>CM056053.1:476046849-476538098 GCA_029574335.1 Rana kukunoris
GTTAATTATGGGGGACTATCATAATTAAAGGGTTAATTGGGCCCCAATGGTTGGGGGTTAACAGTGTTGAGAGAAGGGGGCACAATGTGTCAGTGGCTTGTATAGAGGGGTGGCCTGGTGATGGTTGCTAGAAGATGGGTCCATATGAAGGATCTGGTACTGTAGGGGTTAATGTTGAATTCCCGAGTGATAAAAGAAGTTGTTGGTCTATGTGGGAGATGCAGCGCGTTGGGATCTGGTAACTAAGGTGTTAATGGTGCATATGGGGCGGGGGAGGGTCATCCTGCACAGGTGAGGTGGGCTCTGGCATTATAGGGGTTAATATGTGAAAGTTTTCCATTCATCTGCATGGGGGGAGGGGGGGTCATTATTCTGTACAGGTGTGGTGGGCTCTGGTATCCTAGGGGTTAATATGAGAGTTCCCCTTTCATCTGCATGGGGGAAGGGGGGGGGGGGTCTTTCTGCACAGGTGAGATGGGCTCTGGCATCCTAGGGGTTAATATGTGAAGGTTTTCCATTTATCTTGGGGGGGGGGGGGGGCAGTGCTTACTCCAGGTGTCTGCACACATCTCTCCCTGTTTACTGTCAGTTTATAGAGGCGACTCCCATAGTAACCCCTTGTGTGCCAGTCAAGGGTGTGCGGTGCCGTATTCCTTTTCTTGCACTTTAACCCTCTCCATGCTGGACACCGTGTCCAAATCCCTGACCTGCCTTGTGTTGTGGGGACGGGTCCCTGTTGTAGGGGACATGTCGGTGTCGCTGTTGTAGGGGGTCCCTGTTGTAGAGCACATATCCCTGTTGTAGGTGACAGCGGGGAGTCCCTGTTGTAGGGGACAGAGGGAGGGGTCCATGTTGTATTGGACATGTCCCTGTTGTATGGGACAGCGGGGGGGGGTCCTGTTGTGAGGGGACAGTGGGGGGAGGGGTCCCTGTTGTAGGGGACATGTCCCTGTTGTAGGGGACATGTCCCTGTTGTAGGGGACATGTCCCTGTTGTAGGGGACAGTGGGGGGTCCCTGTTGTAGGGGACATGTCCCTGGCGTAGGGACAGCGGGGGGCGTGGTACCTGTTGTAGGGACAGCGGGGGGAGGGGTCCCTGTTGTAGGGGACAGCGGGGGGGTCCCTGTTGTAGGGGACATGTCCCTGTTGTAGGGGACAGTGGGGGGTCCCTGTTGTAGGGGACAGTGGGGGGTCCCCTGTTGTAGGGGACATGTTCCTGATGTGGAGGGGGGTCCCCTGTTGTAGGGGACAGCGGGGGATCCCCATGGGTCAGGATAACCGCACTGTGTCATATACAAATGACAGGTCCACTTGGAGGATGCATGCTCGCTCTGCGGGGGCCGGTGTGATGAAGAATGGTGACTCCTGTGAAGAGCCAAAAAATTCCAAATCTCCATCCTGTACAACTCGGCTGTATAGAGAGGTGCTATATTATAGGCTATTTATTTCTCCAGAAGGCCCCCGATCCGCAGAGTCCATTTCCGGTAGATGATCCTCGTATGACGATACAGAAGGAGATCAGAAGTTTGTGTTGCACAAGCTGTGAACCAACTCAGCAGGGTGGAGGTGCCCTGCCCCCACTACTCCGTGTGTCACCGCTGACTAATGTCCCTGTGTAGTCATTACACGCCGGTGTCATAATCCGGGTGACACATGGACACCGGATCCGGCCCCCGGGGGCACCGAGGAGCTTCCTTAATACCTCGGCACCCCGGGAATTTTACCCAGAACTGCCGTATTGAATGACCGAAATAAATTCTGGAAAAGATTATCGTTCTGTAAAAAGTCAAATATTTTGTGTGTTTTTATTTTTTTATTAATATCTAAAAAAATAAATTGTTATTATTGCCAGTAATAGAAAATTGTATATAAAGGGGGACTCCACCATCCCTGTGCTGAGTTCCCGGGTCTGTACACCTGCTGTGCCCATTATGAGGGGTTCCCACCATCCCTGTGCTGAGTTCCCCGGGTCTGTACACCCGCTGTGCCCATTATGAGGGGTTCCCACCATCCCTGTGCTGAGTTCCCGGGTCTGTACACCCGCTGTTCCCATTATGAGGGGTTCCCACCATCCCTGTGCTGAGTTCCCGGGTCTGTACACCCGCTGTTCCCATTATGAGGGGTTCCCACCATCCCTGTGCTGAGTTCCCGGGTCTGTACACCTGCTGTGCCCATTATGAGAGGTTCCCACCATCCCTGTGCTGTGTTCCCGGGTCTGTACACCCGCTGTGCCCATTATGAGGGGTTCCCACCATCCCTGTGCTATTTTTAAGCAGAATCGATCAGTGGGAGATCTTTCCCATCTTCCCGCCAACACACGGAGCAATAATGCTAATGTGAATGGGGTGATTAGGGTGTGCCCAGCCCAGGCACATCCGGCACACCCTGAGGGCAACGCCTGTGCTACCATCCCTACTGTAATTATTATTTTGGAAACTGGAACAGGGAAGCAGAAACACAATAGAAGAGCGGGAACAAGCCAACAGCTATAGTGGGGGGGGTCACTCTGTTGGTAAGGGGAGGGGCTGGGGGTTACTCTGTTGGTGAGGGGAGGGGCTGGGGGTTACTCTGTTGGTGGGGGAAGGGGCTGGGGGTCACTCTGTTGGTGGGGGGAGGGGCTGGGGGGACACTCTGTTGGTGAGGGGAGGGGCTGGGGGTTACTCTGTTGGTGGGGGAAGGGGCTGGGGGTCACTCTGTTGGTGGGGGGAGGGGCTGGGGGGACACTCTGTTGGGGTCTAATAAGCCAATTGGTGCTTTAGCCCAGCAGACCCCGCCTATAAATGAAGTCTGGTTCGTGTCCTCTGCGTATATATACAGTATAGTGGGTGACGGTGATTGTGTGTTGTCACCGATCGTTGTGACCCATCGCTCTCCTTTTCTACAGTAACTTACCTGCCTTCTCCTCTCTTCTTTTCCAGATGAACGGGACCGAGTGCAGAAGAAAACCTTCACCAAATGGGTGAACAAGCATCTCATCAAGGTGAGTCCGAGCTACTTACCTGGTCTGTGTGCGGCCGGAACTCACCCCGACTGGAAATGCCAAACCGCACCGCACTCCACACTGCTACAACCCACCGCACTCCACACTCTACAACCCTCCACACTGTACAACCCACCGCACTCCACACTGTACAACCCACCGCACTCCACACTCTACAACCCTCCACACTGTACAACCCACTGCACTCCACACTGTACAACCCACCGCACTCCACACTGCTACAACCCACCGCACTCCACACTGCTACAACCCAACCGCACTCCACACTGTACAACCCACCGCACTCCACACTGCTACAACCCACCGCACTCCACACTGCTACAACCCACCGCACTCCACACTGCTACAACCCACCGCACTCCACACTGTACAACCCACCGCACTCCACACTGTACAACCCACCGCACTCCACACTGTACAACCCACCGCACTCCACACTGTACAACCCACCGCACTCCACACTGTACAACCCACCGCACTCCACACTGCTACAACCCACCGCACTCCACACTGTACAACCCACCGCACTCCACACTGTACAACCCACCGCACTCCACACTGTACAACCCACCGCACTCCACACTGTACAACCCACCGCACTCCACACTGTACAACCCACCGCACTCCACACTGTACAACCCACGATCTCTCCATGCTCCTTCGCAGTTCATTCTGTTTGTTTTTTACATGGCAGATTTTTATATTTTTATAATATATATCTTTATCTAATTATATTTATACATTGGGGCCAAATGAGGACCTGTATCAGGAAAGTGGGGGATTGCGGGGGGGGGGAATTCTGCAGGCTTTTGCTGACTAGACATGAGCTGTGTTGTGAACAGTTGCCATAGGAATCTTTTACCGTTCTCTACCACACAGGAAACGCTATACTGTCAGTGTGCCAGTGATTACTCACGTTGGCAGTGTATCCAGGCAACACAAACGTGTCGGTACCCATGTGGCATTGCCCACAAACCACAGGACAGGGCTGGGGAAGCGCCCGGTGATATTTATCATTAGAGCTGCTTCTGAGAAGAGTGCAGACTGTTCATGCAGAGCATCCGGTGTGGGGGTTTACCCTGAAACTACTTATCTCTCAGCCTTGGATTTGGGGACTTTTGTAAGTTTGAGTGTCATTTGCAGAGGATGACACGTGTATACAAGGCCCCAGACTTTGTACACAGCCAGCTATTGTCCTGAGTTATCAGCGGCGGTGCTATCCTCGCATAAACCCACTTCCGATAAGGACATGATATGTTTACCTCTGGGTATTTGCATTGTTCACAGTGACTGGCTTCCTATGCTGCCTTGTGTTTCATGCTGAGTTGATGCACCTGCACCGACATCAAATAGAAGTACAAGCAGATGGACTGTTATTAAAAGGTTTTGTCCATCCGCCTAGTACTGATATTTCAGTATTGGATGGATTGGGGCAAGGCGAAATTCCCAGCAAGATCTCTGGCAATGGGCTTCTCCATATCCCAAGTTGGTCTATTGCCAGGCCCATTTTTTTTTTATCTCCCCGCCGCCCCAAGGCCATTTTTCACACTGCACCCCCTCCATGCCAACCTTGCCAACCGAATGGCACCCGGATGGCAGGGGCAGCACGGTTAGTTCCTTTTTTTTTCTTTTTTTTATTTCTTTTTTTTTATTCTATTTGTAGCTTGTCGTTTACTTTTTTTTTTTGTTTTTGTATAATTTTCCTATTCTATTTTTCTTATTCTTTTACTTTTAAAATTTTTATCAATTTTTTTTTTCCACTAAACTTTATTGCTATCAGACAGGAAAAAACAATCCCCATGTGTGATAGCAATTGCAGGTGACAGGTTCTCTTTATTGACCCTGCCACCTCCAAAACAGGAGTCCTAGCACTGTGCTAGAACTCCTGTCACAGCTGAGATGGGAAGAGCACAGCTCACCCCTCTCACTGTGTACATCGACGGCAGAGACAGGAGACGGACTCGGCGGCCAGGGGGAGGACGGACTCCCGAAGACAGAGCCAGCAGAGAGAGGTATGTGGGGGGGGGGGGGGGGGCGGATGGCAGCACACATTTTACAAGTGATTTCGGCGACATTGTCGCAATCACTTGTTAACGAGCGAGTGGATTCCCCCATACTACATTTAGTCCTGCTAGAAAGCAACGTACCGCCCTTAACTGTATATTCTGGACGTTGGGGGACTCCATGCCGCTGCCGCACCAAGGCCTGGCCTCAGTGGCCTTGTGGGAAATCCGGACCTGTCCATAGACATTAAAGAAGACTCTCATTCCTCCATCTTTAAACTCAAGATTTATTAAAGTGGACCTGTCAGTAACCTTTCATGTCTTAAATGCATGCCCAACATGTTAATAATAAACCTGGGACGTGCAGTCAGAGGAGGTTGGTGAGGCAGATCCTCATCTGCCATTAAGCTAAAAAACGAAAGCAAAAAAAAAAAAATCGAGATTGGTAGGTCGTCAACCTGACATAAGAGACCCCAAATTAGGGAGGTAGGTAGCTAAAGGCCTACCCCATCACTGGTCCTGCCACCTATAGTTCCAGAGATACAGGGTCCCTTGTGCAGCCTGTCAGAATCTACATACAGAGCGGCCAGTTTAAATACAAGCAAGCTCTCTGTTTGTAGCACACTGAGAGGATGAGCTCAGTGCCTCTCTTCACTTCTTGTCAGAGTCACTGAGCTCAATGGACAGCTTGGAGCCTTGGTCCAATGGTAAAGCACCATTGGAACAAGCTGTCCAAAAAAAATGCTGCAGTGGAGGCACGCCTCTCACTTTAGTGTCCTAAAAGGGGGTGTGTCTAAAAGACAAATGCTGCCCTCCAGCCCAGCCCTCTTGACTAGAAGGGGAAAAAACAAGGGTTTAGGGCAGCGATGGCCAACCTCGGCACCCCAGATGTTTTTGAAACTACATTTCCCATGATGCAATGAGCATCATGGGAAATGTAGTTTTCCAAAACCTCTGGGGTGCCAAGGTTTGCCATCACTTGTTTAGGGTATAAGATTTACCCATAATCCCATGGTTTTTCTCACAGATGAGACGGAAAATGAGAATCTTTATATATAAAAGAAGCATTTCCTCAGTCTCCTGATCCCCAGTGATCAGACTGCAACATTGTAACTTTGTTGCAAGTCACAAGGTGAGAGGTTGAGGGTGGTGAGAGGTTGAAGCAGGGGGCTGATCTGTGTCATCACTGTCTGGGAAATAATGTTGTACCTCAATGGTGAATAAGGATGGTGCCATCATTATGGAGAGAAAAGAAGATGTAGGCAGTGTCTGGGAGCCCTGTGATCTCTTTGAGATGTAATAAATACCTAGAAATTCTATAATAACATGTTGAGCTTGTTACACAAAACCTAAAAAATTATATCTGATGACTGGTCCACTTTGACTGAGCAGGAGAAGCAAGACTGGCTTTGCGATGATTGAGATAAAGATGAAAGGAGGGGGGGGGGGGTGCTGTCATGGCTGTTATCCCCAAGACCTGCAATATGTCAGTGGGTCCCTCACACAGTGGCGTAGTGTGGGGGGTGCAGAGGGGGCCATGGCCCTGGGCGCAACATTTAGGGGGACGAAATTCCGTGCCAGTGTATGCCACTACTGGTTGCCGCCTCCTAATTTAAATTTCCTGTGTCCCCGCGCTCTGGCCGCCATGTTCAGTCTTCGGCACCTTGTGATTGGGCTAAAGGGAACATGTGCAGAGGCGGGACTCCAGGAGCAACCACGATCGTGGACAGGCCAGCGCTGCCACACATGACCCCATAGGTCTTAATAACAGGGCGCCAGAGACTGAACATGGCGTAGCACACAAGGAATGGAAATTGCGCCTCCTCCTCCGAGGGGGTGCAAATGACTTGCCTTGCCCCGGGTGCTGACAACCCACACTATGCCACTGCCCCCACAATTCACTTTTGGGTGGAGTAGGTCTGTAGACATTGGCATGGGTGGCTGTTGAGTCAGTAGAAGGTGTTGGGCAGGTAGAGGGTCGTAGAAGTGATTTGGGGGGTTCCAGCTCAGTGTAGGACACCCCAGTATGAATCGGACCACCGTGCAGAGATCTGTGCGCTCTGACACATATTATTTGGGTGTGCCTCTGTGTCTCAGCTTGATTCCTTCCCGCAGATTCCTGAGCATGTCCTCAGCTCTGCCTCCAGTTCCTCTGACATTCAATGACTATCACCAGAAGGAAGTCTTGTGGTCGTCATTTTCCTGTCTGACAGCCGGGGGTCTCCCATAACAGATCTTCCCAGCCGCTGAATCACAGAGCTACAATGTCGATCTTGGCTCTGCTCCTGCATGTTGTTAATCTGCTACAAGAGAGCCTCTGACACCATTGCAGCTCCTTCCTATAACTTAAAATGACTAGAATGTCAGCTCTGCAGGCCAGGGATAGTTGATTGGCAGCAGCCCTGTGTACTCCCCTCTGTGCTTCAGTGAAAGGGTTAGAAGTCTAACACCCACTCCGTGCCCTTTCCCATCAGAATCCTTCCAGTGTTTGCGTGTTGTACGGCCTCTACGCCTCTCATTGTCTCGGCAGCCGGCCTGGAAACACATGTGAGAATCTCCCAACTGCTCCCGGGACTTCTGTCTGGAATGTGGCCCGAGGATTTCACAAACATCGTCATTCCCAGAATATGGCAGATAGAGCTGACCCAGATTTCCCAGAACTTCGTATTCCCCTGCAGAGCGCATAAAGCGATATGTAGTGTACCTTCTATAAATGGCTATCAGACTCTGGGAGAAGATGATTGGGAAACTCTTTGGGATTATACTCAAAGGTGGTAAACTGGGATATCATCGGTTTGTCTCCTAAAACATTTTATTCCTGAGTCCTACTAAATGCAAGTGATGGTATCCCTGTAATCCCAAGGGCTTGGTAGGGTGTCCCCCTGTAATCCCAAGGGCTTGGTAGGGTGTCCCCCATAACTCCTAAGGGCTACATAAGGTCTCTCCATATCTGTAATCCCAAGGGCTTGGTAGGGTGTCCCCCTGTCCATATCGCCAAGGGCTACCCATAGGGTGTCCCCCATAACTCCTAAGGGCTACATAAGGTCTCTCCATATCTGTAAGGGCTACCCATGGTGTCTCCATATCGCCAAGGGCTACCCATGGTGTCTCCATATCGCCAAGGGCTACCCATGGTGTCTCCAT
This sequence comes from Rana kukunoris, assembly GCA_029574335.1. Classification (NCBI taxonomy): domain Eukaryota; kingdom Metazoa; phylum Chordata; class Amphibia; order Anura; family Ranidae; genus Rana; species Rana kukunoris. The sequence continues at coordinate 476,054,997 of CM056053.1, forward strand.
ATCGCCAAGGGCTACCCATGGTGTCTCCATATCGCCAAGGGCTACCCATGGTGTCTCCATATCGCCAAGGGCTACCCATGGTGTCTCCATATCGCCAAGGGCTACCCATGGTGTCTCCATATCGCCAAGGGCTACCCATGGTGTCTCCATATCGCCAAGGGCTACCCATGGTGTCTCCATATCGCCAAGGGCTACCCATGGTGTCTCCATATCGCCAAGGGCTACCCATGGTGTGTCCATATCGCCAAGGGCTACCCATGGTGTGTCCATATCGCCAAGGGCTACCCATGGTGTGTCCATATCGCCAAGAGCTACCCATGGTGTGTCCATATCGCCAAGGGCTACCCATGGTGTCTCCATATCGCCAAGGGCTACACAAGGTGTCCCTTTCGCCCCGAAAGCTAAATCTGGTATCCCTGTAACCCCAAGGATTAGGTACACCAACTGTTTGGTATGGTGTCACCCCCCCACCATCCCCAAGGGCTACATACCCACAAGCTACTTGTGGTGTCCCTGTATTCCCATGGGCTAAGTATTGTGTCCCTGTATCCCCAAAAGATATGCTGTCCCATAAACCTCAAGGGCTAAATATTGTGTCACTGTAAACCCAAGTGCTAGATATGGCATCTGTGGAATCCTAAGGACTAGGCATAGTGTTCCCAATAACTCCAAGGGCTAGACATGGTGTCTCCATAACCCCCCCCCCCCCCCAAACCCAAGGTCTCAGTCCCGGTAACCCAAGGGCATTGTATGGTGTCCCTGTAACCTCAAGAAAAAGGTATGGTGACCACTATAACGCCAAGAGCTGGGTATGGTGTCTACATAACTCCAAGAGGTAGCTATGCTTACCCCTGTTACTTCAAGGTTATCCAAAGTGACAACCACTGGCAGACTTTAAATTGGTAACACACAAGCGTAGTTAGGATCTCTGTTGTGAATAGTGGTAGTTATGATGTACAGCATTGGTGAACCCAAGTCTAGGTATGGTGGAGTGGTGAACCTTGACCTATTTATGGTGTACCGGTGAACCAAAGGCTAGGTATGGTGCCACCGTAAAACCCCAAGGTCTCAATATAGTATCCTGTCACACAAGGGCTAGGTGTGGTTTCCCTGATATTTCCAAGAGCTATGTATGGTGTCTCTAGGTGAGGTTACCCCTGATTCCCCAAGGTTATCTAAAGTAACAGCCACTGGCAGACTTTGAATTGGCAACAAGCAAGCACATTGGGTAACTTTTTTTGAATAGTGGTAGGTACGATGTACAGCACTGGTGAACCCAAGTCCTAGGTATGGTGTTATCGGTGAGGCCAGACCTAGTTATGGTGTTATCGGTGAGGCCAGACCTAGGTATGGTGTATCGGTGAGGCCAGACCTAGGTATGGTGTATCGGTGAGGCCAGACCTAGGTATGGTGTATCGGTGAGGCCAGACCTAGGTATGGTGTATCGGTGAGGCCAGACCTAGGTATGGTGTATCGGTGAGGCCAGACCTAGGTATGGTGTATCGGTGAGGCCAGACCTAGGTATGGTGTATCGGTGAGGCCAGACCTAGGTATGGTGTATCGGTGAACCCAGGCTTTTGCTTATCTCCTGTACCAAATATGTTTAGTGCTATCCTGCATATCGATCACGTACTTGATCTGCATTTAGCTTTGTAGACAACGGTCCTCTTGTTGGCGATGGAAGACCTAAAATCTTGCCCTCTACCACTTAATAATCGTTGGGTGGGTCAGCGAGGCCTGCGGGATTAACGGCATTATTCTGCAGACTGCTGTGCCAGTTATAAGGAGCCCATTCATGTTAGTGTGACAGTTGGGAGTGATCCCATCTTTGTATGGATTGCCCCTTTGGAAAGGCATTCCATCTTCTGCCTCCACCCTCCAAAGCCAATAATAGTTCCCCTACATAATAAAATCCTTTCAATGATCGTTGTAGAAGTAGACAAGGCTGTCCCTCCTTTTGGAGGCTCCTCCAGGGCTCATACATGTATTGTGGTTCTGCTGACCTTTGTATATTTACGTAGAGATTTCCCCACGTAGTTTTAGGCCTCCACTCTGACCTCTTCTTGGGGACATGGGTGCCAGGTGTGTGGGAGGCAAAGGCCAGGACTCCACTGCAAATGCTGGAATTTTTATGGCTGCTGGTAAAAGTGATTTATTGATTCATTGTCCTCCAGGCTCCAGAGTTCTCTGGTTACTCACAGACCACCTTATCACTAATATGAGGTGGAAGAATTTATACCTGCTACTCCCATCTGTTACTTCATTCCCGAACCAAGGTCCATGCCATGTATTCTACGTGTCCTTGCCCTTGTATGATATAATATTTGAATGACCAAGACATGGGCTATACCAGATAACATGGTAGGCTCCGTAGTCCATGGTGTGAGCAGATGGGAGGAGTTGTGCAATTTTTATTTGAGAAAAATGTAAACCTTTTATCTTTTAATGCTTCCTTTCTTTTTCCTTTTTGTTATGTGTTATCTTCTTCGTCTTTTGTCCTCCTTTCCCACCTTCCATCCTCTCTCTCCATCTTCCTATTCTTTCCTTTTCCTCTCTTCACTCTTCTATCCAATGTTTTCCTCCAACTATCCTCCCCTTCCTATCTCTACCTCCCTTCCTCCTTTCCACTTCCCACTTCTGCATGCTATCTCCCTTTCCGCCATTTCCCCTCCCCTGCCCTTTTTCTGCCTTTCCCTTCCCCTGCCCTTTTTCTGCCTTTTCCCTCCCCTGCCCTTTTTCTGCCTTTCCCTTCCCCTGCCCTTTTTCTGCCTTTCCCTTCCCCTGCCCTTTTTCTGCCTTTCCCCTCCCCTGCCCTTTTTCTGCCTTTCCCCTCCCCTGCCCTTTACCGCCTTTCCCCTCCTTTTCCCTTTACCGCCTTTCCTCTCCTCTGCCCTTTTCCGCCAATCTCCTCCTCTGCCCCTTGTTTCCACCATTTTCTGCCTTTCCCTTGCCCATTTTTCCCCCCATTCTCCTCCCCTGACCCTTTTTTCCACCTTTCCCTTGCCCTTTTCCGCCATTCTCCTCCCCTGCCCTTTTCCGCCATTCTCCTCCCCTGCCCTTTTCCGCCATTCTCCTCCCCTGCCCTTTTCGCCCATTCTCCTCCCCTGCCCTTTTCGCCCATTCTCCTCCCCTGCCCTTTTCGCCCATTCTCCTCCCCTGCCCTTTTCCCGCCATTCTCCTCCCCTGCCTTGCCCCTTTTTGTCCTTCCCGTTCTGCTGTCCTTTATCCTCCGGTCTCTCCTGACGGCTCTGCAGCACTGGAGAGCAGAGGTAGGTCTTCCATCTTTTCTCCTGGCTGTTCCATTTCCTGCCTTCTAATAACACTGCCAGGCTGTGGTGGGCATCATGTGGGGTCCTGTGTGTGTATAACGTGGTTGGTGCATGGCTTGTGATGTGGTGTGGTGTGACTGACAATACATTGCATGACAGGTAATCTCCTCCATCTGTGAAGATGTCATGTGTGCTCAGCAGACATCAAACACTCTGAGTTATTTCTGCAGCTTTTTGCACAGAATCATTTTCCGCTGTGAATAATAGAAGGTGCCATGAGGCTTGCTTGGCATGCTGTATACTTCCTTCCAGTGATCTGTGTATATGGATATTTATAGAAGAGCTGTAGTCCGGGATATGGGCTGTTGAGTTTAGGGGGGTCACCAGATCCAGCAGATGGGGGGGGGGGGGGGTAAGAAGTAGTATTGATGCCGTGTCACGCTGAAGAAAAATGATTTGATGGCCTTTGCAGGAGATATTAAAATACATTCCATTATTTGGACCTCTGTGGGGCCGAAATCGGGGCCTGGTCACCCCTCTATAAGGCTGGTATCGGGAGTGCATGTGCCCCCCCTTTGTGGGGGTTATTGGGGCCTGTGCACCCCTCTGTGGGGCCGGTATTGGGGGAAGCCCCATTCACCCCTCTGTGGGGCCGGTATTGGGGGGGTCTCATGCACTCCTCTGTGAGGCCGGTATCTGGGGCCCGTGCACTCCCCTGTGGGGCCGGTATTGGGGGGGGGGTCCCATGCACTCCTCTGTGGGGCCGGTATTGGTGGGGCCCGTTCACACCTCTGTGGGGCTGGTATCTGGGGCCTTTGAACCCTTCTGTGTGCCGGTATCTGGGGCCTGTGCACTTCTCTGTGGGGCCGGTATCTGGGGCCTGTGCACTTCTCTGTGGGGCTGGTATCTGGGACCTGTGCACTCTCTGTGGGGCCGGTATCTGGGGCCTGTGCACTCCTCTGTGGGGCCGGTATCTGGGGCCTGTGCACTCCTCTGTGGGGCCGGTATCTGGGGCCTGTGCACTCCTCTGTGGGGCCGGTATCTGGGGCCTGTGCACTCCTCTGTGGGGCCGGTATCACTGCCTGTGCACTCCTCTGTGGGGCCAGTATCACTGCCTGTGCACTCCTCTGTGGGGCCAGTATCACTGCCTGTGCACTCCTCTGTGGGGCCAGTATCACTGCCTGTGCACTCCTCTGTGGGGCCGGTATCTGGGGCCTGTGCACTCCTCTGTGGGGCCAGTATCACTGCCTGTGCAGTTCTCTGTGGGGCCGGTATCGCTGCCTGTGCACTTCTCTGTGGGGCCGGTATCGCTGCCTGTGCAGTTCTCTGTGGGGCCGGTATCGCTGCCTGTGCACTTCTCTGTGGGGCCGGTATCGCTGCCTGTGCACTCCTCGGTGGGGCCGGTATCTGAGACCTGTGCACTCAGTGTCAGGCTGATTTGTATGATGCAGCTGTCCTATCCTCTCCCCCCGGCCATCTCTGAATTATGTATTATGGAAATATCTGCCGGTATGGAATCTATAATCCCCACATTGGGGGAGAGCCGCACCCAGATCCTCCGCTGATCATCGTCTGCTCCCCTACAGGGAAATCCCATAGTGAGTGTGGCCCCCCCCCCCCCCCCCGAGAGCCGCCATTGTCACATCATCCGGATAGTCATTGGTGACAATTTCCCGTCTAACTTTCCAGTAATTTGGGGATTTTCCCAACGTTTCCATTCCTCCTAATCGTCACTAATCCAGAATAAGTGTGTCTGACTTCACTGGCTGCATGCTTGTGAATCAGAAGGTGCTGCTGACAGGAATTCCCCCATGATAGCCAGGCATCGAGCATTTTCCAGAGGAGGTAATCCATTTCAGCCAGAAAACGTTTCCTCAATACTGTGTGTTTATTTAAAGTACTGGATATAAAAACCCCAGACCAAAAATGCAATATATTGCAGCTTGCCAAATGTGATGGCTGCTTTAGTTTTCCTTTTTTTTTCCATTCTTTCTTTTCAACCTGGTGTGCCTGCCAGTAACACACTTCCTGCCCGAGGGTGACAACTTTCTCTATTGTATCTATATGGAGGAGCAGCGTTCACTGAAATTATTGGCCTACAAACACCTCCCCCTCTCCCCTTATCCATTATAGAGGAGATGTTTTCTAGTTGGCAAGCTGGGAGGACTGATGACATTGTTTCAGATTTGAGTTTAGCTCACAGGAAGAGATGCTCCCTTTGGGGCGGGGACCCAGTTGAGGTGGTCCCCTTTGGGGCGGGACCCAGTTGGGGTGGTCCCCTTTGGGGCGGGGACCCAGTTGAGGTGGTCCCCTTTGGGGCGGTGACCCAGTTGGGGTGGTCCCCTTTGGGGCGGGGACCCAGTTGGGGTGGTCCCCTTTGGGGCGGGGACCCAGTTGGGGTGCTCCCCTTTGGGGCGGAGACTTCCCCCCTTTGCAGTGGAGTCTCGGTGGGAGTGCCACCCCCTTTGCAGCGGGGTCTGTCGGTGTGCTCCTCCCCTTGCAGAGGGGTCATCCCCTCTTTTTCCATTGGTCCGCCGTTCCTCAATCATATTCCCGGGTGTCTCTGCCAGTCGTGTTGCGGCCCTCCCTGGATTCGGACACGGCGGATTTCATGGGTTTTGTTGGCATTTTATTCACAACAGCGCTTTGTGCGCGTGTCGTGTCAGCAGATAGAGCCGCCATTGTCGTCACATTGACTCCATAACACTACATTACATTTATTAGCAGACGTTTTCCTTTGAAGTGAGGTTGGGGAGGGGGGGGGGCTGCGGAGAGAAGCGGGGTCGGCTGTGCTGAGGACACGATGGTGATCGTCCAGATCAGACCGCAGTCCACCAGCTGACTTGTCTGGGGGACATCTCTAGGATGGAGGGGAGATCCTGGGTTAAGATAATACCGTCCATATTTCCTTCCTCCTCTACAACACGGCATACATGTTTATACCGGTATAAGCCCGAAACATCCCTCGTCTAATTATCTGCAGCGTCCTTCGTGGTCAGAGAGTAAGGACATTAATTCATTGTCGGTGGTGAGAGGGTGAGGACATTATACAATGTCGGTGGAAAGAGAGAGAGGATAGGACACATTGTTGGTGGTCAGCGGGTGAGGATATTATACATTGTTGGTGGTCAGAGAGTGAAGACATTATACAATATATAATGTCCTCACTCTCTGACCACCGACAATGTAATAATGTCCTAACTCTCTGACCACCGACAATGTATTAATGTCCTCACTCTCACCACCAACAATGTGTCGTGTCCTGTCCTCGCTCTCTGACCACCAACAATGTTTAATGTCCTCGCTCTCTGACCACCAACAGTGTATAATGTCCTCACCCTGAACACCAACAATGTGTAATGTCCTCACTCTCTGACCCTCATCTTCTCTATTGGGTCTGCGTCTCTGACAGTCCTCTCCATATTGAACATTATGTGTGGCCCTTTGGTGATGTCAGGGACTGCAGCTGAGACCCTTTAACTCAAAAGTTGACAAGCACTGACTGGCCAGTTTTGTATTGTCTTCTGCAGCATCTCCCCACCAACAATATATAATGTCCTCACTCTCTGACCACCGACGCCGTATAATGTCCTCACTCTCTGACCACCGACACAGTATAATGTCCTTACTCTCTGACCACCGACACTGTATAATGTCCTCACTCTCTGACCACCGACACTGTATAATGTCCTCACTCTCTGACCACCGACACGGTATAATGTCCTCACTCTCTGACCACCGACACGGTATAATGTCCTCACTCTCTGACCACCGACACAATATAATGTCCTCACTCTCTGACCACCGACACGATATAATGTCCTTACTCTCTGACCATCGACACGGTATAATGTCCTCACTCTGACCCTCATCTTCTCTATTGGGTCTGCGTCTCTGACAGTCCTCTCCATATTGAACATTATGTGTGGCCCTTTGGTGATCTCAGGGACTGCAGCTGAGACCCCTTAACTCAAAAGTTGACAAGCATTGACTGGCCAGTTTTGTATTGTCTTCTGCAGCATCTTCCCACCAACAATATATAATGTCCTCACTCTCTGACCACCGATGCCGTATAATGTCCTCACTCTCTGACCACTGACACTATATAATGTCCTCACTCTCTGACCACTGACACTATATATTGTCCTCACTCTCTGACCACTGACACTGTATAATGTCCTCACTCTCTGACCACTGACACGGTATAATGTCCTCACTCTCTGACCACTGACACTGTATAATGTCCTCACTCTCTGACCACTGACACTGTATAATGTCCTCACTCTCTGACCACTGACACTGTATAATGTCCTCACTCTCTGACCACTGACACTGTATAATGTCCTCACTCTCTGACCACTGACACTATATAATGTCCTCACTCTCTGACCACTGACACTATATAATGTCCTCACTCTCTGACCACCGACACAGTATAATGTCCTCACTCTCTGACCACCAACAATATATAATATCCTCACTCTCTGACCCTCATCTCTTCTATCGGGTCTGCATCTCTGACAGTCCTCTCCAGCATTATATATATATATATATATATATATATATATTACGTGAGGCCCTTTGGTGATGTCTGCAGCTGAGATCCCCTTTAACTCATAAGTTGACAACCACTGGTCTAAACAATGATAATGGGTCAGAATACGGTTGTGGCTTAGTGGTTAGCACTTCCGTCTTGCAGCACAGGGATCCTGGGTCAAATACCAACCGCATCTGCATGGAGTTTGGTCTCTTGTTACGTTCCAAAGAAATGGTCGGTTAGCACCCTTCCAAATGGGCCCTATTATGTGTATGTATGTGAGATAGGGACTTTAGATTGTAAGCTCTTGGGGCAGTGTATGTACAATATGTAAAGCGCTGTGTAAATTGTCAGCACTGCCGGAAATGAAAGAAGGGGCAGACAAGGCGAATTGACAAAGGGGGTGTTTTTTGCTGAGTCGGCAGAAAAGTTTCCGATTGGCGGCGTGCCCCTTTAATTTTTATGGCACCCCAAGCTGTCCGGTTCTGCTCGTCACACAGTTTTCCTAACAAAGGCGCTTGTAGCTCTCAGAACAAAGGTGTCATTGAAGGTGAGCCTCCCCCCCCAGGTTATTGTAGAGGGGGGGGCTAATGGAAAATGAGTCATGGGTCGGGCCCTTCCAGGCTGTGTAGCACATGGGCTCAATATGTAGAGGGGATCTGCGAAAGAGCAACGCGGCCCCGGCTCACATCTTCCATACAGTGTTTATTTGGCCAATGGGGGGGGGGGGTCAGGAATACATTGGGCCCTTTATGTAAATGTTCTGCGGCTCTCCGTAGGCGTCCCGAGAAGGTAAGTCCGGTGCCAGGAAAGTCTGCCCGGTGCCAGCCAGGAATCTTCCACAAGGCCGACCTTCAGAATACCCATGGGGCACCATCTGCCCGGCATTGGGGTAAATGGCTGCCATTGTTGGATCTGCCCCTGGAAAGGGGGGGTGAAATGCTGCTTAGTAGACATGGGCCTGTAGGGATGGATTCTCCGGGATCTGATCCCAGTTGGGTGTTTACAGACTCTTATCGCTGATCTCGGCACGCCGCTGACACTGAAGGATTGTGCTGGGCGAGGTCGCTGCCGTATTCCAGAGGAAAGGTGACATTCCGTAGGAGCCCATGCCAAGTCCTCCACCCAGTGGGCAAAGTGCACACGCTTTTGTAATAGTGCCCCCCCCCCCGTCCTTCTTGGGTTACCCGCCCTCTCCCTACACCCTGTACCCCCCCTTCCTTCTTGGGTTACCCACCTTCTCCCTACACCCTGTAACCCCCTTCCTTCTTGGGTTACCCAAAAAAAAATCCCAATAGGCATATATTGATTGGTTTGCGCAAAAGTTATTACCCCGCCTTCTCCCTACACCCTGTACCCCCCCTTCCTTCTTGGGTAACCTGCCTTCTCCCTGTACCCCCCTTCCTCCTTGGGTTACCCGCCTTCTCCCTACACCCTGTACCCCCCTTCCTTTTTGGGTAACCCGCCTTCTCCCTGTACCCCCCCTCCTCCTTGGGTTACCTGCCTTTTCCCTACACCCTGTACCACCCCCCTTCCTTCTTGGGTTACCCGCCTTCTCCCTACACCCTGTACCCCCCTTCCTTCTTGGGTAACCTGCCTTCTCCCTGTACCCCCCTTCCTCCTTGGGTTACCCGCCTTCTCCCTACACCCTGTACCCCCCTTCCTTTTTGGGTAACCCGCCTTCTCCCTGTACCCCCCCTCCTCCTTGGGTTACCTGCCTTTTCCCTACACCCTGTACCACCCCCCTTCCTTCTTGGGTTACCCGCCTTCTCCCTACACCCTGTACCCCCCCTTCCTTCTTGGGTTACCCGCCTTCGCCTTCTCCCTACACTCTGTACCCCCCGTCCTTCTTGGGTAACCAACCTTCTCCCTACACTCTGTACCCCCGTTCCTTCTTGGGTAACCCGCCTTCTCCCTACACCCCCTTCCTTCTTGGGTAACCCGCCTTCTACCAACACCCTATACCCTGCTTGCACTCCTGGAAGATTTACCCCCCTTCATGATCAGGCCATTTTTTGTGATATGGCACTGCATTACTTTGACAATTGCGCGGTCGTGCGACGCTGTACCCTAATAAAATTTACGTCCTTTTTTCCCCACAAATAGCTTTCTTTTGGTGGTATTTGATCACCTCTGCGGTAAAAAATTTTTGCGCTATAAACAATAGCGAAATTAAAAAAAATAATAGTTTTCTTACTTAGTGTTAGATGATGATCTTTATACTGTGTATATATATATATATATATATATATATATATATATATATAAAAATGTCTTCATCAATTTAGGCCATTATGTATTCTGCTACATATTTTTGGTAAAAAAAAAATCCCAATAGGCGTATATTGATTGGTTTGCGCAAAAGTTATTGTGTCTACAAACTGTGGGATATATACTGCAGTTATTAAAAAAAAAAAAATGTTATATACTGGTAATGGCGACTTATAGTGTCAATATTGCAGTAGACAATCTGACACTAACACTTTTGACACTTTGAAACCAGTGACACCAATTCAAGTGATCTGTGTTTAAAATATGCACTGTCACTGTACTAATTACACTGGCTAGGAAGGGGTTAACATCGGGGGCGATCAAAGGGGCCAACTGTGTGCCTAACAAGTGTTTTTGTGTACTAATGTGCTGCTTTCACTAAGAGAAGAAGAAAATCTCTCTCTCTTCTCTCCCCTCTCTTCTATCCCCTCTCTTCTATCCCCTCTCTTCTCTTCCCTCTCTTCTCTTCCCTCTCTTCTCTTCCCTCTCTTCTCTTCCCTCTCTTCTCTTCCCTCTCTTCTCTTCCCTCTCTTCTCTTCCCTCTCCCCTCTCTTCTCTCCCCTCTCTTTTTTTCTTCTCTCTCTTTTTTCTTCTCTCTCTTCTTTCTTCTCTCTCTTCCCCCCCCCTTCCTTCTCTTCTCTCTCTTTCCCCCTTTCTTCTCTTCTCTTCTCTTTTCTCTCTTTCTCCCCCCTCTCTTCCCCCCTCTCTCTGTCTCTCCCTCGTTAAGTGGCTACACATGTTACAATCACTGTACAACCAACTTTAGATCTACCCATGCACTACATCCTTGGCAGATCATAACGGAGAGTGTGCCATCAGATTGTATAGTGTATGGTCACCTGTAGGATTATGATTGGTTATATACCTGCTATGTGCTAATCTTCTGTATGTTTCTCTTCTCTCAGGCTCAGCGGCATGTCAATGATCTGTATGAAGACCTCCGTGATGGACACAACCTCATCTCCCTGCTGGAAGTCCTCTCCGGGGAGACCCTGGTGAGTGTCACGCCACCTACAGGGCGCAATTCTGTATTGCAGCTTCTGCACTGCTCACCTCTCATTACTAATGTGTCCCCTGAAGTCTGACTCTTCTCACCCTTCCATTGATGGGACACAGCGGGGTCACGTAGGGTGAATAGGAGAACCCCCCCCCCTCCCCATAACACGAGACGAGGGACCTGCAGCTACATTTATCACACTCAGGCTTCGTACACATGGGCAGATTTTCTCGAATTCTGATTGGTGGATATCCCCAGTGTGTTCCAGCACTCAGCAGCCACTCTCTAAATATTGCATGAGGAATGGAAACCTTTCCCGGTACATTGTAGGTTAGGTTCATACCATACGGGTACAACCAAGTGCTGGCCCGGTTTCACGCGTTTCGGCACGTCATGAACCCCATTCATTCCTATAGGCTGCCCTACACTTGAGAAATGCGGAAAATAAATCACTCTTTTCCAAAAACGCATTACACCGGACATAGTGCTTGGGGGTGGGCTGCACTATTGCTATAGGGCAGTGATGGCGAACCTTGGCACCCCAGATGTTTTGGAACTACATTTCCCATGATGCTCCACTACACTGCAGAATGCATGAGCATCATGGGAAATGTAGTTCCAAAACATCTGGGGTGCCAAGGTTCCCCATCACTGCTATAGGGCAACCCAGCCTTAGGCCACATTATAGGGGGTACACGTTCATGTCTGTTGACACGTTAATGTGCGCCACGTCTAGGGCAGCCCGTTCACGTGACTGCGCTGCCCTACGAGTGGCAAATGACCAAAAGCGGCTCCAGAATCTTTTTGGGTTGTGGAGTATCGGGCGTCTTTTAGTGTGCGCATTTTGTCAAGCAGCAAAAACACACATTTGCTAACCGCACTTGGGGTGCCATTAACAATGGTCCACGTGAGAAAGGTTGGTGCCATGGAAGTCGCTTAAAATATCGTCTTATTGCATGTGAACAGCAGTAAAAAAAAAAGCCAACGCGTTTCGGCCGTCAGGCCTTAATCATGGCAAACTAAGGCCTGATGGCCGAAACGCGTTGGTTCTTTTTTGACTGTTGTTCAGATGCAATAATCCAATGTTTTAGCCAGCTGCCATGGCACCAGCCTTTCTCCTTCTTTTGCATGGACTATATGGAGGTTTGCAGAGACTTGGCAGGCTGAGTGGCATGTGCCTGAGACTCACCAGGCATTACACAGGAGGTAATTAAGGTAATGGTTAATACTTGGCAGTGTCAGACCCAATATAGGTGATGCCAGAGCCATGTTAAGAAAACATGTACAAGGCCTACACCCCCCCCCCCCCCGAGGGAGATACATTGTGGGTATTACAATAATTGATTTTATTTTATTACAGGGAGGGGTTGGTAAAAAATTGAAATGCTTCCTAAACATTGACTAAGTGCTCCTCCTAGTTCCAGCGAGAGAGCTGCTGGCTGTTGGCTACCGGGGAACGCCGCATCCGAGTCTTCCCAGCTGGGTGCCACTCGGACACCTTCCCCTGGTGCCGGCGGTACGGAGCTGCTGATTAATGTGCCCTGGGCGCTCCCTAGGCTGCGGCGTTGTACGTCGAATGCTTGTTTGTACGAAGCCTGTAGTAGTTCAGTGCAGAGCAGACCAAAATCCGATATAGTGCCAACATATTCTGTAGCACTGTACAAAGGGGGAGAGACCACATTTAGCACCAACATATTCTGTAGCAACGTACAAAAGAGAGGAGAGGCCTGATATAGCACCAACATATTCTGTAGCAATGTACAATGGGGAGGAGAGGCCTGATATAGGGCCAACATATTCTGTAGCAATGTACAATGGGGAGGAGAGGCCTGATATAGGGCCAACATATTCTGTAGCAATGTACACCGAGGGGAAGAGACCATATATAGCACCCACATATTCTGTAGCAATGTACAAAAGAGAGGAGAGGCCACATATTCTGTAGCAATGTATAATGGGGAGGAGAGGCCTGATATAGCACCAACTTATTCTGTAGCAATGTACAAAGGGGAGAAGAGGCCTGATATAGCACCAACTTATTCTGTAGCAATGTACAAAGGGGAGAAGAGGCCTGATATAGCACCAACTTATTCTGTAGCAATGTACAAAGGGGAGAAGAGGCCTGATATAGCACCAACTTATTCTGTAGCATTGTACAAAGGGGAGAAGAGGCCTGATATAGCGCCAACATATTCTGTAGCAATGTACAATGGAGAGAAGAGGCCTGATATAGCACCAACATATTCTGTATAATGGGAAGTAGTGGTCTGATTTAGCACCAACCTATTCTGTAGCGCTGTACAATAGAGAAGATAGACCTGATGTAGCACCAACAGATTCTGTAGCAATGTACAATGGAGAGAAGAGGCCTGAGATATAGCATAGCACCAACATATTCTGTAGTGTTGTACAATGGGGAGAAGAGGCCTAATATAGCACCAACATATTCTATAGCAATGTGCAATGGGGAGTAGAGGCCTAATATAGCACCAACATATTCTGTAGCAATGTACAAAAGAGAGGAGAGGCCTGATATAGCACCAACTTATTCTGTAGCAATGTACAAAGGGGAGAAGAGGCCTGATATAGCACCAACATATTCTGTAGCAATGTACAATGGAGAGAAAGAGGCCTGATATAGCACCAACATATTCTGTATAATGGGGAGTAGTGGGCTGATTTAGCACCAACCTATTCTGTAGCGCTGTACAATAGAGAAGATAGACCTGATGTAGCACCAACAGATTCTGTAGCAATGTACAATGGGAAGAAGAGGCCTGATATAGCACCAACATATTCTGTAGCGCTGTACAATGGGTAGTAGAATGTGAGGCATGCGGGTGTAGCATCCCCCCCCTCCCCCACAGACGTCTGTCCCGAATGGCTGGGAGGCGTATTGTGGCCCCTGAAGGGACTCCACAGGTGTCGGTCCTGTATAATGGGACAATAACAGGAAGCGGAGGTCAGGAATTCAGACTCCGGCTCGACCAGTCCTGTGTGCAGAAAACTATTTACACCCCAGACAAAGCGCAGCGCTCCTCTATATAAAGCTGTGTGTACTTTGCAGGTAGGTTTTCCTCCCGGCACACAATGGTATCAGATGGTGGGAAGCTATTTTCAGAATGGAGGGTGTTGGTCAAGTGTTTAGGGGCGGGGGACGGAGGGACAACAGGTAGGCCGACACCTGTAAAAAAAAAATAATTCCCAGCATGGCTGCAGGTCGGAGGTGGTGAGGGTAGATGGGACTTGTAGTTCAGGTCATACAATAGAAGGGGGAGGGGATCACATGGAGGGTGAACTGGACACATAATCTCTCACAATCCATCATCATCATCCGCATCCTCTCTTTAACCTATTAACACTTCTTCTGCTCGGATAAATCCCTCCTTTCTCTCTCTCCCCTTTATCTCCCCTCCTCCTCCTCCTGTGCTGGACTCTGCCCTGACCTTTGCCCTGTGCCCTTTGCTCCCTTCTTGCACTGCTCTTGCTGGGTAGCCGAGGGAACGGGACGTTATCCGGAACTTGCGGTTGGTGAGTGCCAAAGGGCCCCCGTGTCTGCACCCAGCATGTTTTTATTTTATTTACCATGGCATGCTGCTCTGCCAATGGCTGGCCACCGGTGTGATGTCACTTCCTGTAACCTACACGGGGCGTGATGACGTCGCCCTGCTTACTGCAACAAGGTGCCCCCTTATACAGAAGGTAGACTTCCCTATCATGGTGTCCTCATGACCTGCATGTTCCCAGTTTTGTCTTCCAAACTCTCTGACCCTCATCTCCTCTATTGGGCCTGCAGTCTCTGACTGTCCTCCAAAGCATTACATATATTGACCATTATGTTGGCCCTTTGGTTGAGTTGAGATGAGTTGAGTTGCATCTTGATATAGCACGGTCATTTACCCCGTAGGATCCCAACGCTCTTGATTATACCAGGGCCAATTTAGGGAGAACATGCAAACTCCAGGCAGATGGTGTTCGTGGTCGGGATTCGAACTAGCGACCCTATTGCTGCTAGGTTAAAGTGCTAACCACTACACCACTGTGATGTCAGGGCCAGCATTTGAGACCCCCGTTAGCTCATAAGTTGACAACCACTGCTCTACAGACTTCATAATTCCAAAGAAAATGCCCTCAGAAAAAAATCAAATGCTGCCAACTTTATTCACTTAGACACCATGAACAGAATCTCCTCCTAGAGCAGTGATGGTGAACCGTGGCACCCCAGATACTACATTTCCCATGATGCTCTGGCACTCTGCAGTGTAGTGGAGCATCGTGGGAAATGTAGTTCCAAAATATCTGGGGTGCCAAGGTTCACCATCACTGACCTAGGACCTCCTCCTAATGCTATTCACCTACAAGGCTGGGAATAATCGTAGAAGCCTTGTGGGTGAAACACATCAGAAGGAGGAGGAGGTCCCAGGTGGGCCAGTTCAGGTGTCAAGATGAATAAAGATGCCAGCATTTGAATTGGAATGACTGCAACTAGCCTTTTCCTTTTTGGATTTGTACAGTCTGTAGGTCACAGCATGAACCCCTGATGATGTCCTAGAACTGAACTTTCCTCAAGAGTGACTCAATTGAGGGCTTGGGAGTAGTGGACCCCATAGCATGAACTAAATGTTTTGAGCTCTCCTCAAGATGGCTCAGTTATGTTGAGGTCATAAAATGATGGCCCCTTTTCTGCTGCTGTCACTGATGGTGGTCTTTGAAGAGAAGTCCACCATCCTACTGTGAAGCATGGTGGTGGATCTCTAAGGTATGCAAGCTACGAGAGCATAGGGAACCTAGGTAAAAATTGATTGCAAGGTGAATGCAGCATATTATCAGAAAATACTGGAGGAATTGGCATTCATCAGTCCTAGAAAACTGCATATGACCATCATCTGAAGCTCAAGATGAGCTTTGAGCTTTAGATGTAGGTCATATGCAGTTTTCTGGGACTGATGAATGCCAATTCCTCCAGTATTTTCTGTTCTTCCTAGACCTTTTTTGACTTCTTCCTAGACCTTTTTTGACTTCTTCCTAGACCTTTTTTGACTTCTTCCTAGACCTTTTTTGACTTCTTCCTAGACCTTTTTTGACTTTTTCCGGACCTTTTTTGACTTTTTCCGAGACCTTTTTTGACTTTTTCCGAGACCTTTTTTGACTTTTTCCGAGACCTTTTTTGACTTTTTCCGAGACCTTTTTTGACTTTTTCCGAGACCTTTTTTGACTTTTTCCGAGACCTTTTTTGACTTTTTCCGAGACCTTTTTTGACTTCTTCGGAGACCTTTTTTGACTTCTTCGGAGACCTTTTTTGACTTCTTCGGAGACCTTTTTTGACTTCTTCGGAGACCTTTTTTGACTTCTTCGGAGACCTTTTTTGACTTCTTCGGAGACCTTTTTTGACTTCTTCGGAGACCTTTTTCGACTTCTTCGGAGACCTTTTTCGACTTCTTCGGAGACCTTTTTCGACTTCTTCGGAGACCTTTTTCGACTTCTTCGGAGACCTTTTTCGACTTCTTCGGAGACCTTTTTCGACTTCTTCGGAGACCTTTTTCGACTTCTTCCGAGACCTTTTTCGACTTCTTCCGAGACCTTTTTCGACTTCTTCCGAGACCTTTTTTGACTTCTTCCGAGACCTTTTTCGACTTCTTCCGAGACCTTTTTCGACTTCTTCCGAGACCTTTTTCGACTTCTTCCGAGACCTTTTTCGACTTCTTCCGAGACCTTTTTCGACTTCTTCCGAGACCTTTTTCGACTTCTTCCGAGACCTTTTTCGACTTCTTCCGAGACCTTTTTCGACTTCTTCCGAGACCTTTTTTGACTTCTTCCGAGACCTTTTTTGACTTCTTCCGAGACCTTTTTCGACTTCTCTTCGTGGCAATAAAATTAATACTCCACATGTGACATGTACACTTTTTGTCATGTTCTCTCCCTGGAAGAACAAATGGATATATTTATTGGTGTGAAGACAGTGGTCCCCTATATGTACGGCCACACCCACAGAATAGTTCTGTCTTGTCCGTGTGAATTTATCATGAAAACTTCTGGAACACAACTGTACAGGTAACGTTTCTTTCCCATGTGACCGGCATTACGGGGGGGGGGGCACCTTCCTCCTCTCAGGGTGACATCACACCAAGCCAGCCCTATAAGACCATAGCTAAAACCTATGCTAACATTTGATTGGTGTGTTTATTGTGTTTGGCTGTATGTGGATTGGCTGAAGTTGCATGATGTTCAAGAATAAATTAATTCCGACACCCCCCCCCCCCTCCCCCAGTGGCCTTGCACAAGGAATAGTGAGAAAAACAAGAACTTCACAAACAACGGAAGGAGGTCCAGGGACCCCAGGTGCTTTGGGGTCCCCCTGTCACTGCAGGAGCCGAGGGGTGACACTGTGCGCCCCTCGCTTACATCACACATTGGGTGAAGGAAACCAATGTTGACTCACAAGTGTCCTAGATGTAGGTTTATGTTTGTAGGAAACGTTTCTTCTCCCTAGAGATCACCTAGAATAGACTATCCCTCTAGTAGGGATGACTACCGCACACGCCATTAAAAAACCCAACCTGGAAACACATCAAAGACAATATGGAACAGCAAGTATTTTTAAATTGTTGCACAGCCCCCACTTGATTATAGCCTCCACTCTGCCCAAACCAGGTAATCCTGAATTTCAGTGCAGCTTCATCGATTGCCTTGTCACACAAATAGAATAATTGAACTCTATTTAGTTGTGATGTTCCTCAGAGTCGCCCAATTATTGAGCATTCCCTGAATTTTTCTGTCATTGTCCGGGGACAGGGCCACGCCGACCAATGACTATAGTCATGTTCCAAATTGATCGGGATCATCAATAATCTGCTGTGGGCGGAGTTTAGTCACCAAATTATGTCAGATTGTTCATAATTTCAGGCCCAGAATCTTCCAGGAATTACACCAATCGCGGCTTGCGGTCTGACTGGTTTTATTCCTGGGATTGCACTGATGTCATTTTTACAAATGATCTAATCCTCTTAAAGGAAAAGAGGCTGGGGATGACGGTGACATATGCCGGGGAGATGTAAAAGAACAGCGCCCCCTCTAGGCACCCCCCAGCTTAGTGTTGGCGGCTTGTCAGGGAGCAAGGGGCATAATGGATCTTAATCATACAGTACAGGACACTGCTTGTTTTCATAGACCAGTGATGGTGAACCTTGGCACCCCAGATGTTTTGGAACTACATTTCCCATGATGCTCAACTACATGGCAAAGTGTATGAGCATCATGGGAATTGTAGTTCCAAAACATATGGGGGGCCAAGGTGCGCCATCACTGTCATAGACTATGGGTATCAAACTGCTACCTTGGTGATTGGACACTGGGAAAAAAAACTTGCCCCTGAGAAAAAATTGTATTCTCGATCATCCATTGAAGGACACGTTTTGAACTCTTATTAAGCTTTATAAGATTACACTGCCCCCTGCAGGAGAAATGTTCTCCTGCATTTCTCCTTTATTTGGCAGTATTGGCAGTATAGTCTGTTATCAAGCTGTGTCCCTTAGGACAACAATTGTATAATTGTATTATCATTTTTTCAGTATTACATTTAAATATTACATTATTATAATGTGTGTGTGTGTATATATATATATATATGTATGTATATATATATATATATATATATATATATATATATATATATATATATATATATATAAATATAAATATGACGTAAAATTAATTAAAATGTTCAATTATTTACATTTATATATATATATATATATATATATATATATATATATATATATATATATATATATATATATATATAGTGTGTATATGTATAAAAAATATTATTGAAAATCTCCTATTAATCCACCATGGGTTGGGACTCTACAAATGTCATGTTACAAATCACAAAAGGCAATAACTAACCAGGGGCCCATCTCTGCAGTGATCTGATCAGGGGCCCACCTCTGCAGTGATCTGATCAGGGTCCCACCTCTGCAGTGATCTGATCAGGGTCCCACCTCTGCAGTGATCTGATCAGGGTCCCACCTCTGCAGTGATCTGATCAGGGTCCCACCTCTGCAGTGATCTGATCAGGGTCCCACCTCTGCAGTGATCTGATCAGGGGCCCACCTCTGCAGTGAGCTGATCAGGGGCCCACCTCTGCAGTGATCTGATCAGGGGCCCACCTCTGCAGTGATCTGATGGAAGATGTAGCTCTTTTTTCCCCTCAGCGTCGGTGAATTATGTGGATTTTATTATAATATTTGTCGTTTGGTTGCAATACAAGGCGGAGGTGCCCAGGGATGGCGGCTTGGTGTGAAAGGCCATTTCCTCCATGCAATCCACCTTTTGAAAATCTTTCCTCTCCTCTTCTGAAAGGAAACGTCTTTCTATAGGGTGGACGTCCATGGGATTTCCTGAATGTCCCTTTATGACTCTGGAAATAACACTCAGAATTCTCACACGCTGTTTTGTTCCCATTATTGCCTCTATAGAGTACAAATATTGTAATATCATTTTTTTATATTTAATATATATATATATACACACATTATCTTTTATTATTTTTGAAACTTGACAATGCAACACAGAACAGGACATGTACATAAATATACATTTTAACATTATAAACATTTCTAAAATGTAAACGCCTTTTAAAAATGAGTTGTAAAATCTATATATTTTTTTTAATATATACTATAGAATAAAGGAAAATATTATTATTTATTTTTACATATTTTTTAAATCCATTATAAATAGAGAAAAAAAATATGTTTATTAAAATTTATTATACACATTGTAGACCTTTCTAAAACGTAAACACAGATTTTAAAAATGAAATTTAAAATCATTTTTTAAATGTTTTTTATATATATATATATATATATATATATATATATATATATATATATATATATATATATATATATATATATATATATATATATATATATATTATACTATAGATTTTTTTTTTTAATATACACTAAAGGATAATATAATATATATATATATATATATATATATATATATATATATATATATATATATATAATCTCTCTATCTTTATAATAGATTAAAAAATATCCAAATATCTCTCTATATTAAAAAAAATATATAAATATCTCTCTCCATTAGATCTTGATCCAACGCGTTTCACCTCAATGGGGACTTTGTCATAAATAAATAAGTGCCCCCAGCACTTTGTAATAAAGTTTTTGAGATTCAAATTAAAAAAAGGGAGTGGCTATGTGGTGTTTTTTGTCTACTAAAGTAAAAAATGTACTGCATTAGTAAGGGGGAAAAAGATACTTTGTATCTACAGGTCTGTTATTTTGGTGCCTTTTTTTTATATATATAATATATATTATATTATACTTACAATACATTTCAGCTTACCAGTCCTTGGATGCAGTGGGTGCATTAGTCCCCCCCCCCCCACCCATTATTCTCACCTGATGATCCTGCCAGTAACACACTTCCTGTGCTAGTGTGACAACACTCCCTGCATTGTGTATAGAGGACCAGTGTTGTCACCCAGGGGCCGGACTACAGCACACCTCCCACTCTCCTCTTCTCCATTGCATAGGGGAAGGTGTTTTGTAGTTCACCAATAAAAGGGAACACCATTGCTTGAGATCTCAGATAAGTGAGAACGCTGGATTTCTGTCAGGATTAGTTTTCCCATACTTGTCCTGGGAAAAAAGAAAACAAATGCAGCCACCAGCACATCTTAGCACTGCCGGCTACAGTATGACCCGTTTTGTTCTTTAGTTTAGATTCACTTCCGAGGACTATAAATCTGGAGTTTTAGTGAGCCGATTTCAGGAGGGATGAAGTTTGTCTGGCCAGGGGGAGATATTAATTTTCCAGCATGCAGGGTGACTTTTTCGTCCCACACAATGAAACCCCAAATGTCGCATTGAAGCTGCACAGGAAAAGCAGTGATCCCCCACACATAACACGTGTCCCCTGTGATCAGACATTTGTGGGGGGCTCCCGCACCTGTAGATCAGCGGTCACTAGGTGGCGCCGTGCAGCATTTTCCATCCAGGACGTGATTGGACGAAGCCGTACTAATGTTTGATGAATCCTCAGGAGACTAACTCTGCGTTTTGTGGGCCGGTGCATCCTCAAGAGTCACGAGTACGCCGCCAGCATGCAGCCCACCCACACCACCGGTGTGCCGCCTGGTGTTCAGCCCCCCTCCCAGTGTGTGCCGCCCGGTGTTCAGCCCCCCCTCCCAGTGTGTGCCGCCCAGTGTTCAGCCCCCCCTCCCAGTGTGTGTCGCCCAGTGTTCAGCCCCCCTCCCAGTGTGTGCTTGTAATGAGGTATGTGTGTCGGGGGTGTCTCCTGTCCCCCATGACGGTTCCCCGCTGACCGTTCTTTTATCTTGTGTTGCAGCCCCGGGAGAAAGGCCGCATGCGCTTCCATAAGCTGCAGAATGTACAGATTGCCCTGGATTTCCTGAAGCTGCGCCAGGTAAGGAGCCACTCCATGTATGACTTTTATTATCCGCTCTACTGATGATGCTTTACAATGATTTCACTGCACACTGTGAGCTTCTCATAATGTGCATTAGAAGCTGCAGCAAGTCAGGGCCCATCTCCATTTTTTAGCTGGAGGACATCCAGCATCATCTAACCCTTTCCTCCCCAGCCTGACTGTCCCTGGCATGCTCCTTTCATTCGTTGGATTTTAGTTCAGTCAGTCGTAGAGGTTCGGCATCACCTAGGCCAGTGATTAAAACCAATCACGGCTTGCGGTCTGACGGGTTTTATTTCTAGGATTGCACTGATGTCATTTTTACAAGTGATCTAATCCTCTTAAAAAAAAAAAAAAAGAAGGAAAAGATCCTGGGGATGAATGTGACATATGTCGGGGAGATGTAAAATAACAGCGCCCCCTCTAGGAACCTCCCAGCTTAGAGTTGGGGGCTCGTCCGGGAGCAAGAGGCATGATAGATCTTGATCCTACAGTACAGGACACTGCTTGTGTTTTCATAGACCAGTGATGGAGAACCTCGGCACCCCAGATGTTTTGGAACTACATTTCCCATGATGCTCATGTTCTCCGCAGTGTAGTGGAGCATCATGGGAAATGTATTTCCAAAACATCTGGGGTGCCGACGATCACCATCACTTGTCTAGGCAGTCAGGAGCCCTTAAAATGTTATGACTGGGATGGAATGTGATTGGGGAATTCTTAAAATTGTGACACGTGTTCCTGTGACAACTAAGACATTTCTTCTTCCTTTTTGGAGAGATTTCTTTTCACTTCCGTTGGGTGCTCAGAACAGGAAGTGATGGGAAATCTCCCTAGTGGGGCACAAAAAGAAAAAAAAATAGAGAGAGACCAAGATAAAAGAAAAGTGCTGAGATAAAATCATTTCCGAGGATAAGCAATCACTTGCCTTCCATTTCCGTTTCGGCACATCTGACAGTCTGCGAGACGATTAGAGAATCGAGTGATTCATCTCTGAACGCTAATCGCCGATCGTCCATCATCTGTGTTTATCTTCGATCATCTGCTCCACTTCATCTCAATGGGGCGGAGAAACGATCACAAGAAATGACGGCGTCCGATCTCTTTTCGTTTTTGTGAAGGAGATTTCAGCAAAGAGTTGAATAAACACTATAATGCAGTGCATTGTGCCGCCATGTTTTTTCTTGTCTGGGTTTTTTAAAGCTTTTGAGATTTATTTGCTTGGTTTGTCCCTCTTGCAGGTGAAACTTGTGAACATTCGAAATGACGACATCGCAGACGGGAACCCCAAGCTCACGCTGGGTTTAATATGGACCATAATCCTCCACTTCCAGGTAAATAATTGTGACGGTGAACGGGGTCGGGGGTGTAGGCGCTATGGTGGTCCAGGATGATGACACTATGGGGACTCAGGTCAGGGATGATGACACTATGGGGACTCAGGTCAGGGATGATGACACTATGGGGACTCAGGTCAGGGATGATGACACTATGGGGACTCAGGTCAGGGATGATGACACTATGGGGACTCAGGTCAGGGATGATGACATTATGGGGACTCAGGTCAGGGATGATGACACTATGGGGACTCAGGTCAGGGATGATGACACTATAGGGACTCAGGTCAGGGATGATGACACTATAGGGACTCAGGTCAGGGATGATGACACTATGGGGACTCAGGTCAGGGATAATGACACTATGGGGACTCAGGTCAGGGATGATGACATTATGGGGACTCAGGTCAGGGATGATGACATTATGGGGACTCAGGTCAGGGATGATGACACTATGGGGACTCAGGTCAGGGATGATGACACTATGGGGACTCAGGTCAGGGATAATGACACTATGGGGACTCAGGTCAGGGATGATGACATTATGGGGACTCAGGTCAGGGATGATGACATTATGGGGACTCAGGTCAGGGATGATGACACTATGGG
Organism: Rana kukunoris; assembly: GCA_029574335.1. Taxonomy (NCBI): domain Eukaryota; kingdom Metazoa; phylum Chordata; class Amphibia; order Anura; family Ranidae; genus Rana; species Rana kukunoris. The sequence goes on from CM056053.1 coordinate 476,078,484, forward strand.
GACTCAGGTCAGGGATGATGACACTATGGGGACTCAGGTCAGGGATAATGACACTATGGGGACTCAGGTCAGGGATAATGACACTATGGGGACTCAGTTCAGGGATGATGACATTATGGGGACTCAGGTCAGGGATGATGACACTATGGGGACTCAGGTCAGGGATGATGATACTATGATGGCTCAGTTCAGGGATGATGACACTATGGGGGCTCGGATCATGGATGATGACGCTATGGGGGCTCAGGTCAGGGATGATGACGCTATGGTGGCTCAGGTCAGGGATGATGATGCTATGGTGGTCCAGGTGAGGGACGATGACACTATGGGGGCTCAGGTCAGGGATGATGACGCTATGGGGGGCTCAGGTCAGGGATAATGACGCTATGGGGACTCAGGTCAGGGATGATGACTCTATGGGGGCTCAGGTCAGGGATGATGACTCTATGGGGTCTCAGGTCAGGGTTGATGACACTATGGTGGCTCAGGTCAGGGTTGATGACACTATGGGGGCTCAGGTCAGGGTTGATGACACTATGGTGGCTCAGGTCAGGGATGATGACTCTATGGGGGCTCAGGTCAGGGATGATGACTCTATGGGGGCTCAGGTCAGGGATGATGACTCTATGGGGGCTCAGGTCAGGGATGATGACTCTATGGGGGCTCAGGTCAGGGATGATGACACTATGGGGACTCAGGTCAGGGATGATGACACTATGGGGACTCAGGTCAGGGATGATGACATTATGGGGACTCAGGTCAGGGATGATGACACTATGGGGACTCAGGTCAGGGATGATGACACTATAGGGACTCAGGTCAGGGATGATGACACTATAGGGACTCAGGTCAGGGATGATGACACTATGGGGACTCAGGTCAGGGATAATGACACTATGGGGACTCAGGTCAGGGATGATGACATTATGGGGACTCAGGTCAGGGATGATGACATTATGGGGACTCAGGTCAGGGATGATGACACTATGGGGACTCGGGTCAGGGATGATGACACTATGGGGACTCAGGTCAGGGATAATGACACTATGGGGACTCAGGTCAGGGATAATGACACTATGGGGACTCAGGTCAGGGATGATGACATTATGGGGACTCAGGTCAGGGATGATGACACTATGGGGACTCAGGTCAGGGATGATGATACTATGATGGCTCAGTTCAGGGATGATGACACTATGGGGGCTCGGATCATGGATGATGACGCTATGGGGGCTCAGGTCAGGGATGATGACGCTATGGTGGCTCAGGTCAGGGATGATGATGCTATGGTGGTCCAGGTGAGGGACGATGACACTATGGGGGCTCAGGTCAGGGATGATGACGCTATGGGGGGCTCAGGTCAGGGATAATGACGCTATGGGGACTCAGGTCAGGGATGATGACTCTATGGGGGCTCAGGTCAGGGATGATGACTCTATGGGGTCTCAGGTCAGGGTTGATGACACTATGGTGGCTCAGGTCAGGGTTGATGACACTATGGGGGCTCAGGTCAGGGTTGATGACACTATGGTGGCTCAGGTCAGGGATGATGACTCTATGGGGGCTCAGGTCAGGGATGATGACTCTATGGGGGCTCAGGTCAGGGATGATGACTCTATGGGGGCTCAGGTCAGGGATGATGACTCTATGGGGGCTCAGGTCAGGGTTGATGACAGTATGGGGGCTCAGGTCAGGGTTGATGACACTATGGGGCCTCAGGTCAGGGATGATGACGCTATGGTGGCTCAGGTCAGGGATGATGACGCTATGGTGGCTCAGGTCAGGGGTGATGATGATATGGTGGCTCAGGTCAGGGATGATGACACTATAGTGGCTCAGGTCAGGTTTTCCCGGGAATAGGTGGATCAGGAGAAGTGTACTAAATCTATGGCGGCCCGAGTCGGGGATAGTTAAGTCAGGTATTCTGTGGTTTATGGTGGCCCAGTTCAGGGGTGTGGTGGCCCAGTTTAGGTTTGTCAGATATGATGGCTCTCGGGTCAGGTGTATCGAAGATATGGTGGCCTGGGTCATGTGTGTCAGGGGTATAGTAGTTCTCAGGTCGGCTGTTTTGGAAATATGGTGGCCCAAATGGTCATGTCAGGGTTGTCGGTGGCATGGTGGCCCAGGCCAGGTGTGTGACTAAGATATAGTGCTCAGTTGAGGTCTGCCGGGGATATGGTGGCTCAGGTCAGTTGTGCCGGGGAAATGTTTGCCCAGTCAGGGTGTGGTTGGGGGGTCAGGCAGGGTGTGTCAGGGATTTGGTGGCTCGGGTAAGGAGTGTCATAGATATGGTGTCTCAGGCAGAGTGTGTCGGTTATATGGTGGCTCGGGTAAGGAGTGTCATAGATATGGTGTCTCAGGCAGAGTGTGTCGGGGATATGGTGGCTCGAGTAAGGAGTGTCATAGATATGGTGTCTCAGGCAGGTTCTGTTGGGCATATGGTGGCTCAGGGAGGGTTTTTGGGGGGTTATGGTGGCTCAGGCAGTGTGTGTCGGGGGTTATAGTGGCTCAGGCGGGGGGTGTCAGGGGTTATGGTGGCTCAGACGGGGGGGTGTCGGGGGTTATGGTGGCTCAGGCAGGGGTATGTCGGGGGTTATGGTGGCTCAGGCAGGGAGGTGTCGGGCATAAGGTGGCTCAGGCGGGGGGGTGTCGGGGGTTATAGTGGCTCAGGCGGGGGTGTGTCAGGGGTTATGGTGGCTCAGGCGGGGGGTGTCGGGGGTTATGGTGGCTCAGGCGGGGGTGTGTCGGGGGTTATGGTGGCTCAGGCGGGGGTGTGTCGGGGGTTATGGTGGCTCAGACGGGGATGTGTCGGGGGTTATGGTGGCTCAGGCGGGGGTGTGTCGGGGGTTATGGTGGCTCAGGCTGGGGGTGTGTCGGGGGTTATGGTGGCTCAGGCTGGGGGTGTGTCGGGGGTTATGGTGGCTCAGGCTGGGGGTGTGTCGGGGGTTATGGTGGCTCAGGCAGGGGTGTGTCCGGGGTTATGGTGGCTCAGGCGGGGGTGTGTCGGGCTTAAGGTGGCTCAAGCAGGGTGTGTCGGCTCAGATATGGTGGCTCAGGCAGGGTGTGGCGGAGCTATGGTGGCTCGGGTAAAGTATGCTGGGGATTTGGTCACCCAGGTTAGGTGTGTCATAGATTTGGTGGCTCGGGTAGGGTGTGCTGGAGAAATGGTGGCCCAGGTCAGGTGTGCTGGAGAAATGGTGGCCCTGGTCAGGGGTGCTGGAGAAATGGTGGCCCAGGTAAGGTATGCTGGTGATATGCTGCATCTGTTGTCTTGTCTGAAATGGTCTCCAGTTCCGTTCCAGAAAGGGATGTTTGTATAGGCAGCTTCCTCTTTCCTCCCCCCATTTGGCGTTTCTAACCTCAGCTGGTCAGGCTGGCACACATTATGTACCCTGTGCAGCTGGCGTGATCCATAGTCTGCAGGGTGCGGTCCGCAGTGACTCACCACCCTCCACACTTATCATTTCCTGACTTGTTGGTGTATAAGAGGGGGGGGGCAGCCTGGCAGGAAGCTCTGCAAATGCAGTGTCTGCTCTGCACATAATATAGATCCCGGTATTCTAGGTACTCTGTAGCCAGAAAAATGGAAATCCTGCCTGGCATGGAAAGTTTGCCTACTCTTGCCATTTTTATATGTTCAACTACCTTAACAGAGACCTGTGACATCACCACCATTTCTGAATTACCTTTTATAAGAACTTTGAAAAAGTTATCAGGGGGAAGGCAGGTTTGGGTGATGGACTTGGTGGTAAGGTGGATTGGAGTGATGGACTTGGTGGTAAGGTGGATTGGAGTGATGGACTTGGTGGGAAGGTGGATTTGGGTGATGGACTTGGTGGAAAGGTAAGGTTGGGCGGTAGCCTTGGGGAGGGCGGATTTGGGCCGTAGACCTGGTGGCAAGGTCGGGTTTTGGCGGGAAAACTTGGTGGCAAGGTCAGGTTTTGGCAGTAGACTTGGTGGCCAGGGCGGGTTTTGGCGGTAGACTTGGTGGCAAGGTCGGGTTTTGGCGGTAGACTTGGTGGCAAGGTCGGGATTTGGCGGTAGACTTGGTGGCAAGGTCGGATTTTGGCGGTAGACTTGGTGGCAAGGTCGGGTTTTGGCGGTAGACTTGGTGGCAAGGTCGGGTTTTGGCGGTAGACTTGGTGGCAAGGTCGGGTTTTGGCGGTAGACTTGGTGGCAAGGTCGGGTTTTGGCGGTAGACTTGGTGGCAAGGTCGGGTTTTGGCGGTAGACTTGGTGGCAAGGTCGGGTTTTGGCGGTAGACTTGGTGGCAAGGTCGGGTTTTGGCGGTAGACTTGGTGGCAAGGTCGGGTTTTGGCGGTAGACTTGGTGGCAAGGTCGGGTTTTGGCGGTAGACTTGGTGGCAAGGTCGGGTTTTGGCGGTAGACTTGGTGGCAAGGTCGGGTTTTGGCGGTAGACTTGGTGGCAAGGTCGGGTTTTGGCGGTAGACTTGGTGGCAAGGTCGGGTTTTGGCGGTAGACTTGGTGGCAAGGTCGGGTTTTGGCGGTAGACTTGGTGGCAAGGTCGGGTTTTGGCGGTAGACTTGGTGGCAAGGCGGGTTTGGGTGGAAAACTTGGTGGCAAGGCGGGTTTGGGTGGAAAACTTGGTGGCAAGGCGGGTTTGGGTGGAAAACTTGGTGGCAAGGCGGGTTTGGGTGGAAAACTTGGTGGCAAGGCGGGTTTGGGTGGAAAACTTGGTGGCAAGGCGGGTTTGGGTGGAAAACTTGGTGGCAAGGCGGGTTTGGGTGGAAAACTTGGTGGCAAGGCGGGTTTGGGTGGAAAACTTGGTGGCAAGGCGGGTTTGGGTGGAAAACTTGGTGGCAAGGCGGGTTTGGGTGGAAAACTTGGTGGCAAGGCGGGTTTGGGTGGAAAACTTGGTGGCAAGGCGGGTTTGGGTGGAAAACTTGGTGGCAAGGCGGGTTTGGGTGGAAAACTTGGTGGCAAGGCGGGTTTGGGTGGAAAACTTGGTGGCAAGGCGGGTTTGGGTGGAAAACTTGGTGGCAAGGCGGGTTTGGGTGGAAAACTTGGTGTAGTAAGGTCGGTTTGGGTGGTAGAGTGAGGCCTGACACCTTCGGGAGGGACTCCGACTTGGAGGCCTTAGACAGGACCATCTACCTCAGGCATTTGGAAGCCTCAGTGATATATTTGTGTTTGTGTTAAATCCAGGGAAGCTGCTGGAGTCCTTTAAATCTAGAATGTCCATAAAGGCAGAAGGTGGTCCACCATGGTCCTGAAGAGGGGTCTCTGTTTTTCCAACCAGCTGTCCTGTTATACCAGTGTGCAGGATTTGGGTCCCTGCCAGGACTATGAGGCAGTGTCACATGTACATTGCAGATCACACACTGGGTGGATCATCCCAGAACACTTCCTGACGTCCCCGACATATGACTAACGGATGACTCGGCTTCTTATTTTTATCATTTCTCTTTTCTGTGTTTATATGCTGAAATTGTTTGTTTTTGCCCAAAAAAATGTAAAGCATGTGGATCAGTACCCACGTGGGGCATCACACATTCAGTATTCCGTGTACCCAGCTTTAGATATTGCAGTATTTTTATTTTGAAAGTCACATGTTTGAGGAATCGAGACTTCTAGAGCCTGTTGGCTGCACTTCTGTTACAGGAGAGGCCAAGTACCTGCTGCATATTGTTCCCCCATACACTTTTAGTATAACCCTCACCCTATAACCCTCCTCCTCACTCAGACCTGGGTGTGGTCAGTTTTGTGGTAACATTGGGGACAGATTTGGGGAAGTGCCACCATTGTCATGTTTTGGGGGAAGGATCTTGGGGATTGTGGTTGCTGGTCTGTACATGGCAGTCCTTGTCCCCTATGTATGGCCGATGATGGGGGGTGGATGTGTATGTCCACTCTGGACACTGGTGCTCTGGTAGATGTGCACATTCTTGTCCCCTCTGTATAGCTGCTGATGGGGGTGGTGGTGCTGATGATTGGGGAGTTGATGGTTGGGGATGGTGGAGGCTGATGATTGGGGGTGGTGTCGCTGATGATTGGGGATGGTGGTGCCGATGGTTGGGGATGGTGGTGCCGATGGTTGGGGATGGTGGTGCCGATGGTTGGGGATGGTGGTGCCGATGGTTGGGGATGGTGGTGCCGATGGTTGGGGATGGTGGTGCCGATGGTTGGGGATGGTGGTGCCGATGGTTGGGGATGGTGGTGCCGATGGTTGGGGATGGTGGTGCCGATGGTTGGGGATGGTGGTGCCGATGGTTTGGGGATGGTGGTGGCTGATGGTTGGGGATGGTGGTGGCTGATAAATGGGGGTGGATAATTGGGTGATTGAGGATGGTGGTGCAGATTATGCCGCAGATGATTGGGGGTGATGGTGCCGATGGTTGGGGTGGTGATGGTGGTGCAGATGATGCCGCAGATGATTGGGGGTGTCGATGGTTGGGGATGGTGGTGGCTGATGATTGGGGGTGGATGATTGGGGATGGTGGTGGCTGATGATTGGGGGGGGGGGGGTAGTGGTGCTGCTGATAAGGGTGGTGGTGCCACTGATGGGGGATGGTGGTGGCTGATGATTGGGGATGGTGGTGCAGATGATGCCGCAGATGATTGGGGGTTGTGGTGTCGATGGTTGAGGATGGTGGTGGCTGGTGATTGGGGGTGGATGATTGGGGATGGTGGTGGCTGATGATTGGGGGGGGGGTGGTGGTGCTGCTGATAAGGGTGGTGGTGCCACTGATGGGGGATGGTGGCGGCTAATGATTGGGGATGTGGCGCAGATGATGCCGCAGATGATTGGGGGTGGTGGTGTCGATGGTTGGGGATGGTGGTGGCTGATGATTAGGGGTGGATGATTGGGTGGTGGTGGCTGATGATTGGGGGGTGGTGGTGCTGCTGATGGGGGATGGTGGTGGCTGATTGGGTGGTGGTGGCTGATGATTGGGGGGTGGTGGTGCTGCTGATGGGGGATGGTGGTGGCTGATGATTAGGGGTGGATGAATGGGTGGTGGTGGCTGATGATTGGGGATGGTGGTGCAGATGATGCCGCAGATGATTGGGGGTGGTGGTGGCTGATGATTAGGGGTGGATGATTGGGTGGTGGTGGCTGATGATTGGTGGGTGGTGGTGCAGATGATGCCGCAGATGATTGGGGGTGGTGGTGTCGATGGTTGGGGATGGTGGTGGCTGATGATTAGGGGTGGATGATTGGGTGGTGGTGGCTGATGATTGGGGGGCGGTGGTGCTGCTGATGGGGGATGGTGGTGGCTGATTGGGTGGTGGTGGCTGATGATTGGGGGGTGGTGGTGCTGCTGATGGGGGATGGTGGTGGCTGATGATTAGGGGTGGATGAATGGGTGGTGGTGGCTGATGATTGGTGGGTGGTGGTGCTGCTGATGGGGGATGGTGGTGGCTGATTGGGTGGTGGTGGCTGATGATTGGGGGGTGGTGGTGCTGCTGATGGGGGATGGTGGTGGCTGATGATTAGGGGTGGATGATTGGGTGGTGGTGGCTGATGATTGGGGGGGGGGGTGGTGCAGATGATGCCGCAGATGATTGGGGGTGGGGGTGTCGATGGTTGGGGATGGTGGTGGCTGATGATTAGGGGTGGATGATTGGGTGGTGGTGGCTGATGATTGGGGGGTGGTGGTGCTGCTGATGGGGGATGGTGGTGCAGATGATTCAGGTGATGGTGATGATGGGAGGTGTCTCGCGCTGTGCGCACGTACACGTGCTGGCGGCTTCATTCTTTGACCTCTTTCTTTCCTCTGTTTCCAGATTTCGGACATTCAGGTCACCGGCCAATCTGAGGACATGACGGCCAAGGAGAAGCTCCTGCTCTGGTCACAGCGCATGACGGAAGGCTACCAGGGTCTGCGCTGCGACAACTTCACCAGCAACTGGCGGGACGGTCGCCTCTTCAACGCCATCATCCACCGACACAAGTGAGTGCAGTGTGATCTCAGCGTTGTCTCTCTAACCCACATGAAGGAGAAGCACCTGGGGGGGTGTATTGGGGGATTGGTTGATGGTTTCTAGCCCCGCCCCTGCTTGGCGAGGAATTTTATGCCCGGGGAGGCGCCGCAGATTTGAGAAATTCTTTTCGTTTTATGCTGGAGACTTGTCAGGGCGAGAATTGTGTCATCCTTCAATAAGACAGCAGCGGGTGTGTCTGCTCCTGCTAATACCGCTGCGTGCGTTCAGTCCTGCAGAGCATCGCGCACAGCTGAGTCATGGGACCTCTGCAGAGGATCTCTCCCGGTACAATGTACCCTACATTTCATCAACAACGAATAGTCTGCAGATCTCTCCATCATGGATCAGAACACACACCTGCAGTACAGTAGGGTGCACAGGATGATCTGCAGAGCATTGCACCAGAAATACAATGGGGAGCACATGATGATTTGAGGAGCATCACACCAGAAGTGCAGCAGGGTGCACATGGTGATCTGCAGAGCATTGTACTAGCAGTACGGCATGGTGCACATAGTGACTGCAGATCATTACACCAGCAGTACAGCAGTGTGCACATGGTGAAGTGCAAAGCATCGCACCCTCAGTAGAGCAGGGTACACATAATGAAATGCAGAGCATCAAACCTACAGTAAAGCAGGGAGGGTACACATAGTGATCTACAGAGCATCACACCAGCAATACAGCAGTGTACACATGGTGGGGTGCAGAGCATCTCACCAGCAATACAGCAGAGTAGACATGGTGATCTACAGAGCGTCACACCAGCAATACAGCAGAGTACACATGGTGTGGTGCAGAGCATCTCACCAGCAATATAGCAGAGTACACATGGTGGGGTGCAGAGCATCGCACCCTCAGAGCAGGGTACACATAATGAAATGCAGAGCATCAAACCTACAGTAAAGTAGGGTACACATGGTGATCTACAGAGCATCTCACCAGCAATACAGCAGAGTAAACATGGTGGGGTGCAGAGCATCACACCAGCAATAGAGTAGACATGGTAAGGTGCGGAGAATCACACCCTCAGTACAGCAGAGTACACACAATGAGGTAATCTGCCTGCAGGGTGCACAAAGTGATCTGCAGAACATCTCACCTGGGGTCTATAAAAGCGGAGTGGCGTCCTGGCACATGTACTGTTAGGATTTTTTCACTCTTGCCGTAACACGAAATTTTCCACCAGCCAAGAACAATGCTGAGCCGGAGACAATGTGTGTTCTGTATACAAGTCTGTGCGGAGTAATGAACCAGCCAGACTGTGGTCAGGAGTCTCTCCTACACCTATAGGGTCCCGTATATGATGTGTATGACCTGTGCAGGGACCCCTGAATACTTCTATCCACTTCCTGCAGTAATCTATATAAACCAATCACTGACACAGACAAAGGGATATTCTATGTGGCGTAATGTTCATTTTCCCATCAATATAGGAAAGGGTTCTTTACTGTAAAAGCAGTGGAACGTCCTACCACAGGAGGTAGTAATGGCTCATTCTCCTTCTTCCTCTTCCTCTCCTTCTCCTTCTCCTTCTTTTTTTCCTTCTTTTTCTTTTCCTCCTTTTTCTTTTTCCTAATTTTTTCTTTTTCCTCCCTTTTCTTATTCTCATTTTTCTTCTCTTCCTCCTTCTTTTTCTAATTTTCCTTTTCCTTGTCCTTTTCCTTATTTTTCTTCTACCTTTTTCTTCTCCTTCTTTTTCTTTTTCTCCTTCTCCCTTTTCTCCTTCTCCCTTTTCTCCCTTTTCTCCTTCTCCCTTTTCTCCTTCTCCCTTTTCTCCTTCTCCCTTTTCTCCTTCTCCCTTTTCTCCTTCTCCCTTTTCTCCTTCTCCCTTTTCTCCTTCTGCCTTTTCTCCTTCTGCCTTTTCTCCCATTTCTCCCTTTTCTCCTTCTTCCTTTTCTCCTTCTTCCTTTTCTCCTTCTTCCTTTTCTCCTTCTCCCTTTTCTCCCCTTTCTCCTTCTTCTTTTTCTCCTTCTCCTTCTTTTTCTCCTTCTTTTTCTCCTTCTCCTTCTTTTTCTCCTTCTCCTCTTCCTCTTTCTTATTTTTCCTTCTTCTTTCTCCTCCTCCCAGTCATAACTGTTGATCTAGTTGTCTGTTGTGGACAAAATCTCCTTCTTTTTCTTCTACTTCTCCTCCTCCTTTCTTTTTGACTCCTTTTTCTCCTTCTCCTTCTTCTTTTCTTTCTTTGTCTCCTTCTTCTTTTTCCTTCTCCTCCTCCTTTTTTTCCTTTTTCTCCTTCTCCTTTCGTTTCCTTCTCCTCTTCCTCCCATTCCTTTCCTTCTTCTTTCTCCCCCCAGTCATAACTATTGATCTAGTTGTCGGTTCTGGACAAATCTTTTTTCTTCTACTTCCTTTTCTTCTTCTCCTCCTCCTCCTCCTCCTCCTCCTCCTTCTCCTTCTTTTTCCCTTCTTTTTCTCCTGCTCCTTCATTTGCTTCTTCTCTTGCTTCTTTTTCTTTTCCTCCTTTTTTTTCTTCTCCTCCTCCCCTTCCCCCTCCTCCCCCCCTCTTTCTTTTTTCTCCTTCCTTTTTCTCCTTCTTTTTTTCCCTTCTTTTCTCCTTCTTCTTTTGCTTCTTCTTTTTTTTATCTCCCCTCCTTCTTCTTCTTCTTTTTCTCCTTCCTTTTCCCCTTTTCTCCTTCTCCTTCTCTTGCTTCTTATTTTTCTTTCCCCCACCCCTCCTTCTTCTTTTTCTCCTTCCTTTTTCCCTTTTCTCCTTCTCCTTCTTTTGCTTCTTCTTCTTTTTCTTCTCCTCCTCCTTCTCCTTCCTTTTATTCTCCTTCTTTCTCCTTCTTCTCCTCCCAGTCATTACTGTTGATCTAGTTGTCTGTTGTGGGTTATTTTAGCTCATCCGATTGTCCCGTCTATGCCGCTTTACCTGTTGTAACCAATCACATCCACTAGGCCCTGTCTGGGAGCCAAACCAGCAAAGATTGGTGAATGTATGATCCCTTCTAATGGTTGCGGGAGATAATTTCCGAGAGGTCTTGGGTTGTCGTACTGATCCCCGGTTGTCGGGAGACCAGACGGAACTCTGTGTGTCATGAAGCCGATTAGGTTATCACATTCACATTCCACTTTGGAGGGACATTACTGGAACTCGGTTGCAACCCCTGTACCCGGGGCCATGGATAAGGGGGTACCACCAGTCCTCCTGTTTGGGCCAGCAGGGGGGGGGGGAGACTCAGGCAGCAGAGGGAAACCTATGGTGCACAGGGAGGGGGGTGATTAGATCCAGGAATAATTGCCCTACCCCCACCACTATTCTCCTGTATTACTCTCTCCGCAGCAGCTGAAAGCAGCCTTCTTCTCTCCCTCCTGCCGACTTTCAGCTGCTGCACAGAGAGCTATACAGAGAATCGGTTCTAGTAATTGCCCCCTCACCGCACCGATCACCCTCTGTGCACCATAAGTTTTCCCTGCTGTCCAGGCCCTTCTTGTGTGCCTCCGTACCCCTGCAGTGCTCCCTGCATCCCTCCTCTACCTCCCGCCAGCAGCTGCAAGCGCACAATAGGATTCCTCAGAATGGAGAGTGTGGGAGCAATGCCATATTTACTAGCCCCATCTTTTTCTGAATGAACACAGTAAGTGATTGGTACAAATCACTCACTGTGTTCAGTTATGAATGAAGCCTAGTAAACTGTTTATTTTGGGGGTGGTGGGGGGAGGGCTGTCATGTTTGGCTGTATGGGGCTCCCATGGCGTCTAAGAAAAAGTCTTCCTGTAGCAATGTCATATTTACTAGCCCCATCCTTTCCTGGATGAACAAAGTGAATGATCGGTACCGATCACTCGCTGTGTTCATTCATAATAGAAGCCTAGTAAACTGTTTATTTTGTGGGGGTAGGGGGTCCTGTCAGGTAGGCTGTATGGGGCTCCCATGGTTTCTAACAGAAACCATGCCTGTCGAGATCATTGGATTTGTGGCCTCGAGGTCTTTGGATTTGTGGCCTCGAGGTCTTTGGATTTGTGGCCTCGAGGTCTTTGGATTTGTGGCCCTTTGAGGTCATTGGATTTGTGGCCCTTTGAGGTCATTGGATTTGTGGCTCTTTGAGGTCATTGGATTTGTGGCCCTTTGAGGTCTTTGGATTTGTGGCCTCGAGGTCTTTGGATTTGTGGCCCTTTGAGGTCATTGGATTTGTGGCCCTTTGAGGTCATTGGATTTGTGGCCCTATGAGGTCATTGGATTTGTGGCCTTCAAGGTCTTTGGATTTGTGGCCTTCGAGGTCTTTGGATTTGTGGCACTTTGAGGTCATTGGATTTGTGGCCCTTTGAGGTCATTGGATTTGTGGCCTCGAGGTCTTTGGATTTGTGGCCCTTTGAGGTCATTGGATTTGTGGCCCTTTGAGGTCATTGGATTTGTGGCCCTTTGAGGTCATTGGATTTGTGGCCCTTTGAGGTCTTTGGATTTGTGGCCCTTTGAGGTCATTGGATTTGTGGCCCTATGAGGTCATTGGATTTGTGGCCTTCGAGGTCTTTGGATTTGTGGCCTTCGAGGTCATTGGATTTGTGGCACTTTGAGGTCATTGGATTTGTGGCCCTTTGAGGTCATTGGATTTGTGGCCTCGGGGTCTTTGGATTTGTGGTCCTTCGAGATCATTGGATTTGTGGCCTCGAGGTCTTTGGATTTGTGGCCCTTTGAGGTCTTTGGATTTGTGGCCTCGAGGTCTTTGGATTTGTGGCCCTTTGAGGTCTTTGGATTTGTGGCCCTTTGAGGTCTTTGGATTTGTGGCCTCGGGGTCTTTGGATTTGTGGTCCTTCGAGATCATTGGATTTGTGGCCTCGAGGTCTATGGATTTGTGGCCCTTTGAGGTCTTTGGATTTGTGGCCTCGATGAGCTCTTTGTGTGGTCTCCTCAGTTGTTCTTTCTGGGTCTTCTCGTGTATCCCTGAGACGTGGGTGACTCTACCCCCCCATACCAGTGTTGCCAACCTAGCTGTGCCATCCCTGGGCTGTTCCCGTTGTGTGTTCCTTTTTTTTCCCGTCAGATTGGGTGGAGATCCCACTCCTTCCGCAGTTAGCCAGAGGCAACATATCGCAGCGTCTTCCTCCCTCCTTTACCTTCTCAGCTTTTATTTTTTCTAATCGCTATGTAACATGTAGAAGCATGGCGGAGTCGTCACGCCCAAAGCTTTAACTCTTCTCAGACACACACCCGACCCGTGGCAGAATTGTGCTCCAGCATTACTGCGAAGAGTAGAACCGTTGTGGAGGAAACCGGGAGACTTCGGGGAGTTCCATGTGTGATGCCAGAGACATTCCTTGACCCACCAGAGGCCCGCCGGTGCCGGGGCGACATTGTATCTTCTGGGTTTTGTCTTTTACTGTCTCTGGATATGAAGTAACTTCGTAGTCTGCAGACAAAAGCTTGGGATGTAACCGGAGAGCGCAAAGCGGAGGAAGGGCGCAGCGGGAGGAGCTGGCAAGACATCGATACTTTGGATGAGGAGACGCCGCGGTGAAATGCTGAGGGGCAAAGACTGAAAAGACTCGGCAGTTGGCTCCATCTTTGGTCGTCTTGACTCATTGGGCATCATGAATCGTGTAGGGCAGCAGCAGAAGAGGAGGAAGGTGAAGCAGAAGAAGACCTCCAACCACCACCAAGGCCATTCCCCGAGCCGGCGTACCCAACCACTGGACCGGGTGGTGATGTTCTGCGATGACCTCCCATCAGAGAATGGATACAGTTCTACTGAGCACTTGGACATGGTGAATGGGCATGAGATGGACCGCTCCAGCATCTACATGGGATCCGTCTATTCGGTCCTCTCCGAGCTCCAACTGAAGGAAATGTATGATGGTCTTTTTTCTTTTATCTTGTGGTGGGATGAGGGACTGGCCAGCTTGGGGGGTGGGACGAGTGACCTGGACAGCTTGGGGGGTGGGACGAGTGACCTGGACAGCTTGGGGGGTGGGACGAGTGACCTGGACAGCTTGGGGGGTGGGACGAGTGACCTGGACAGTTTGGGGGGTGGGACGAGTGACCTGGACAGCTTGGGGGTGGGACGAGTGACCTGGACAGCTTGGGGGTGGGACGAGTGACCTGGACAGCTTGGGGGTGGGATGATGGAATGGGAAACCCAGACACGCAGCTGTCAAATTCCTAAGTGGGAGACGGCTGAGGTCTGGAGCCCCCTGCACCAGCCAACAGTCTCGTATTCTGATGATGTGATGGATAGAAGAGCTTCTGCTGAAGAAGATGAGCTCATTGTCACCACAATCTTCAGCATCTTCGGAGTTACCACTGCTGGCTTGTTTCTAAAAGTGCCAACTGTGTGCCGTCAGCACCATCTTTAATACTGAGCCAGCCACTGGCCTGAACCAAGTACACAGTTCACACTTCACTGGCTGCATGCTTGTTCCAGGTCATAGGCGCTCATGGCAGCTCCCGTCATACTGTCCTGACAGATTTACTTCATGCATCCAGACACATGATAATGATCCTTTACCTCCATTCCTGTAGATGAGGAAAAATGTGTGTCTGGGAGAAGTGGGTTAGTATCAGTGCTGGGGATTCTGGGTTTGTGTTCTGTTCAGCATACGGTATGGTGTGCACTAGGTTTGTGTTCTGTTTGACACTCAGTATGGTGTGCACTAGGTTTGTGTTCAGTTTGGCTTGGGTATGGTGCGCACTTGTGTTCGACATACAGTGTAGTGTGCACTTTTGTGTTTCTCTTCGGCATATGGTGTAGTGTGCGCTTGTGTTCTGTTCTATATACGGTATGGTGTGCACTGGGTTTATGTTCTGTTTGGCATACTGTATGGTGTGTTCTGCATGACATACAGTATGATGTGCACTGTGTATTGGTACTCTGCACAGCATAAAGGGTGGTGCATGCTTCGTGTGTGTTCGGCACAGGATACAATATGGTACACGCTGAGTGTTTGTGATCTTAATGCATGCAGCACAATGCACACCGTGTGTTCTGCACGGCATACAGTATGGTGCACACTGTGTGATTTGTGTTCTGCACAGCATAAAGTATGATGCACCCTGTGTGTGTTCTGCTCGGCATACAGTACGGTGCACACTGTGTGTTCTGCTCGGCATACAGTATGGTGCACACTGTGTGTTCTGCACGGCATACAGTATGGTGCACACTGTGTGATTTGTGTTCTGCACAGCATAAAGTATGATGCACCCTGTGTGTGTTCTGCTCGGCATACAGTATGGTGCACACTGTGTGTTCTGCACGGCATACAGTACGGTGCACACTGTGTGATTTGTGTTCTGCACAGCATAAAGTATGATGCACCCTGTGTGTGTTCTGCACGGTATACAGTACAGTGCACACTGTGTGTTTGTATTCTGCTCTGCCTTCTGTACAGTGCACACTGTGTGTTTTGTATTCTGCTCGGCATACAGTACGGTGCACACTGTGTGTTCTGCTCGGCATACAGTACGGTGCACACTGTGTGTTTGTATTCTGCTCGGCATACAGTACGGTGCACACTGTGTGTTTGTGTTCTGCTCGGCATACAGTACGGTGCACACTGTGTGTTTGTATTCTGCTCGGCATACAGAACGGTGCACACTGTGTGTTTGTGTTCTGCTCGGCATACAGTGCGGTGCACACTGTGTTTTTGTTCTGCTCGGCATACAGTGCGGTGCACACTGTGTGTTTTCGGTGTTTATACCATGTAGGGCGGATTGGGAACACGCCGGGGTAACCCAACACCAGGCCTGTGTGAGTGAGACATTGCGCCTGCGGGGGATAAGCGCGTGGCGTGATGAATATCTCCCCTGGAGGGGCCCGGTGGGCCCCGGTTCTGTACATGTGACTTAATAAGGCAAGAAGAGGAGCGCAGGAGCCTAAAGCAACACACTCAGACGTTTTCATTTAGAAAATGATTCCTATTGGACTAGAAGAGGCAGTCTGTCTGTAGGCAGCCGTGACTTTCTGTACCTGTGACCGGGACCCCCCCCCCCCCTCTGTTACAGGCGTAACGTTACATTGTATCCTGACATGTCACTGGGTCTCTGTGCTTCTCTATGCAATGCAGACAGATCATGGCTGGTGGGAGGGGCTGTACAGAGCTTTTGTGATAACATCACAGCGCCCACCCTCGGTACTCCTCTCCATTAAGAGAAAGGAAGGGGTGGGCCAGGGGGCAAGCCCATTAAGATAAAGGGACAGGCCGGAGGCAAGCCCATTGAATGGAATCGGCGGGCCAGGGGCAAGCCCATTGAATGAAAGGGGCGGGCCAGGGGCAAGCCCATTGAATGAAAGGGGTGGGGGCAAACCCATTAAATGAAAGGGGTGGGCTGGGGGCAAACCCATTAAATCAGGGGTGTCAAACTGGTGGCCCTCCAGCTGTTGCAAAACTACAAGTCCCATCATGCCTCTGCGTGCAGGAGTCATGCTTGTAATTGTCAGTCTTGCAATGTCTCATGGGACTTGTAGTTCTGTAACAGCTGGAGGGCCGCCAGTTTGACACCTGTGCATTAAATGAAAGGAGACTGACCAGGGGCAAACCCATTAAATGAAAGGGGTTGGCCAGGGGGGCAAATACATTAAGAGAAAGGGGCGGGCCAGGGGACAAGCTCATTGAATGAAAGGGTCGGGCCAGGGGGCAAACCCATTAAATGAAAGGGGCGGGCCAGGGGCTAATACATTGAATGAAAGGAGACTGACCAGGGGCAAACCCATTAAATGAAAGGGGTTGGCCAGGGGGGCAAATACGTTAAGAGAAAGGGGCGGGCCAGGGGACAAGCCCATTGAATGAAAGGGGTGGGCCAGGGGGCAAGCCCATTAAATGAAAGGGGCAGGCTCATTAAATGAAAGGGGTGGGGGCAAACCCATTAAATTAAAGGGGTGGGCTGGGGGCAAACCCATTAAATGAAAGGGGCGGGCCAGGGGCAAGCCCAGTGAATGAAAGGGGCGGGCCAGGAGCTAAGCCCATTAAATGAAAGGGGTGGGCCAGGGGGGAAACCCATTAAATGAAAGGGGTGTGCCAGGGGGGAAAACTCTTTAAATGAAAGGGGCGGGCCAGGGGCTAATACATTGAATGGAAGGAGACTGACCAGGGGCAAACCCATTAAATGAAAGGGGTGGGCCAGGGGGACAAACCCATTAAATGGAAGGGGTTGGCCAGGGGGGCAAGCCCATTAAATGAAAGGGGTGGGCCAGGGGGACAAACCCATTAAATGGAAGGGGGTGGCCAGGGGGCAAGCCCATTAAATGAAAGGGGTGGGCCAGGGGGGCAAGCCCATTAAATGAAAGGGGCGGGCCAGGGGGCAAACCCATTAAATGAAAGGGACGGGCCAGGGGCTAATACATTGAATGAATGGAGACTGACCAGGGGCAAACCCATTAAATGAAAGGGGTTGGCCAGGGGGGCAAATACATTTAGAGAAAGGGGTGGGCCAGGGGGCAAGCCCATCGAATGAAAGGGGCGGGCCAGGGGGCAAGCCCATCGAATGAAAGGGGCGGGCCAGGGTGCAAGCCCATCAAATGAAAGGGGCGGGCCAGGGTGCAAGCCCATCGAATGAAAGGGGCGGGCCAGGGGGCAAGCCCATCGAATGAAAGGGGCGGGCCAGGGAACAAGCCCATTAAATGAAAGGGGCGGGCCAGGGGGCAACCCCATTAAATGAAAGGGGCGGGACAGGGGGCAGGCCCATTAAATGAAAGGGGCGGGCCAGGGGGCAGGTCCATTAAATGAAAGGGGCGGGCCAGGGGGCAGGTCCATTAAATGAAAGGGGCGGGCCAGGGGACAGGCCCATTTAATAAAAGGGGCGGGCCAGGGGCAAGCCCATTAAGAGAAAGAGGCGGGCCAGGGGCAAGCCCATTAGATGAAAGGGGCGGGAGGGAGGATTTAATTTAGAATCGGAACCCCAGGAGTTTTGTAGAGGTGAAGTGTCCAATGTGATATGTATACCTGTCAGACGCTCTCTTGCCCCGCATACAGGTGCTCTTTAAAGGTGTGCCGGATCACATTCACTCCTGTGTTATAAAGGCAGCGGGGGAGGGGTGAGCAATGAATTATTGATCTATATACAGGTATGACGGGTCCTACAGGCGCTTTATCCTTTGGGAAATGGCAGCGATGACTTGCTGGTTCAAACACCTGCAGGAAATGGCGCATTGTGAATTTTATTTTTGAGGGGCTCACCCACACGTGCAAAAAGTGATCTGCAGGTATATCACTTTTCAGATGGTGTTTGACAAGCACATTGGTGCCTCCACCTCCTGCTTTAACCCATAATATGCCAGACCACCGCACCAAAATGCAAGCGACTGAAGCGCAGATGCGGCACGTTCCCATTTTATTTATTTTTGAAAATAGATTTGAATCTTCAAATTCCTTTTATTTATTTTTTTCATAATAACAATATATATATATATAAAATCCATACACATTTATTTTTATATATTATTTTTTTTATTATACAAATATATAATATTAAAAAAATATATTTTTATTAATATAATTTTATATAAAATATATTAATAAAAAACAATTTTTTATTATATAAAAAATAAATAAAAAATATATATATATTTACTATATCTTTAAAAATATCACCAGAAATCTACAAAATCTGGTATGATAATGGGGGGCCGTCACCATGGAAACGACTTTTTCTCTTGTTTGATGGATTGTGGGTGGCTTGCCATGGAATCTGGGACAGAACCCAGAGATCATACCTTTTAAACTTTTAAATGTTTCCTTCTTCCTTGGTGGTTTGTGGTTGGATGGCCACGGTAACCAGGACTACAGCGGGAAATTGTACTGTCGACTGTTTCCTTCTCCTTGTTTCATGGGTTGCCATGGTAACGTGGACACCAGGAAGTGATTGTACCAGCATGTGAATGTTTCCGCTGCTTGTTTGGTGGATTGAGTGTGTGGGTTTCCACGGTAACGGGACCATCCACCAGAGAATTGGTACAATCTCTGGTGGGCGGTCCTGTTACCGTGGCAACCCACACACTCGCAAAGCAAAAAACATTCAAAAGTCGGTACGACTTTTGAATGTTTTTTTGCTTTGTGGGTTAGGGGAGGGTTGCCACGGTAACCAGGACAACAGTCGGATATCCTACTGGCTTTTGAATGTTTCCATCACTTGGTGGATTGTAGGGTGGGTTGCCACGGTAATCGGGACACCAACCGGAGATCGTATTGACTTTGTTTGAATGTTTCCACCTTGCTTGGTGGTTTGGTTTGCGGTTGAGTTTCCCTTGGTAACCAGGACAACAGCTGGACTGTTGACTGTTTCCCCTTGTTTGATGGAATGTGGGTTGCCATGGTAACCAGTACACCAGCTGGAGAATGCATTGACTTGTGAATGTTTCCACTTCCTGTTTGGTGGATTGTGCGTTGGTTGCCATGGAAATCGTAACAACAGTCAGATATCGTACCGGCTTTTTGAATGTTTCCGCTTCTGTGGCGGATTGTGGGTGGACTGCCATGGTAACGTGGACACCCACCGAAGATTGTACCGGCTTTTAAATTGTTTCCCATGGCAACCAATATGTCTGCCTCGGGCAGTTGCCTACGCACGCCCGTGATATTATACATATAAAAACCAGCAAGGTTCACCCCCATACAATCATGAATCTGTGTTATGCGGACTCTGGGGCAAATAATAGACAGGGACGTACGAAGAATATAAAGTACAACCTTTTATTTTAGTTTTGGGTAGAGTGGAGAGGGGTTAGAACCCCTGTCAACTTTTATTGCTTTCTGTGCCCCCGTTAGAGAGTTTCACCCTCTCTTTGTTCTCTATTATCATTAAAAGGTAAAGTAAAAAAATAAATCTCAAAATTTTTCTTAAGGGAGACTAGTTCTGGTGACCCCCAAGGGATTCCCTTAATTTGCAGAGATTTCCTCTCACTTCCTGTTTGGCTATAGGACAGGAAGTGAAGGGAAATCTCCCCAATGGGACACAGATGGCGAAAAAAAATAATCTGACGGGGTTTAACCTGTAGCGGCTGGTGCTCCATTATTTTGGGGGGGGGGGGAGAGCAGCCAAACAAAACCACCCACCACCAACTCCCAGTTGCACTGAACCGCCCCCCGTCAGCCCACTAGCCGCAAACACTTACCCCATCTAGGTCGCAGGCAGCGTTTTCTCCTTACGAATCCCCTGCGTCCCCCCCCCCCCCCTCCTCGTCTTCTCCAGCATCTCCTCTCGAACCAATCAGGTCTCAGACCTGCTTCCTGACTGGCCGGGAGGAGACTCGGGAAGACAGTAGTGAATATTTGCTAATGTCACACAACAAGGTGGGCTCAGGGCTTATTGCTCTGCGCCCCAAGCCCACCCCTTTTTTAAACCAATTAGAGCCTCAGGTTTTAATCATGTGCTAAAAAAAAAAGAGACCCCATTGGAATCCATGTGTCTGGTGCCCTGCATGGAGATTAGGGGACATGCTCATGGATTAGGTGGGGGGTGCCCCTGTATATGGACGGGCCGCCACTGACTTACACTTTATTACTAAAGGTTTGGCACACCTGCCTAGGCTCTAATCACGTGCTTCTAAAAACAAAAAAAACAATTGGAATCTATGTGTCCAGCACCCTGCATGTGGATTAGGTGGGCTGTACCCCTTATGGACATTTGTAATCATCCATAGTCCTACTTTAATGCCACCGAGAGACCTGTGAGCATTTAAGGGGTGCTGGGAGGGAAGCTGCACCCAGAAGGCTCTTTATCTTATTGAATATTATGCATTAAGGTATAAAATCTTCTGCCTTTAGAACCACTTCAACACTGGCAGGGTGCCCGCAATGGTCAAGCTTAATACTTACCATGACATGGATCAGAGTGGACTTGTGTCCAATGGATTTAATGATGCAGGAATGGCCCATGGAGTGGTGCCCATCAAGTGCCCATGAAACTGAAGAAAATGGCCATAGGCATGTGTAGCCTGCACTTTGGGGCTATAGGGAGGGGGCATGTCCTATATTGGGCTTGGCACCAAGGTGGTGATGGCAAGCAGTCATCCGGTGCCGGTACGTTTTGAAGTTTTTGCAAAGTCCATTTTACTTCTTTCCTCTGCATATGATTGGACCATTAAATTACATTTTTTTCAGGAGTTCTATGGGATCTTAGGTTTTCTTTATATCTACAAGGCGAGTGACCGGTCCTCTTTTTTTTTCTTTCTTTCTCCTGCAGACCCATGCTGATCGATATGAACAGGGTGTACCGACAGACCAACCTGCAGAACCTGGATCAGGCCTTTACCGTAGCTGAGAAGGATCTGGGTGTCACCAGACTGCTGGACCCAGAGGGTGAGTCCTTCATCCTGGGTGCTCTGATAGGAGGAGCCTCCATATAACACAATGGCTGTTTTTGCTGCAATTCACATTTTTATGCTAAGCCGCCCATCTTATAAAAAAAACGTGTGATGTACTAAGAGGGCACACAGCGAATCGCATGAAACCCAACATGCGGGCGTTTGTTGGGAATTTTAGTGCACAGGAGGGATGGCACTAGGACAAATCATGAAGAAATCGTCCACAGGGCAACAATGAATAACAGCACTGATAGCCCCTCGAATGGCGATATGGCACACCAAGGTGATCCTCCGGGCAGTAATATTGCACAGCACGGGTTACCAGTCCAGGAAATCACAATACGACCCAGCCCTCGCATGCTCGCATTTTGCGAGTGGATTTTGAGGGCTGGCGAGAAGGGCTGCCTGGGAGCCGGTGGGGGGGGGGGGGGGGAAGCACCGCCGATCAGAGGGGAAGAGAGGAGACACCGCCACTGGATGATCAGAGCAGGGAACATCACAGCTTTCATTTCAACAGCTGTGTGTTCCCCCGCCGTGTGCCGTCACACAAACCCCTCCTCTTTTTCCGGGACTGTGATAGACCGATCACCCATCCAATCCTAGGACGGGTGGGTGACATGTATCAAAGTTCCCCGGACGAGGGGAGGGGCTTATGTGGCGGCGGAGGAAGCTATTAAAACTAAAGCTGTGATGTTCCCTTCTCTGATCATCCAGTGGCGGCTCTCCTCTCTTCCCCTCCACAGGTGGGCTGCACATGGGACACAGGCTGCATGGTGGGCACAGGCAAGCTGCATTGATGGGCATTGATAAAGTTGTTGTTATTTTTATAACTTAATTGAATAAAACATTAAAGTGTCATTTCATGAAAGGGCGGATTTAGGGGTTGGGCGGGGCAACTGGTGGCGAGTAACCCTTGAGGCCTGGCTAGTAGCTCAGGGCTTGAAATTTTGAGTCCTGCAATAGGACACGGCAAAGGAGGACAGGAGGGTGCAGAGGTGGTCTGAGTGATGACTGTGTCGCTTCAACTGACAATTGCGCGGTCATGCGACATGGCTTCCAAACAAAATTGGCGTCTTTTTCCCTCTCACAAATAGAGCTTTCTTTTGGTGGTATTTGATCACCTCTGCGGTTTTTATTTTTTGTGCTATAAACAAAAATAGAGCGACAATTTTGAAAAATAAAGCAATATTTTTAACTTCTTGCGATAAAAAATATGCCCAAAAAATGATCGCTGCTCCCGATGACAGACGATCAGCGACATTTCACTAGGAAGAACGGGGAGATGTTGTGTTTACACTGACATCTCCCCATTCTTCAGCTCTGTGATCCGATCGCGGGACACCGGTGGACATTGAGTCCACGGGTCCCACGGGCACAGTCAACAGGGTCGCGAGCACGCCGGCGGCAACAAATTAAAGGGGACGTACGTGTAAACCCATTTGCCCAGCCGTGCCATTCTGTCAACGCAAAAAGTTGTTCGGTGGTCCTTAAGTGGTTTAGGTATTTTATATTGCCAACAAAAGAACTAGCACACCCCATATTATCCCATATTCTACATATAGCGTACATTTAGTATCCTGTATGTGCCTAGACAGAATACATTGATTGTCTTTGCTCGAAGTCTTGTCATTCATATTGATGAGCGTGTTTCTTGTCTTCTCAGATGTGGACGTTCCCCAGCCAGATGAAAAATCAATCATTACATATGTGTCTTCCCTGTATGATGCCATGCCCAGAGTCCCCGATGTACAGGACGGGGTGAGAGCCAACGTGAGTGCTCAGGATATTAGGGGGGGGGGGGGTGTATCCGGCACTGTCAGCGATCTGTTGGGTTAAATGTGGTGTCTCCCCTTCCAGGAGCTGGAGCTGCGGTGGCATGAATACTACGAGAGGGTTACCATGTTGCTGCAATGGATCAGACACTACACCGTCATCTTCGAGGAGAAGAGATTCCCAGCCAGCTACGAGGAGATTGAGGTATGTGGACTGACAGAGCCGACACAACTCTCAGGATGGTTCTGGTGATCGCCGCTTCTCACAGACAGACTTGGATGTGGGAAGGGAGTGTCACCGTCACATAAAGTCTATAGGTAAAAAAAAAAGTGACTTGATTTCCCAGCCCAACTCCAGACAGTTTGACACGGGAAGAGTTGCAACAAGGCAGAGTCTGACACGCAAGGGGTTACAGCGTGGTCGTGGAGTCTGGAACAGAAGGGGTTACAGCCGAGTAGACGAGAAGTCTGGCACCCAATGGGGTTACTGTGAGACAGAAGATGAGTATGGAACAGTAGGGGTTACATTGGAATAGAAAGGGTCTGGTACAGAAGGGGTTACACTGGGGTAGCACAAGGGATTACAACGGGGTAGAAGGGGAGCCAGAGACAGAAGGGGTTACAGCAAGGAAGAAGTGTCTGGCACAGAAGGGGTTACAATGGGGTAGTAAAGTAGTCTGGCGCATAAGGCGTGACAATGGAGTAGAAGAGAAGTCTGGCACACAAAGGGGTTAAAGTGAGGCTGAAGAGAAGTCGGAGACAGAAGGGGCTACAGTGGGGTAGAAGGGGGGTCTGGCACAAAAGAGGTTACAGCGGAGTAGAAGTCTGGCACAGAAGGGGGGTTACAGTGGACTAAAAGGGGGGGACTGGCAAACAAGGGGTTACAGCAGGGTTGAAGAGGGGTCTGGTACAGAAGGGGTTACAGTGAAGTAGAAGTCTGGCACAGAAGGGGTTACAGCGGGGTAGAAGAGGGGTCTGGCACAGAAGGGGTTACAGCGGGGTGGAAGAGGGGTCTGTCACAGAAGGGGGGGGGGGGGGTTACAGCGGGGTGGAAGAGGGGTCTGTCACAGAAGGGGGGGGGGGTTACAGCGGGGTGGAAGAGGGGTCTGTCACAGAGGGGGGGGGGGGTTACAGCGGGGTAGAAGAGGGGCCTGGCACACAAGGGGTTACAGTGGGGTATTATAGAAGCCTGGCACACAAGGGGTTACAGTGGGGTATTATAGAAGCCTGGCACACAAGGGGTTACAGTGGGGTATTATAGAAGCCTGGCACACAAGGGGTTACAGTGGGGTATTATCGGAGTCTGGCACAGAAGGGATTACAGTGGGGTATTATAGAAGCCTGGCACACAAGGGGTTACAGTGGGGTATTATCGGAGCCTGGCACACAAGGGGTTACAGTGGGGTATTATCGGAGCCTGGCACACAAGGGGTTACAATGGGGTATTATCGGAGCCTGGCACACAAGGGGTTACAGTGGGGTATTATCGGAGCCTGGCACACAAGGGGTTACAGTGGGGTATTATCGGAGCCTGGCACACAAGGGGTTACAGTGGGGTATCACCGGAGCCTGGCACACAAGGGGTTACAGTGGGGTATTATCGGAGCCTGGCACACAAGGGGTTACAATGGGGTATTATCGGAGACTGGCACACAAGGGGTTACAGCGGACAATTGCGGTTTTGTGTCATGGGATCAGATTGGACAGTGCAGTCTGTGTCATATGATACTATGCGGATCGGATCCATGTGACATGCCGTCTCTGGGAATGTCCCAATCTCAGCAAGGACACAGAAATAAATTCATTAGATTCTTTGCTGGGTTCTGAGCCCTGATTGGCTGTCACGGGCAGCACAGTCATTACGCGCTTTCCATTTTTCAAGAATCCTCTGCATGAATATTCCCGTAGTATAGAACACACGTATGCAGCATCCCATATAAAGGGACATTTCCTGCACACACCCTCTTGTCACCCATTGCATGTCCCGTGCGCTGGGCTTCCATTCCTAGTAACCCTTTCCTGTCCTCTCTGCAGATCCTGTGGCGACAGTTCCTGAAATTTAAAGAGACAGACCTCCCCAGTAAAGAGGCAGATAAGAACCAGTCCAAGCTTCAGTATCAGTCTCTGGAGGTGAGTAGAGTGCAACAATCGTTCTTTTATTCTTCATTTTATTGTCCATTTTCTGTGTGTGACTCTCCTGCCCTCTGACCTCCAGGGTGCTGTGAAGGCTGGGCAGGTCAAGGTGCCACCCGGGTATCACCCACTGGATGTAGAGAAGGAATGGGGGAAGCTTCATGTGTCCATCCTGGAGAGGGAGAAACTGCTGCGGATAGAATTGGAGAGGTAAAAGGATGAGCAATTTTTTTATTTCTATAGTGTTTATAAAACCTGTAATGCCAATATAGTCCACATTCTGGAATACTTTTCCCTGGCAATACTTAAAAAATATATTTATTTTGTGGGAAATAAAGTAACATGTGTATTAGTACATCTGTAAGGTTCCTATATAGCGCTACGGACACAGGGGGAGAGGAGACTTGTGAGGGCTCTGTATAAACTTCCAGACACAGGAGGGGAGGAGACCTGTAAGGTTCCTCTATAGAGCCCCAGATATAGGAGAAGAGGAGACCTGTAAGGTTCCTAATATAGAGCTCTACACAGAAGAGACCTGTGTGGTTCCTCTATAGAGCCCCAGATATAGGAGAAAAGGAGACCTGAGGTTCCTCTATAGAGCCCCAGATATAGGAGAAGAGGAGACCTGTAAGGTTCCTAATATAGAGCTCTGCACAGAAGAAAAGGTCATCTGTGAGGTTTTTATAGTCCTCCAGACACAGGAGAGGAGACCTGTGAGGTTCCTTTATAGAGCCCCAGATACAGGAGAAGATGAGACCTGTAGGGTTCCTTTATACACCTCCAGATATAGGAGAAGATGAGACCTGTAAGGTTCCTTTATACACCTCCAGATATAGGAGAAGATGAGACCTGTAAGGTTCCTCTATAGAGCCCCGGATATAGGAGAAGAGGAGACCTGTAAGGTTCCTCTATAGAGCTCTACACAGAAGAGACCTGTGAGGTTCCTCTATAGAGCCCCAGATATAGGCGAAGAGGAGACCTGTAAGGTTCCTTATATAGAGCTCTACACAGAAGAAGAGGAGACCTGTAAGGTTCCTATATAGAGCTCTACACAGAAGAAGAGGAGACCTGTAAGGTTCCTATAGTCCTCCAGACACAGGAGAGGAGACCTGTGAGGTTCCTCTATAGAGCCCCGGATCTAGGAGAAGATTAGACCTGTAAGGTTCCTATATATAGCTCTAGACACAGAAGAGGAGGAGACTCATGAGGTTCTCGTAGACCTCCAGACACAGGAGAAGAGGAGACCTGTGAGGTTCCTAAAGACCAGTGGTTCTCAACCTCAGTCCTCAAGTACCCCCAATGGGCCATGTTTTCAGGTTTTCCTTTACTTTGCACAGTTGCTTTAAATCAATCAATGTATTGATGAGAGCTATTTTATTTAAAGGAAGTTCTCAATACATGGCCCGTTGAGGGTACTTGAGGTTGAGAATCACTGCTATAGACCTCCGGACACAGGAAAAGGAGACCGGTGAGGTTCCTATAGACCTCCAAATACAGGAGAAGATGAGACTTGTGAGGTTCCTATGTAGAGCCCCAGATAAGGAGATGAGATCTGTGAGGTTCCTATATGGAGCCCCAGATAAGGAGATGAGACCTGAGAGGTTCCTATGTAAAGCCCCAGATAAGGAGCAGATGAGACCTGTGAAGTTTCTTTATGGAGCTTCCGATACAGGAGAAAGGCTTCCTATATAGAGTTCTGGACCGATGAGGTTCCTATAGACCTCCCGGCACAGGAGAAGATGAGACCTGTGAGGTTCCTATGTAGAGCCCTAGATACAGGAGTAGAGGAGACCTGTGAGGTTCCTATGTAGAGCCCCAGATACAGGAGTAGAGGAGACCTGTGAGGTTCCTATGCAGAGCCCCAGATACAGGAGAAGACGAGACCTGTGAGGTTCCTATGTAGAGCCCCAGATACAGGAGAAGATGAGACCTGTGAGGTTCCTATATAGAGCCCCAGATACAGGAGTAGAGGAGACCTGTGAGGTTCCTATAGACCTCTGGACACAGGTTGATTTGGACATAAGAGGTGCATGGGGAGCTGAAATAACCTTTCCAACCTTTCCCAGGGATTCTGGCTTCCACAGGCCCTCTCGTCACGGTGCCCTGTTGTTGGTATGAGTGGGAAGAATAGTGCCCCATCATTGGTGTCAGTTGGGGAAATGGTGCCCCAAGGGCCAGATAAAAGCAAACAGTGTCGCATCTGGGCCACAGTTTAAGATCCAAAAGCTTCAGAGACGTGTTGAGACCAGTGAGCGCTCTGTACTTAGAGAAGTAGGATTGTGGTTGGGGCCTTTGGGTAACTATAAAGGAATCGGTGACCACATGAAATCACAATGTATATGCAAAAAGAAGTTTATTTTGGGTGACTTTGCATAGAGCTGCACAAAAAAAAGTATCGGTTTGCGCGCCCCTCCCTCCGCAGTAACCAGTGTTTGTGTTGGAAACGGGGCCAGATTGGCGTTTTTAGTGACGTCGGGTACGGTGTAGCGGCTGAGGCGAGAGACTTCCTCTGACTCACCTCATTCCGGGGAACTCGTCTTACAACTGGCAGAGAAAGTGAGAGGAGAGCAACTTTTTTTTTTTGTCCACACCAGTCTATTGTTTAACCAGTTAGCAGATTGTCGGCTCGTTGCTCCGAATCGCCTTCTTTTTTCCTGCCGCTATAATGCGACTTTTATAGATATAATTGAATTATCCGGAGGACAGAGGGGTACGTTGTCTCGCCTCCTGTTTTCTCAGAGTCATAGAAAAGCAGTTATGAGAGTGAACGGAAAAAGTTGTTTCGGAGATTAAAGTTGGGTGAGTCACGCAGTAATTGGTTCCAGCCCGTCAGATTTAAGCGAAGGCGGGACGGAGGAGGAGGGGGGGGGGGGACGGTGATGCTGGCTCGCTGCACTGCACATCTGCAGCTGTACGAGGACCTGGAGCGATGACTGGAGGGAACGCATGCTTCCGATAGGTGAGAGCTTCTTCAAAGGGGGTGGGGCCTGCAGAGCATCACTTCCTATCTCACATAGCATGAAAGCAGATGACATCCTACTCATTTTCTTAATCTCTATTGTAACTGCCATTGTATTCACCTGCACTCTGCAGACACGGTGTATCCGTCACACGTTGTATCCGCCTGCAGCTCTGATGTTTGTTGAGGTTTGTTGTGTAGTTTATAATAAGGGAGAGGCGCATTAAATGCACAGATCGGCCAACAGCAGGGTATACGGGTCTGCCTATTATCATTGCACTTGGCACTGCAGTGATACATTACAGCAACTTTCTCAACCTTTTTCAAATGGAGGAACCCCTAAAATAAATGTCAGGTCTCGGTGGGAAGAACTCATGGAATATTAGCGTAGCGGTCAGGGGGTGATCAGTGGAAAGCATGTCCCTTACATTGGTGATCAGTGAGAAGAATGTCCCTTACATTGGTGATCAGTGAGAAGAATGTTCCTTACATTGGTGATCAGTGGGAAGAATGCTCCTTACATTGGTGATCAGTGGGAAGAATGTTCCTTACATTGGTGATCAGTGGTAAGAATGTCCCTTACATTGGTGATCAGTGAGAAGAATGTTCCTTACATTGGTGATCAGTGGGAAGAATGTTCCTTACATTGGTGATCAGTGGGAAGAATGTTCCTTACATTGGTGATCAGTGGGAAGAATGCTCCTTACATTGGTGATGAGTGAGAAGAATGTCCCTTACATTGGTGATCAGTGGGAAGAATGCTCCTTACATTGGTGATCAGTGGGAAGAATGCTCCTTACATTGGTGATCAGTGGGAAGAATGTTCCTTACATTGGTGATCAGTGGTAAGAATGTCCCTTACATTGGTGATCAGTGAGAAGAATGTCCCTTACATTGGTGATCAGTGGGAAGAATGCTCCTTACATTGGTGATCAGTGGGAAGAATGTTCCTTACATTGGTGATCAGTGAGAAGAATGTTCCTTACATTGGTGATCAGTAGGAAGAATGCTCCTTACATTGGTGATGAGTGAGAAGAATGTCCCTTACATTGGTGATCAGTGGGAAGAATGCTCCTTACATTGGTGATCAGTGGGAAGAATGCTCCTTACATTGGTGATCAGTGGGAAGAATGTCCCTTACATTGGTGATCAGTGAGAAGAATGTCCCTTACATTGGTGATCAGTGAGAAGAATGTCCCTTACATTGGTGATCAGTGAGAAGAATGTTCCTTACATTGGTGATCAGTGGGAAGAATGTCCCTTACATTGGTGATCAGTGAGAAGAATGTCCCTTACATTGGTGATCAGTGGGAAGAATGTTCCTTACATTGATGATCAGTGAGAAGAATGTCCCTTACATTGGTGATCAGTGGGAAGAATGTCCCTTACATTGGTGATCAGTGGGAAGAATGTTCCTTACATTGGTGATCAGTGGGAAGAATGCTCCTTACATTGGTGATCAGTGAGAAGAATGTCCCTTACATTGGTGATCAGTGGGAAGAATGCTCCTTACATTGGTGATCAGTGGGAAGAATACCCCTATGTTGAAGGAGGAGGAAGAGGGCAGGCAGTGGGCTTTTTTAACATGTAACACTGTACAGCTTTAGGCGGGTCTACGCCAATACTGGGATGAGAGTCAATGCCTAAAGGTCAGACGGGCCCCTCCTGAAATATCACGGAGGTGGGTTGGCTACAGACCCAGAGGGGCACATGCCAGGCTTTGTAACTCAGTCTAGTGAGCTGTCAATTGTAGCCTATGGCAGAAACACTGTAGTTGAGGAACATATATATATATACTCCAATACAAAGCCCATAGGAAATACAAAGAGAGAGGCTTGCAGTTTATGCAGATCTTTGATACAGAATGACCCATGTGACTCGGTGTACCTGTAGGTTTATTTTGCATAATGCAAAGCAAATGTATAAGCAGATTGTTTGTATATTTTAATATCCTAAACTGATATTTCTGCCGGACAGGTTGGAGCGCCTGCAGCGCATTGTCAGCAAACTGCAGATGGAGTCGGGACTGTGCGAGGAGCAGCTCAACCAGGCTGACACTCTGCTCCAAACGGTGAGTTCACGAGGCCACCTTACCAGGACCACCAAATGTGGTGCAAACATTTCCTGTGCATTTAAACACTTAAGACCAGGACTTTTAGGCAGCTAAAGGACCTGGCCAGTTTTTGTGATTCGGCACTGCGTCGCTTTAACTGACAATTGCGCGGTCGTGCGACGTGGCTCACAAACAAAATTTACGTCTTTTTTTCCCCACAAATAGAGCTTTCTTTTGGTGGTATTTGATCACCTCTGCGTTTTTTTATTTTTTGCGCTATAAACAAAAATTAGAGCGACAATTTTTGAAAAAAACAATCAATATGTTTTACTTTTTTTGCTATAGTAAATATCCCCAAAATTATATAATTTATTTTTTATTTTTCCTCAGTTTAGGCCGATACGTATTCTTCTACCTATTTTTGGAAAAAAAAATCGCAATAAGCGTTT
This sequence comes from Rana kukunoris, assembly GCA_029574335.1. Taxonomy (NCBI): domain Eukaryota; kingdom Metazoa; phylum Chordata; class Amphibia; order Anura; family Ranidae; genus Rana; species Rana kukunoris. The sequence continues at coordinate 476,109,027 of CM056053.1, forward strand.
ATCGGTTGGTTTGCGCAAAATGTATAGCGTTTACAAAATAGGGGATCGTTTTGTTGCATTTTTATAAAAAAAAAAAAAATGTTTTACTACTAATGGCAGCGATCTGCAGTTTTTTCATGACTACGACATTATGGCGGACACATCGGACAATTTTGACACATTTTTGAGACCATTGCCATTTTCACAGCAAAAAAAATGCATTAAAAATTCACTGATTACTGTGAAAATGACAATTGCAGTTTGGGAGTTAAACACTAGGGGGCGCTGAAGGGGTTATGTGTGACCTCATTTGTGTTTCTAACTGTAGGGGGGTGTGGCTGTAGCTGTGACGTCATTGATTGTGTTTCCCTATATCAGGGAACACACGATCAATGACGGCGCCACGGTGAAGAATGGGGAAGCTGTGTTTACACACAGCTCTCCCCGTTCTTTAGCTCCGGGGACCGATCGCGGGACTCCAGCGGCGATCGGGTCCCACGGTCACGGAGCTTCGGACCGGGTCGCGGGCACGCACCCGCGACCCACAGCTGGGCACTTATAGAGGACGTACAGGTGCGTGCCTGTGCCCAGCCATGCCATTCTGCCGACGTATATCTGCAAGAGGCGGTCCTTAAGTGGTTAATCATAGATTTATGTGATGGCAAAACTTTAAATTTTGAATGGAAGAAAATTAACGTAGAACTGCAGTCTCCTATTAAAAAGTACCGCTTCACCACCGCATTTGAACTTACAATTGTCTTAGCTCCTGCGCAATGTCCCACAAATACCTGTAGATCCTGCCAGGGAAGTCCACCTAATGCAGATTCCTGTGATGCAGTGACAACGATGCTGCACTGCTCCTGAATTCAGAACAGTGTTGTCACTCATGTAGGCGGTGCTTGCTTGCACTGCAGTTGGATGGGAAGATGATGTAGGGGGCGTGGCTATCGGCATTGCCATTTCTGATTCACAAGCCTATAGTTCGTCAATAGGCACCTGGTCACACCCAATCCCAACCACTGTATTCTGGATGGACAGCTCTGCCTGTGTTGCTGAAATCCCCCCACTATGAGCTGCAGTGTCTGAGAGGGGGAGCACGTGAGGCACACATTGCAGGATTTGCATCACATAAATGAGGTTCTTTTTGGAACCTTATGCCTTGCATAGTAACTGTATCCGGGACTTCCTAGATGCCCTTTTTAAAGGCAGTTCCATGCACCAAGTACAGCAGACAAAATAAATATCATTGTACTAATCGGTGTGCTTATCTCTCCTTCTTTTTAGAATTTGCGCCTACTAAATTCTGGGAAACCACCACAGAGAGCTGGAGAAATTGAGAGGGATCTGGACAAGGCAGACACCATGATTCGGGTCCTATTCAATGACGTACAAGCTCTTAAAGACGGGCGCCATCCACAGGGCGAGCAGATGTACCGCAGGTACGGTATTGATAAATGAATTGTATGCTTCCCGAGCCTTTCTAAGTTTTTTTTCAAGGTCAGTCAAGTTGTCCTCGGGCCTTTCCGAGGCTCTCCGGCACCCCCCGCCTCTGGCCGCATGCGGTATTGCATGCCATTGAAGTCCATGCGGAACTAATTATTTTCGTTTCCATTGACTTCAATGGGGAAACACACTTTGATATGCGAGTGCTTTGGATTACGAGCATTCTCCTGGAACGGATTATGCTAATAATCTGAGGTTCCACTGTAGTAGTAATGTTGTTATAGACTATTTCACCCATCTGAGACGTACAAAGAGCTATAAATTGTATGGAGAGGTACTGAGCTTTGTACATTGCCGGGTGTTGGGGACACTGAGTTCTGTACATTGCTGGGTGTTGGGGACACTGAGCTCTGTACATTGCCGGGTGTTGGGGACACTGAGCTCTGTACATTTCCGGCTGTTGGGGACACTGAGCTCTGTACATTGCCGGCTGTTGGGGACACTGAGCTCTGTACATTGCCGGGTGTTGGGGACACTGAGCTTTGTACATTGCCGGGTGTTGGGGACACTGAGCTCTGTACATTGCCGGCTGTTGGGGACACTGAACTCTGTACATTTCCGGCTGTTGGGGACACTAAGCTCTGTAAATTGCCGGCTGTTGGGGACACTGAGCTCTGTACATTTCCGGCTGTTGGGGACACTGAGCTCTGTACATTGCTGGCTGTTGGGGGACACTGAGCTCTGTACATTGCCGGCTGTTGGGGGACACTGAGCTCTGTACATTGCCGGCTGTTGGGGACACTGAGCTCTGTACATTGCCGGCTGTTGGGGACACTGAGCTCTGTACATTTCCGGCTGTTGGGGACACTGAGCTCTGTACATTGCCGGCTGTTGGGGACACTGAGCTCTGTACATTGCCGGCTGTTGGGGACACTGAGCTCTGTACATTGCCGAATTGTTGGGGGACACTGAGCTCTGTACATTTCCGGCTGTTGGGGGACACTGAGCTCTGTACATTGCCGGCTGTTGGGGACACTGAGCTCTGTACATTGCCGGATGTTGGGGACACTGAGCTCTGTACATTGCCGGCTGTTGGGGACACTGAGCTCTGTACATTGCCGGCTGTTGGGGACACTGAGCTCTGTACATTGCCGGCTGTTGGGGACACTGAGCTCTGTACATTGCCGGGTGTTGGGGACACTGAGCTCTGTACATTGCCGGCTGTTGGGGACACTGAGCTCTGTACATTGCCGGGTGTTGGGGACACTGATACATTACCTTATTCCCACCATTTTCCATTGATGGTGTCTAATCACTGTAAAGCCTCAGAAGTGCTTACATCATCGCATTACATTGCTTACGTCGACTATCCTTAAGCTTTAATGATTCATTTATGTTTTCACCGACAGGGTTTACCGCCTCCACGAGCGACTGGTGGCCATCCGCACCGAGTACAACCTGCGCATTAAGTCTGGAGCCACTCAGGTCATCACCCAAGTGACCCATGTCACCCAGACCTCCGAAATGGATGTCACCCTGCGTTACTTCCAGGATCTGCTGGCCTGGGTAGAAGAGAACCAGAAACGTATAAATACAGCTGAATGGGGATCTGACCTGCCCACCGTTGAGTCTCAGCTGGGAAGCCATCGTGGCCTCCACCAATCCATCAATGAGTTCCGGGCCAAGATTGAGCGAGCACGGGCTGATGAGGTGAGCACCACTGACACCAAGGACACCTTCCTGTAGTCCTGACTTGATACACTTTATTCTATTACTTTTATAGGGAAGGGGATATCACTGCTCTAGGTAGGGCCAACAAAGACCTCTCTTCCAGTTTAGAAGCCCAGGTGCTGGCAGTGCATATAGCAATAAAATAGGAAGAAGTTCTGGACAGCTGCACTGTTATTGTGAAACGCGTCGGCTCTTCTGTCCGTTCTGCTGTGGCATGTATTTTTAATTTCATTTTTTGAATAAAAGACAAAAAGCTTTTTGGAGTGCCGCTGTTTAGGACTTCTTCCTATTTTATTACTGTTATGGGAATGTATTACCGTATATACTCGAGTATAAGCTGAAGCACCTAATTTTACCACAAAAAAACGGGGAAAACGTATTGACTAGAGCATGGGTCCTCAAACTACGGCCCTCCAGCTGTTCAGGAACTACAATTCCCATCATGCCCTAGTCATGTCTGTGAATGTCAGAGTTTTACAATGCCTCATGGGACTTGTAGTTCCGACACAGCTGGAGGGCCGTAGTTTGAGGATCCCTGGACTAGAGTATAAGCCTAGGGTGTCCATCTGCATGCCTCACTTTGCCTCACTGTGTACATGTGCATGTCTCACTGTGCCCCTGCCTCACTGTGCCCCTGCCTCACTGTGCCCCTGCCTCACTGTGCCCCTGCCTCACTGTGCCCATGCCTCACTGTGTCCATGATTAGACTGACGTTTAGCATGGGAGTCTTTCGAAGGGGTGTCCAGATTTGAAAAATTGGTGCTCCCCAGCCGTAGGTTCCCCAGACAACAAACTTTGCACACTTGTAGAGGAGAAATGGGGCTACATGTGTGCCAAGTTTGGTACCGGGTCCCCAAAGTCTGGGAGATCAGGTGCAAAAAGGTGATTCAAGTATAAGCTGAGGGGGGCATTTTCAGCACAAAAAATATGATGAAAAACTTGGCTTATACTTGAGTATATACGGTACTTTATTGATAGACAGAGATAACAAACAGTCAGAGGTATATATTGCCAAAAAAAGGATTTATAGGGCTCCGCCCATGCTGATTCTGAGACTTTTAATATACTTTTGTTCTTTTAATACAATAAGATCATATTCAAAGTGAAACGCCAAACGAAACTTGCTGTCTGTGTCCCAATGGGGACGACTCCCCTCACTTCTTGTGTGGTTTCCATAACCGGAAGTGAAGGGAAATCTCCCCAATCAGGCCAAATTAATAAAAGTCCATGAATTATACAAAAATGTAATTAAGATTATGATTTTTTTTTTTTTTTTGTAGATCCTATGCAATTTTTTAGAGTCAGTAACTAGACTTTAGAAAGTTTTATTGCAACACAATTGCACTAAATATTAACTTTACCAAATAGATTCTTATCAGATTTCTTATTTTATATGGTAAAGAAAATGTAGAGCTAAAAGATTGAGTAATTGTGATGCAACAAGGAAAAGGCAAACACAGTAGATTAGATACAAAAGCAAATAAACGAAATGGGAAACCTGTAAAGATTACACAATAAAAGGCACGTAAACGGGTATAACCTGCAGCATTATTGGCTTGACCTGGGTTGGCCGTTGGGTTACATAAACAAAGGGAAAATGTAACCATAAATAATTACTGTTATGATAGTGAGGTCTGACGAACCCCCAAACTGTGAATGGGGAAATGGTGCCAGAATTACGGCCACACGGCCACCCTCATTTTCCAAAAATCACAAGTCGGTAACAAGATGGTTAGATTTAAAATCTCCTGTCTGTGTCTGGACATTTAACAAAAAGCATGAGTCGCCTTAGAATGAATGCAGAAGCATCATAAAGCCTTATTAGCTCAAGTTCTGCTAAGGATTTCTGGCAAAGCCTTGTCCTAAATCAGGGGTGCCCAACCTTTTTGAAGAGCGAGGGCCACTTAGTAACCACAAAAAGCGGAAGGGGTGCATGACAGGTCGCGGCTACTCAATAGGCCGTCCGATCTGCCCAGATGTAAGGGGACAATTTCCCTTCTGTTTTTCCGATTGGTGGTGGGCGAGTGTAAACTGACATCTGTCGCTCTATAGAGGTGAATTGAGCCCATTTGGTCAGGCTGATTGCGTGAAAATGGCCTAAGACTGCTTTCACACTGATGTGCTGCGGTGTACCCACACCACGGGTTAAGTGTAGTGCACCTGTGTCTATCCTGCGGATTAGCTGAACCTTGCCATAGACTCCACCTGTGGCAAAAGGCGGCGCTGTAGAGGAAGCATTGGCTTATGGGGCTCTGCTCCATAGCCGCTTTCTTCCTCTACCATTAGCTTCATTCACAACACTGATGCTGTGGTATGGCGGGTCGGCAACCTGCGATCTGGGCTTGCCAACCCACCATTCCAGAGCAGGAGGCCGCGGGCCACATCAAAGTGCTCCGGGCCACTAGTTGGCCACCCCTTAAATGGTCTCATCCTCAAAGGTCTGGTATGCAGTTTAGGAATCCACAACTGTGAGGCCGGGGTGTTGACCTATAGCCGAACCCCCCCCCCCCCAAAATAAATTTTTATACATGTTCCATCATTTTTACTATGATGGAGTTGCCTTACTAAGTGGTTACAGAAATGTAGAAGAAGATACTCTCTCAGACACAATTATATTACAAAGTCCAGAAGGCTAGTAAAACCCATTAGAGCTCCTATTAAAAATACACATCATAGACAACATGGAATTTATTTACTAAAACTGGAGAGTGCACAATCTGGTGAAGCTCTGTTTAGAAACCAACCGGCTTCCAGGTTTTTTTTTTGTCAAAGCTTGATTGAACAAGCTGAAGTTGGAAAACAATTGGCTACCATGCACAGCTGCACCAGATTTTACACTCTCCAGTTTTAGTAAATCAACACCCATATGTCATTTTTGGTCTCTAGCAACTCATAATTTCATTCTGCTATGATATGCTAATTTACAGATTGTTTTGTCTCACTTTGGACTCACCCAGGATAATTGGCATTAGTTTTTTTTTGGTGGGCATTATAAAACACTACAGCACACCTACAACACATTACACAGTGCTTTTCATTTGCTGCATCTGCATTACCATGCCCACGGGACAAGAAATTAGTAGCATGAACAGCTGGGTTGGGGGGGGGGGCTCTAGGGTTTAAGAAGGAACTACTAATGCCTCGTTTCCACTGAGCGGATCGGTTCGGTACGCTATTTTGGGTGTTTCCATTATGAAAGTGTGCCATAAAACCGAACCGTACCGGACCATTCTGGGTCCCGCTTCAGATGTGGGGCCATAGAAAATGGTACGGTTCGGTTGGGGCGGACCTACAATACATTCCACTGATTGGTGGACACCCTAGGCATTTTTTCTAAACCCTGAATGGCCCGGGACGGTCCGACTTGCAGTGGAAACGCTCACAAGAATAGACCGGACCATTCTAAGCGCTCCAAACTGTACCGACCCGAACCGTTCCGTTCAGTGAAAACGAGGCATTCGAATTACTAAATGTCACTTTGAGGGCCAGTGAATCTTGCAACATTAGATTAAAGGTACACTAAAGTCAGGGATTTAAAAAAAAAAAAATAACAAAGATGTGATACTTACCTTCACTGTGCAGTTCGTTTTGCACAGAGTGGCCCGGAAACCTGTCTTCTGGGGTCCCTCGGCGGCTGTCTGGGCTCCTCCTCGCAAAAGCTTTCCTTCTTCATGCGAGGGCGCTCGCATGGAGGAAAGCTTTTGCGAGCGCGCTCCCGTGATACAGCGGCGGCCATAGCCGCCGACTGTATCACTCGGCTCCGCCCCCCAGCGCGCCGCGTCACCCGCCCTGATTGACAGCAGCGCTAGCCAATGGCTGCGCTGCTATCAATCCGCCCAGCCTAGCCAATCAACGGCCAGGCTGGGAACCGAAGAGGACGACGTGGACGCGCCCGGGAGATTCGAACGGTCAGGTAAGTACAACGGGGGCTCGGGGGGGGGCCGGTGCTGCTAGATGTTTTTTTACCTTCATGCATAGGATGCATGAAGGTAAAAAAACTTGTACCTTTACAACCCCTTTAATTTTAATCTTCGAGTGATCTGAGCTCAGCAGTCTACCAAAGACGAGGCAGGCTCTACATAACCCCTATCTATTGGCTCCACAGCGGGGCTTCCCAATTATGTGATCACTGTGCCTGTCACAGTAAACACATGATTGTGGGAGCCTATCCCATACGATCGTATACAATGGCCAGGAGCTGTTGGTGAGAATCCAGTCACAGTGCTGGGGACTTCGAGTCAGCGTGGTTTCAGCACAAAACAGGGTTGCTGTCCATGAACATGTATGTGCCAGCACCATGTTAAAGGCCAGCACCTTGCTGCCACATATTTACATCCAGCTGCCTTCAAGGAGTGAAGTTCATTTCGCTTTTAAACCTATTTTTTTTACTGTTACTTGTGTATGGTTTATAATATCCTTTAAGTAAATGTTTTGTTTTTTTTGTTCTCCCTAAACAATATTTACAAATAGCTCAACTCTAAAATGCTTAAGCAAACTCTTCCTCTCTAAAGAAGCTCCCTCAATGTAGAATCTGTTACATACCTGTCTAGATGTGGCAGCGAGTGATGCAGATTTTTGTAATGGACAGACTCTCGGCAGCAGATGCTGTAAACCGCGTGCGTTTTCTGTAAAATGCATGGTGGTGGCTTAACCTGCACCGGCTATGTTTGCCTTCAGTCTGCTGGTGCTTAGATTGTTGTCCAGTAAGCTGGAAAATCTTTGTGGGGTGGCCAATTGAGTAAAATTGCAAGCCAGAACATTTTGTAAAATTGCAAGCCAGAGCAATTCTTGAGGGGGGAGCTCTGGACAGACCCAAAAATTGCAGTTGTAATATACAACGTCATCATTAAGTCACTGCAACATTTCCCGTTTCTAGTAACTTAGATATACATATAACCAAGCTCTTGTTTCTCTTCTCAGGGTCAGATACCGGGTGGTCGAGGAGCCTATCAGGATTATCTGGGAAAACTGGACTTGCAGTATGCCAAGCTCCTGGTAAGAGTCTCTTCTGTGCTGATAGCCTGTGACGTCTCCAATTCCGGGTGGTAAATACATGGCAGCTTTTTATAATTTTACCGGTTCTTGTGCTGATCTCTCCATTTTTTAATTTTTCATTCCAGAACTCTTCCAAGTCAAGGCTCCGCAACTTGGAGAGCCTCAACGGCTTTGTGGCAGCTGCCACCAAAGAGCTGATGTGGCTGAACGACAAAGAGGAGGAAGAAGTGAACTTTGACTGGAGCGAACGCAACTCCAACATGACGAGCAAGAAGGACAACTACTCTGTGAGTTCAGTTCCTATGTTATGTATTCTGTGTTCAGCTCTGCAAATATGGTGGAATGCTAGCAATCGGCCATAATTATTTTCTGTGCATAAAAACAGGTCTGTTAAAGCTTAAGCTTTACCCCCAAGGAACCCTTGAAAAATGATTTTAGATCTAGAAGCAGGGGTGTCAAACTCAATTGCATTGTGGGCCGCATTAGTGTTATGATTGTCCTCGAAATGGACGGTTGTATTTGTAAGATTAGATATCCAGCACATCCCTTCACCTTACATTAGATGTCAAGAACCACCCCACCATCAGAAGTTCAGTCCCCCACTTTCCTTTACATCACAGTGCACCCACCTTTTCTTATGCTGCTGCTGGGAAGAACCAGAGGAGCGCTGGATATCTCCTGCAGCTGCAGGAGAGATGCGAGGGCCACACTAAATGGCCCGGAGGGCCGAATTTGGCCCGTGGGCCTTGTGTTTGACACCTGTGATCTAGAGGAAATCCTTCTGAAATCGTGTAATCCGGGAGCAGAGGGAAGAATGTTCCTTAATTAGATGGTCTTGGGAGCAATGTCTCCTTATGGTGGTGGTCAATGGGAAGACTATCTCCCTTACTTTGTTGGCCAGCAGACAGCTAAAAAGATCGTTGGTGTCTTGCTATTGGCTTTTTCAGGTGACATTGGTCCCAAAACTATGTAGGCACCATCATAAGGGAGGTAAATCGACCATCACTCAAGAAACCCCTAGCAACCTCTGGGGGAACCCTGGTTGAGAATGGCTGATCTAGATCATGCTGGACGTCCCCCAGCCAGAAAATGAGCCTTGCTATGTCTTGCTTTTCTGCAGCCTCTGAAATACACTATGCGACACTCAAAAATATGAGTAATTAACTTCAGTACATGAGAAGTGTCTGTGCTGTGCAAGACTTAGGCCGTGTACACACGATCGGTTCAAACCAATGAAAACGGACTGAGGTTCGGTTTCCATCGGTCCAGGGGCGGTTTTACGCAGGGGCGGACTGACCATTGAGACACTCGGGCACTGCCCGAGGGCCCCATGCCACTAGGGGGCCCCATTAGGGTTGCCAGGCTCAGTAAAACCAGGGACAGTATGTAAAAAAATTGTCCCTGATATGTCCGAAACCGACATGCTTTTGATGTGAAAATCCTGAGATTTTAGCTGCCCCGCCTCTGCACTGCCTCCTGGCATGGTGGCCATCTGTAAGCCCGGGGCCCCATAATCTTATATTGCCCGGGGGCCCCATGAGTTGTCAGTCCGCCCCTGGTTTTACGTCACCGCGATCTGACATAATCGGTTATTAAACTGATATCGGCTTCATCAGTGAACCGATGAAAACGGTGTACGTGGCCTCAAGGGTGGGTTGGAGTTCAGATTTAAATGCTAATATTAATGGGATTCTAAAGGTTTTTTGTTTATCTTCATACATTGTAGCTCCACCCAGCCCCACCCCCCTAGCTCACCTAATACTTACCTGGGCCTGATCCCTATCCAGTGATGTGCATGAGAGCAGTGGCTCTCCCTCCTCATTGGCTCAGAGACAGCCATTGGCTCACACTGCTATAAATCACAGCTAGAAAGGCGGGGGGGTTAGGGGACTGAGCCATGCTCTGTGTTTCACATACGAGTGCTACCTTAGTGAGCAGCTTGCTGTGGGGCGAGGAGCCAGGAGGATTGATGGGGGACCTAAGAAAAGGGGGACCGGGGCTCTGTGCAAATAGGTTTGTTTATAAGGGAAATAAAGTGAATGTTTTTAATAGACAGCTATTCTAGAGAGGAACTTCCTTCATTTTGGGAGACTTCTTCTAACGTTTTGGGACATGAAGTGCATTGAACGGTCTGTGTATTAGGCAAAAAAAATTACCTGGCAGGCATTTTAACATTTCCCTACCCCTTCCAAAACTGGTTGTAGATGCACGTAATTGGGTGCACAACATACTGTAGATATTAATAACAAATCATATGTGCTTCAATAGAAGAAATACATCTGATATAATTTACAATCTTGCTTTAATAACTGCTCTTCTCTTCAGGGACTGATGCGGGAGCTGGAACTGAAGGAAAAGAAGATCAAGGAGATCCAGAGCACTGGAGACCGACTCCTACATGATGACCACCCTGGAAGGTCCACCATAGAGGTTAGTATCTGTGCTTGGGTATACTCATTCCTCCCATTCAGGTATGATTGCTGCATTCATTTAGTGGTAGACCTTTTCTGTCCCAGCGTGTGACCCAATACAGAGCAGGTGTGGTGGAGAGATATTGATGACTAATCATATAGTACAGGACTAAGGCCCCTTTCACACTTGTGCGACTTCGTGGCCACGATTTTGCTGTGATTTCAGGGAATGCCTGTGTAATTGGCATCAAAATTGGACCAAGTAGTGCAGGGACTACTTTTGAAGTCGGAACGACTTGAAGTCGTACTAATATGAATGGTTGTCATTGGAAATAATGGGAAACGACTTGTAATGCTACTTTGCAGTCCCTAATCGTGGAACAAGTCATACAAGTGTGAAAAGGGCCTAAGGCTGAGTTTTCATAGACCCCGAGTTATAGGCTGGTACCTTCAGGCTGGCAAAGCTTTTGAGAGCATGCCTTCTGGGCATCTCCCTTATAACCCTGCCCCTATGCACGAGGCCCTTGGTTTTTTGCTAGTGTCCGAAGGCGATGGACCTTTTTTTCCCTTACGGAGAATAGCTTAACTAGTTGTTGTTTTGTCTTCTGATTCTTCAATCAATCGATAGACCTAGAGATGGGCAAGATGGGGTTCAGAATGCAAACTTTACAGGCAGCTTTCTGTCCACCAGCATAACCTTTTGAATGCCCCAAGTAGCCTCAAAGAATTTCAAAAGGATGAGAGCACCACAGATCTAATGCAAGCAAGTCCAGTAAAATTTTCTCAGACCCTCAATAAAGGGAAGATTTGAGCCCCTGAAAAGTGTTGACTTTTTTCTTCCGACTTCTTGTCATGTGCAACAAAGACTTACTGGACTTGCAATAGACCCATTTACACCTGAAGCCAGGCAGCCCTGCTGTCAGTGATCACTACATTTCCCATTCATCTCTTCCCCTCTGATATTGTCTCTTCTGACCTTCATTATTTGTGTCTGTTTTCAGGCGTTCCAGGCAGCTCTGCAGACGCAGTGGAGTTGGATGCTGCAGCTTTGCTGTTGTATTGAAGCTCATCTTAAGGAGAACACGGCTTACTTCCAGGTATGGTCACCACACAAGGCCTTCAGCTTCTAAGCCCCCACAGTGCTGTACATGAAAAGAGATTTGATATTCTGCAATGCCGTTATTGTTTTGTAATAATGGGGCAAAATAGTGTCATGTAGTTTTGCGTATTTTGTCTATGTGGCTACTATGGGCCCTCCTGGGAATGGGGCTCCATAAGGAATAGTTTTGGTGCTTCCATTCCGGAAGAGCTGACTTCAGATGCACAGATCATGTTTGGGGCCATGCTGCTTCTAGTCCCAGATCTATTTTGCATCTTCTATCTGTGAGTTGATGGATTGCCTTTAGAGCTTCTGGTCATCCTGGCCAGCACTGAAATTAAAGGGGTTGTAAAGCTTCATGTTTTTTCATCTTAAATGCATCCTATGCAATTAAAGTGGAGGTCTACACAAAAATGGAACCTCCGCTTTTTGGAACGCTCCACCCCTCCGGGGTCACATTTGACCCTCCAGGTCCCAAAAGACAGCAAAGACCAGTTAGGACGCGCAGCACGACTCGCGCATGCGTAGAAGAGAACCATGAAGTGTAGCCGCAGCGCTTCACGTCCTGATTCCCTCACCGAGGATGGAGGCGGGGGCAGCCGAGAGCCGAGCGATTGATCGTCTTCAGCTGCCGAAATCACGGGCACCCTGGACAGGTGAGTGTCCATTTATTAAGTCAGCAGCTACAGTATTTGTAGCTGCTGGCTTTTAATAATTTTTTAGGTGGACCTCCGCTTTAAGGTGAAAAAACACCCTGCACTCTCCGCCCCCCCCCCCCGAGCCCCTGTTTTACTTACCTGAGCCTCGAATCTCCGTGGGCACGATCCTACGGTGCTTTCCCACAGCTCTTCATTGGATGATTGCTGGCAGCTCAGCCATTGACTCCCGCTGCTGTCAATCAAATTAATGATGCGCGAGCCGGGGCTGAGTGATGCACTCGGCGTCTATGGCCACCAAGTGTATCACACAGGACCACGCTCGCAAGGTAACCCCCTCGGGGGGTTAGCTCTTGTGGGGAGGAGCCGAGGGACCCCCCGAGGGACCCCAGAAGGGGAGGATCGTGAAAAACGAACTGCACAGTGGAGGTAAGTATGGTATGTTATTTAAAAATTAAACCTTTACAACCCCTTTAATCATTTGATCATTTTGTGTTCCTAACGATGTTTTCATAGTTTCACATATCTTTGTGTGGCTTTATTGATCTCACTCTGGTTAGTCTTCTAGCCCAGCGTTTCTCAACTCCTCAAGGCACCCCGACAGGTCGTGTTTTTAGGATTTCCCTCAGATGAAACGGCTGTGGTAATTACTAAGGCAGTGAAACTGATCAAATCACCTGTGCAGAATAATAGAAAGCCTGAAAACATGACCTGTTGGGGCGCCTTGAGGACTGGAATTGAGAAACACTGTTCTAGCCTGGAAAAAAAAAAAGAGCTAAAAAACACAAGTAAATAAAATGCAAAATATCACAAAATAGAAAACTCATTCAGTAAATGTAGCTTTTTTTAATTTTTATTATTATTATTACTACTTTTTTTTATGATTGGACTTTTGAGATAAATATCATATGATCCATTTTAAGGGAATAATTCAAGTAGTTTTCAACTCCCAATGAACTAACCAGACTGCCTTCTTTTCCCACACAGTTCTTTGCAGATGTGAAAGAGTCTGAAGAACATCTGAAGAAGATCAATGACACCATGCGCAGGAAATACACCTGTGATCGCTCCGTTACTGTGACCCGGCTGGAAGATCTTCTTCAGGACAGCATGGTGAGTACCCAGTAGCAGTTTGTATCCACATGTCTGATGTGTTTTGTTGAGGAAATCAAGCCTTGTATAGGGGATATAATATACGTCACAAACACGCCATCAATCCATATAAAAGTCCAAGAATTTGAGAGATAACAGGACCACTTTGTCAGGCATGCCTGATGAAGGGATTCTGTAGGCTTTGAAACGTTGCATTTAGTGTGATGTGATCTGTTCAATAAATTATTGGACCATTACAGGGGTCTCCAAACTTTCTAAACAAGGGGTCAGTCCTTCAGGCTTTAGGGGGGCCAGACTCTGGACCGTGGGAATAGAAAATGCCCTGGCACCAGTGGGAGTAAATCATGTCTCATCTGTAGGAGGAATAGTGTCCCATCATTGGTATCAGTGGGAGGATTAATGCTCCGACACTGGTGTTGGTGGGAGAAATGGTGCTTCATCATTGGTGTCTGTGGGAGGACTAGTGCTCCATCACTGGTGTCTGTGGGAGGAATAGTGCCCCATCGTTGGTGTCTGTGGGAGGAATAGTGCCCCATTAGTGGGAGGAATAGTGTCCCATCATTGGTATCAGTGGGAGGATTAATGCTCCGACACTGGTGTTGGTGGGAGAAATGGTGCTTCATCATTGGTGTCTGTGGGAGGAATAGTGCTCCATCACTGGTGTCTGTGGGAGGAATAGTGCCCCATCGTTGGTGTCCGTGGGAGGAATCGTGCCCCATCGTTGATGTCAGTGAAATGGTGCGCCAATGGCCAGATAAAGGCAAGCAAGCTGCAGTTTGGAGCACACTGGACTATTATGCAGTATGGATCCATAGTGTGCTGGTGACATATATTATCTCTGTTGATATCGGTTAACCAGCTCGTTGTTCCTGCAGCACACCCCATACTCCAGGCTTTATCCAAGAAGTGTGTGTATGTGTGTATGTATGTATGTATGTGTATATACACACTACAACGCTGATGTATAAAATGAAAGTATGTCTTCTTTTAATAGTAGCACACATATATATAAATTTGTGGTTGCAACATACCTTCATTTTATACATCAGCATTGTAGTAACAATACAAACAATAATTTTAATTACAATCCAATAAAGGCTTACTTGAAAAATCTCCTTTCATGTTGTAAATGCAGCCTGTCTGCTGGCCGTCTCTGAATTCCCTGCATGCTTTGCAACTTCTCTTCAATTTCTATGGACTACATATCCCATAGTACCTTGCTGCCTGGAAACGGTGATTGCTGTCCTGACGCCACCTCCTGAAACTCCTCCTCTAAGAAGGCGGGGCTCTGTGACATGTGTGACACAGCAGTGTCTACCCTCAGGGCATAGTGACTACGAGTCATAGAATAAAGTAAATGTGGGGGGGGGGGGGGGGCCTTCACAAAGTACGTTTCCAAACTTCAAGATTGCTCAGATTTAATAGGAATGGGCTAGAAATAATATAAATACAATGTTAAAATGAATATATGACCTTTTATATTAGTGAGAAAATAATGTAAAGATTTTGACGCCTTCTTCTCTTCCCACCACCAGGATGAAAAAGAACAGCTGACAGAGTACAAGGGACAAGTCTCTGGCCTGGCCAAGAGGGCAAAGGCCATCATACAGCTGAAACCTCGCAGTCCGTCCAACCCGCCCAAAGCCAATCAACCGGTTCAGGCCGTCTGTGACTACAAGCAGTTGGAGGTGAGTGAAGGAGTAAGGACTAAGCACCGCTCCCCATGCGATTTATCTTAAGTATGAAAATATTCGGCACTCCTCTCCGTCCACATAGAGGACGGCTCTGCTCAGAAAGTCGCGGCGTTCTAATCTGTTGGCGTGATTTCTTGTGAATGCGTAGCAAATCGGCTATGTAGCTACAATTCTCCATGAATGTCGGTCCTAATTGGGAGAATAAAGAGCTTTAACACTGACCATGACTAGTTCTGTGTCATGTCACTCTGCAATAGAATATTATTGTTGGGTCCTATAGATTCCTGTGCTGATTAGGGGCCCCACATGGTCCCCTTTCCCCCTCATTACAATTCTAATCAATCAAATCTCTAATATAAATTACAACAATAAAAAAAACTAATTACCGTATATACTCGAGTATAAACCGACCAGAATATAAGCCAAGGCACCTAATTTTACCACAAAAAAAATGGGATTTGTGTGCCTCACTGTGGCCATTTGCGTGCCTCACTGTGGCCATTTGCGTGCCTCACTGTGGCCATTTGCGTGCCTCACTGTGGCCATTTGCGTGCCTCACTGTGGCCATTTGCGTGCCTCACTGTGGCCATTTGCGTGCCTCACTGTGGCCATTTGCGTGCCTCACTGTGGCCATTTGCGTGCCTCACTGTGGCCATTTGCGTGCCTCACTGTGGCCATTTGCGTGCCTCACTGTGGCCATTTGCGTGCCTCACTGTGGCCATTTGCGTGCCTCACTGTGGCCATTTGCGTGCCTCACTGTGGCCATTTGCGTGCCTCAGTGTGGCCATCTCCCTTGCCTCAGTGTGGCCATCTCCCTTGCCTCAGTGTGGCCATCTCCCTTGCCTCAGTGTGGGCCATCTCCCTTGCCTCAGTGTGGGCCATCTCCCTTGCCTCAGTGTGGGCCATCTCCCTTGCCTCAGTGTGGGCCATCTCCCTTGCCTCAGTGTGGGCCATCTCCCTTGCCTCAGTGTGGGCCATCTCCCTTGCCTCAGTGTGGGCCATCTCCCTTGCCTCAGTGTGGGCCATCTCCCTTGCCTCAGTGTGGGCCATCTCCCTTGCCTCAGTGTGGGCCATCTCCCTTGCCTCAGTGTGGGCCATCTCCCTTGCCTCAGTGTGGGCCATCTCCCTTGCCTCAGTGTGGGCCATCTCCCTTGCCTCAGTGTGGGCCATCTCCCTTGCCTCAGTGTGGGCCATCTCCCTTGCCTCAGTGTGGGCCATCTCCCTTGCCTCAGTGTGGGCCATCTCCCTTGCCTCAGTGTGGGCCATCTCCCTTGCCTCAGTGTGGGCCATCTCCCTTGCCTCAGTGTGGGCCATCTCCCTTGCCTCAGTGTGGGCCATCTCCCTTGCCTCAGTGTGGGCCATCTCCCTTGCCTCAGTGTGGGCCATCTCCCTTGCCTCAGTGTGGGCCATCTCCCTTGCCTCAGTGTGGGCCATCTCCCTTGCCTCAGTGTGGGCCATCTCCCTTGCCTCAGTGTGGGCCATCTCCCTTGCCTCAGTGTGGGCCATCTCCCTTGCCTCAGTGTGGGCCATCTCCCTTGCCTCAGTGTGGGCCATCTCCCTTGCCTCAGTGTGGGCCATCTCCCTTGCCTCAGTGTGGGCCATCTCCCTTGCCTCAGTGTGGGCCCATCTCCCTTGCCTCAGTGTGGGCCCATCTCCCTTGCCTCAGTGTGGGCCCATCTCCCTTGCCTCAGTGTGGGCCATCTCCCTTGCCTCAGTGTGGGCCATCTCCCTTGCCTCAGTGTGGGCCATCTCCCTTGCCTCAGTGTGGGCCATCTCCCTTGCCTCAGTGTGGGCCATCTCCCTTGCCTCAGTGTGGGCCATCTCCCTTGCCTCAGTGTGGGCCATCTCCCTTGCCTCAGTGTGGGCCATCTCCCTTGCCTCAGTGTGGGCCATCTCCCTTGCCTCAGTGTGGGCCATCTCCCTTGCCTCAGTGTGGGCCATCTCCCTTGCCTCAGTGTGGGCCATCTCCCTTGCCTCAGTGTGGGCCATCTCCCTTGCCTCAGTGTGGGCCATCTCCCTTGCCTCAGTGTGGGCCATCTCCCAGAACACCGGCGCTGTGACATGCAGTCACTCTAGTCGGCGGCCGTCCAGTGTAACAAAGCCTTGCCGCCTCCTCATCCTCGTCCGTGATTCAGTTCCCCAGCAGTGAGTCAGTGTTCCGCCTATCACGGACAAAGACAAGGAGGAGGCGGGGCTTTGTTACACTGAACAGCCGCTGAGTAGACTGCACGTCACAGCGAGGGGGATCAGGCGCATTAGGCTGCAGGTGGACACAGTGAGACTCGAGTATAAGGGGTGCTGATCGAAGTCATAGTATAACTGGCAATCATTAGCCAGACTTGTTCTGTAATGGTGGAGAGGTTTCGCTACTCATCTAAGCAGCTTCCTCAGTTCTAATGAGGGGCATTTATGAGAACGGAGGAAGCGACATGGTTTTGAGTTGCGAAACTTCTCCAAAATTGTAGAACAAGTCCAGTTAAGTTTGGCAAATGACTACTAGTTCTCTCAGGATGGCACACACCCAAGGAACTTTTTATTTATTATTTTTGTAGTAAGTGTGACACTCTTTGGTTGTAGTATAAAGCTGTATTTGTCTTGTCCTACAGATTACTGTACATAAGGGAGATGAATGTGTGTTGGTAAATAACTCCCAGCCCAGCAAGTGGAAAATCATGAATTCTTCAGGAAATGACGCCTTGGTCCCCTCTGTCTGCTTCATCGTTCCACCACCCAACAAGGAGGCTCTGGATGCTGTTAGTCGGTGAGTCGATCAGTCCTGTGGTGCTGGGTCCTTGTCGGTGTTGTCTTACTGATTTTGCAGTTGACAACCGTTTTCTCACTGTGATGTCACATTATCCATGATGATAAGTGTAGGGTCCTCCTTATCTTGTCCCACGTCATGTGATCCATGACATTGAGTTAGGGTGCTCCTAGTTATGTCCTCAGTTGTGTTGTCAATGATGTCTTCCTTGTCATGTCCTACTAAGTTGTGTTGTGTATGATGGTGGGCGAAGTGTTCTTTTCATCATCTTCTCAGTTATGTTCTCCATGATGATAAGTGTAGTGTGCTCCTTGGCATGTCCTCAGTCATGTTGTCCATGATGATGGTGAGTGTAGTGTCCTCAGTCATGTTGTCCATGATGATGGTGAGTGTAGTGTCCTCAGTCATGTTGTCCATGATTCTAGTAAATGTAGTGTCCTCAGTCATGTTGTCCATGATTCTAGTGAGTGTAGTGTCCTCAGTCATGTTGTCTATGATTCTAGTGAGTGTAGTGTCCTTAGTGATGTTGTTTTTATTGAAAGTGAGTGTAGTGTCCTCAGCCATGTTGTCATTGATTCTAGTGAGTGTAGTGTCCTCAGTCATGTTGTCCATGATTATAGTAAGTGTAGTGTCCTCAGTCATGTTGTCCATGATTATAGTGAGTGTAGTGTCCTCAGTCATGTTGTCCATGATGATAAGCATAGTATCCCTTGTCATGTCCTCCAGTCATGTTGTCCATGACATGTGTGCTCTTTATGTCCTTAGCAGGGCCGCCATCAGGAATTTTGGGGTCCCTCACACAGCTTGAGGCATGGGCCCCCAGGAGCAGAGAAGCGAGGGGGGTGCCGCAAGTTGAGAAGCGTCAGGGGGGTGCCGAGAATTGAGAAGCGGGGCGTGGCTTTGTGTACTGACAAAAATGGGGTATGCCATTCGGCCTTTGGGGACCACCGGGTCCCTTACAGGTCGGGGGGGGGGGGCTTTGAGTGCTGAAAAAAAAATGGGGGATGCCATCTGGGCCCCCTACAGGTGTACTGCCTGTACCCCCCTGATGGCAGCCCTGGTCCTTGGCTATGTTGTCCATGATGATCGGAGTAGGTTCCTCCTTGTCCTGTTCTCAGTTATGTGGTCCATGACATGTGTGCTACTTCTTATGTCCTTAGCCAGGTTGTCCATGATGATGTCCTTGTTATGTCCTCAGTCATATTGTCCATGTGGAAGAGTGTAGTGTCCCTTTCATGTCCTCAGCCATGTTTTTTATCCCCCCCCCCCTAGGTTGGAGGAAAGTCATCAATCCCTAATCACTATGTGGCACACCATGCATATCGATCTGAAGTGTATGCTCTCTTACCAGTATCTGCTCCGGGACATGCAGCTCATCCAGTCCTGGACACTTGTCACGGTAAGTCCAAACTCTGCTTTCTCTCTGTTCTGCCTCTCTGGCTAATAAAGTTCTAAACTTGGAAACAATATGGCAACAATAAGATTGATTAATAAGTAAGATATATCTGTATTGACCAATTACAAGCAAACACGTTTGAAGCCATTAAGCTGAATTTTAAGATTTGGATCTGACCGTCTTTCTTGTCTATCGTGCAGTTCCGCAGCATGACAACAGAGGAGTATTCTCAGGCTCTCCGTAACCTGGAAATCCATTACCAGGACTTCCTGAGGGACAGCCAGGACTCCCACAACTTCCACCCAGATGACCGCATGAACATCGAGAGAGAATACAGCTCCTGCACCCAGAAGTACGACCTGCTCCTACGCAGTCTCGAGAAAGGTAAAAGATTGCAGAGTGTCTTTGCACATGCGGAATCAAGGTATTTAATATGTGTGTGTGTGTAACACGAATGTCTGTGACCCATGCAGGTGAACAGGACGAGAGTACGTGTAAGAACTACATATCTCAGCTGAAGAACTTTCAACTACAGCTGGATGGCTGTGAGTCCCGTACAGTGAACAAGATCCGAAGCCCCATGGACAAAGATCCCA
Organism: Rana kukunoris; assembly: GCA_029574335.1. NCBI lineage: Eukaryota > Metazoa > Chordata > Amphibia > Anura > Ranidae > Rana > Rana kukunoris. The sequence continues at coordinate 476,128,901 of CM056053.1, forward strand.
TCAAGGAATGCTCCCAGCGCATCGGAGACCAGCAGGTAGTGTCCACTCTCATTCCACTTATTTGAGATGTGAGGCTAGCCAAGGGGCTGTTGCATAACTGGACAGCTGAATTGACATTTTTCAAAAGTGGGCTCTTATTTCACCCTGGGCAACTGATTGAGGTTCAGGTCCATCAATCTGGTCTCGCTGTCCCCATCAGAATACCCAAGTGTAAAGAGAGGAGCGGGGCAAGTGTTGGGGTCTGCACTGTGGGCATAGTTCTCCAGGCACAGTGCTGCCTTCTTAGCTTTTGTCCTGTTACTATTTGGTGCCAGGCAGCACTTTGCCACGATCTAGTGGGACCTCTGACCTCTGAATTTTTGGGCTTCTTGCCTACAGAAATGAATGAATGAGTAACTTGTACAGCGCTACAAATGCAAACTAAATCGCATCAAGGCGCTTTTGCAGCCAGTGTCTGCCTGTGTCTTCAGAAGAGATGGGTCTTGAGCTTTTTCCAGAAGGCCAGATGGTTTTCTTCCAAGCGTATGTCTGTGGGTAGAGCGCTCCATAGCCGGGGGGCCTTGGCCTGCGAATCTTCATCGCCTTTTTGATTTGTAGCAGGTCTTGGGAATGTGGAGGAGGTTCTGGTTAGTTGACCGGAGAGGGCGACTTAGGGGTGTAGTGCTTTATTTATTCGCAGAGGTAATGCGGAGCGTTACCTTGTGTACATTTGTGAGTGAGGCAAAGGGTCTGGAATGTAACCCGATGAGTGAAGCCCCGTACACACGGCCGAGGTTCTCGGCAGAAACCAGCGAGAACCTCGCTGGGAGCCGCATTCTGTCGAGAACCTTGGCCGTGTGTACGCTCTCGGCGAGCCCCGCCCGTCGGGAAACCCGTCGAGCAAATAGAGAACAGGTTCTCTATTTGCTCGACGGCCCGTCGGGATGAATGGCTGGTTGCCTTTCCCGACGGGCGGGTCGCCGATTCTGACGGCCGGCAGAGAGCCTCGACGGGCGGAACGATGTGTTCTGCCCGTCGAGGTTCTCTGCCGTGTGTACAGGGCCTGAGTGAGTGAAAAACTTGTATAGCGCAACACATGCAAACTGAAGCGCCTCAGGGCGCTTGGTATCCATTTCCTACTGTATTTTTCCTTCAGAATAGATGTGTTTTGAGTTTTTTCCTGAAGGCCAGGTGATTCACTTCCATTCGGATACTGGTTGGTAGGGCATTCCATAGTCAAGGTCCTTGGACTGCAAATCTTCGTTCTCCTTTGGACTTGTATCGGGCCTTGGGTATCTGGAGTAGATTTTGGTCGGTGGATCTGAGAACGCGATTGGGGTTGTGAGCTTTTAAATTTTCACATAGATATTGGGGGGCACTTCCTTGCACGCATTTGTGTGTCAAGCATAGTGCCTTAAACGTAATTCTGTCTTTTAGGGCAGCCAGTGGAGGGCCCTGAGGGACGGAGAGATTGATTCCCAGTTTTTTTTTCCTGTTACAAGTCATGCCGCCGTATTCTGGACGACTTGTAAACGAGCAATTTGGTATTTTGGGAGTCCAAGGTAAAGGGCGTTTGCATAGTCGAGTCTGGAGTTAATTATTGTTCCCACCACGACTGCTATGTCTTCTTTTGGGATGAAGGGAACGAGTCTGCGTAGCAGGCAAAGCAGATGGTGGGATCCGCTGACTACTGAACTTATTTGTGCATCTATTGTCATGTCGGAGACAGTAGTCGAGTCGGGAGTTGATGATTGTTCCAACTACTGCTACTGTGTCTCCTTCTGGGATGAAAGGGACGAGTCTAAGCAACAGGTGAAGAAGGTGGTGAGATCCGCTGACTACTGGTCCTATTTGTGCATCCATGGTCATGTCTGAGTCAAAGATGACTCTGAGGCTTCTGGCTTTAGTGCTGGGGGTGATGGTTTTTCCAAGGATGGTGGGAGGTGTGAACGTCGTGCTAGAGTTTTTGTTTCGGCTTGCATGGAGCCATTAAGTTTGAGGGAGCTCTCCGTCAAAGAAAGGGCATCCCAGGGTGTGTGATAGGTCTACAGAGCAGAACGAGCCTTGTGCAGCCACCGGTATAGTATAACAGGATGCATTCAGGGTGAGTAGTGGGAGCTGTTGTAAGACACGTCCATTCATGTTGGCTGCAGACTGAGGTTTCCTGAGAAGAAGGTTTCCTTTTGGCCTAAATTGCAGTTATCTAGTCTGAAGTTAAAACCCATCTTCGGGCAATTAGGAAGCCCCCCCCCCTCCCTTATCCATCCTGCACATTTTTTTTCTCCTCCTATTACCTTGTGGGGCAAGATGTATTCATTTGGGCCCCTGGGAGATGGGGTGTAAATGGTCTTTTTTTTTTATTTTTCTACAACTTTAGTTATGATTCCTATTAATTTGTAAAAAGTTTATATGCATATTTTGCATGGTCTAATTGTCTCGATCTCTCCTTAGCAAATTCACTTTGAACTGGAGACCATCCAGAAGAATCTGGATAAGGTGAACGACAAGACCCGTAAGATACTAACCCAGCCTGACCTGGGAGACTCGGCCCCGCTCCTACGATCCGAGCTTGAAGTAACTTTGCAGAAGATGAACCAAGTCTACAGCCTTTCCACCTTCTACCTGGATAAGTACGTACCATGCAGTCCACGCCGCAAGCCGACTGCAGACTTCTGATTAAAAATTAGTCGGGTAGCAGTAGTATAGTGTAGCAGACATATTGTCTGTGTAAGGTTTTTATTTATTACAAGTTGATGTGACCGTAGGCCTCATTTATATGGTGTCGTCAATTTTTTACAGCACTTTATACAGTGTACTGTAAATTTACATCAATACCTGTCCTCAAGGAGATTGCAGCCTAAGGTCCCCATCACATATGCTTAAAGTGATTTGTAAAGGTCTGTTTTTTTTTTTGTTTATAACCAACATCTTGCCTCCTCTGTGCAAGGGTTTTACACAGTGTGGCCCAGATCCTCCTCTTCTGGGGTCCCCTGGCGGCGCTCCTGGCTCCTCCTCTGTATCAAATGCCCCCATAGAGAGCCGCATTCTATGGGGGGCACTCATGCGAGCGTGCTCCTAAGTCCTGCTACTGCATCCATTGACACTCCACCAGATCTTGTGTCACTAAATTTGATTGACAGCAGTGGGAGGCAAAGGCTCCTGCTGCTTTCAAAATATCCAATGAGGACCCGAGACAGCTGCAATGATCGGGTTCAGGTAAGTAAAAGGCGAGCTCTGGGGGGGCTGCTGCACCACAAAAGATTTTTCCCCTTAATGCATTAAAGGGGTTGTGGACCTTTATGTTTTTTCACCTGAAAAAACATCTGCTACTTACCGGCCTCCCCGAGCCCCCGTTTACATACCTGAGCCCTCGAAAGTCCCGCGTCGAACGTGCTTGCTTCTTGGCTCTTCTTGGCCCGCTCTTCATTGGATAGATTGATAGCAGCACAGCCATTGGCTCGCGCTGCTGTCAATCAACTCCAATGACGTGGGGGCGGTGCAGAGTCCTGTGGTCGGCGGCTATGGACGCCCGCAAGGTAACCCCCTTGGTAGAGCGCTTCCCAGGGGGGTTACCAGAAGCGGGAGAAGCCAAGACAGCTGCCGAGGGACCTCAGAAGACGAGGATCGGGGCAACTCTGTGTAAAATGAGCTGCACAGTGGAGGTAAGTACAGTGCCAATCATAACCTCCCTGGGGCCCTAAGCAAAATGATATGTCACATTAAAGTTGATAAGCGGGGGGGAGGGGTGTTCTCCTGTTGGAAATGACATCTTGCATTAAAGTGAGAAGCGGGGGTTGCTGACTTCTTAAGTGTAAGTGGGGTGAGGGGCCGAAAATGACTTCTCACAAGGTGGGGTCTCTAGTAATTTGGGGGGCCCTCCGTAGCTTTGTGAGGCCCTAAGCGGCTTGCATAGTGAGCCTATAGGGCGGATCGGCTCTGGGCAAGTATGACATGTTTGTTATTTTAAACAAAAAAAAAACGACCCATACAACCCCTTTAAGGTAAAAAACCTTGAGACTTTACAACTCCTTTAAACGCCCACACCTACTATGGCCAGTTTAGACAGGGGATAAATAGCCTACCAGCATGTCTCTTTGAAGTGTGGGAGGAATCCGGGGTGCCCAGAGGAAACGAGAATAAGAATATTTGCCTGGTGGAACTTCTTTAAATGCTGTTTAGCTGGCAGGAAAATTCACTTGGAGCAGCAGAAAAAGATACATTAGAATACTTGAGGTTGAAGTTCCGGTTCTGACCGTTTTTTTTTCTTTTTTCTTTCTCTATTCAGACTGAAGACGATACACTTGGTGATCCGGAACACACAAGGTGCTGAGGAGGTTGTGAAAACATACGAAGATCAGCTGAAGGATGTCCAGACTGTTCCTGGAGACCTCAAAGAGCTGGAGAGCAGCAAGTCAGACCTCAAGGTAAGACCTTGGATGTAGGAGGCCCTGTGATGGAGCCATGTACACCGTCGGGGGTCTACTCTGGTCACTAAATGTGTATTCAACCATGGACAGAATCCAGAACAGGAACTGTACAGAATCAGGCAAATTCTTGGTGGGCTGTCGTGGCCTGCATGTCACGTCTCCCCCCAGTGTAACATGCAGAGGGTCCAGAACTGTTAGGGGGGTGTCTGTGTAACAAACTGTGAGGGGCTGTGTAATGTAAAAGGGGTCCAGAGGTGCAGGGTGCTGTGTAATGTAAAAGTGTCCAGAGGTGCAGGGTGCTGTGTAATGTAAAGGGGTGCAGAAGTACAAGGTGCTGGAACCCCACATCGTTTTTCATCGAGGAAACTGTCGAGGAACTCAACGAGCCAAAAAGAGAACATGTTCTCTTTTTCCTCAACGGGAATGGAGAAAATTGGCCCGTCAAGTTCCTCGACAGCCGAACAAGGAACTCGGAAACGATGTGTTTCGCCCGACGAGTTCCTTGGTCGTGTGTACGAGGCCTTAGAAGTTGTTCTATTCATTCAGAGGAGCCTACACACATCTTGGATTGGATAAGAGCATTAGAAAATACAGTGATATATTGCTGTTCATTTGTGTACTCTTCAAAGTAAAAATCCTAAAGACCGGCTTCACCATCCTAATGGTTCGGTTTTTGCAGAGAATGCGTGGTCAGGTCGAAGGTCAACAGCCACTCTTCAATGGACTGGAGAACGATCTCAGCAAGGCCAAGGAGGTGAGTGATAAGATGCTGAAGGTTCACAGTGAACGAGATGTGGATCTGGACAGATATCGGGAGAAGGTGCAGATACTTCTGGAGCGTTGGCAAGCCATCGTCCTTCAGATTGAAGTTCGGCAGAGAGAACTGGAACAACTGGGCAAGCAACTGCGATATTACCAGGAGAGCTATGAGTGGCTCATCCGCTGGATAACGGAAGCCAAGAAAAGGCAGGAGAAGATCCAGTCCGTGACCATTACCGACAGCAGAACTGTCAAGGAGCAGCTGATGGAGGAGAAGGTAAGCCTCCACAATATGAACTGCACACAATTATGTATCTCACAAGTATAATTCTTAATAGGTCTAGGCATTTAAAAATTTACTTTGTGCGGGATGGAACCTTCATAAGAGGAGTTTAAGACACATTGTACAAGTTGGACCCTTCCCATGACGAGTAGAATTTCAGATACATGTAGGCCCTAATATGGCACATTGTTCAAGATAGACCCTTTCTAGTATCAGCAGAATTCTAGATACATCTAGGAAGTATTAAGACACTTTGTACAAGTTGGATCCTTCCCACAAGGAGTATAATTCTAGATACATGTAGGCAACAATGAGCCACATTGTACAGAATGGACCCTTCCCATGAGGAGTATAATTTTAGATACATGTAGGCATTACTGAGACACATTGTACAGAATGGACCCTTTCCATGAGGAGTATAATTCTAGATACATGTAGGCATTAATAGGACACATTGTACAAGATGGACCCTTATTACAATGAGTATAATTCTAGATACATGTAGGCATTAATGAGACACGTTTTAGAGAGTGGACCCTTCCCACCAGGAGTATAATTCTAGATACATGTAGGCCTTAATATGGCACATTGTTCAAGATGGACCCTTCCTATGATCAGTGGAATTCTAGATACATCTAGGAAGTATTAAGACACATTGTACAAGTTGGACCCTTCCCACGAGGAGTATAATTCTAGATACATGTAGGCATTAATGAGACACATTGTACAGAATGGACCCTTCCCACAAAGAGTATATAATTCTAGATACATGTAGGCATTAATAGGACACATTGTACAGAATGGACCCTTCCCATGAGGTGTAGAATTCTAGATGCATGTAGACATTAATGAGACACATTGTACAGAATGGACCCTTCCCATGAGGAGTAGAATTCTAGATACATTTTGGCATTAATATGGCACATTGTTTAAGATGGACCCTTCCTATGATCCGTAGAATTCTAGATACATCTAGGAATTATTAAGACACATTGTACATGTTGGACCCTTCCCACAAGGAGTAGAATTCTAGATACGTGTAGGCATTAATGAGACACAGTGTACAAGTTAGACCCTTCCCACGAGGAGTATAATTCTAGATACATGTAGGCATTAATGAGACGCATTGTACAGAATGGACCCTTCAATGAGGAGTATAATTCTAGATACATGTAGGCCTTAATAGGACGCATTAGACAGAATTGACCCTTCCCATGAGTAGTATAATTCTAGATTCATGTAGACATTAATGAGACGCATTGTACAAAACAGACCCTTCCCACGAAGAGTATAATTCTAGATACATGTAGACTATTAATAGGACACATTGTACAGAATGGACCCTTCAAATGAGGAGTAGAATTCTAGATACATGTAGGCATTAATAGGACACATTGTACAGAATGGACCCTTCAAATGAGGAGTAGAATTCTAGATACATGTAGGCATTAATGAGACACATTGTACAAGTTGGACCCTTCCCATGAGGAGTAGAATTCTATATACATTGTACAGAATGGATCCTTCCCACTTCTAGAGTAGAATTCTAGATACATATAGGCCTTAATATGGCACATTGCTCAAGGTGGACCCTTCCTATGATCAGTATAATTCTAGATATATGTAGGCATTATTGAGACACATTGTACAGAATGGACCCTTCCCATGAGGAGTATAATTCTAGATACATGTAGGCATTAATGAGACACATTGTACAAGATGGACCCTATTACAATGAGTATATTTCTAGATGCATCTAGGGCACAATGAGACTCATTGTACAAGATGAGAATAATTCTAGATACATCTAAGCACTAATAAAACACATCATCACTATAATTCTCGATATTACTAAGCACCAATAAGACTTGTTATTTATTTCCTGCAGAAACTGCTGGAGGAAAGTGAGAAAAACCGTGAAAAAGTGGATGAATGCCAGAAATATGCCAAGCAATACATCGAAGCCATCAAGGTAACACAGCAAGTTCATACCTCCATCAGTCGCCGTCAGGCTTTTGCCTGGTATCTAGTGTGTGAGAGTCTTAGTAACCCAGATCTACTGCTGGATTGGTGACTCAAGTAAACCAGAGATTAGCATAAGAGCCGGGCAAACTAGAATTTTCAAAAGCAGGCCAGCTATGTCTGTCACTCATGACAGGTGCTCTTTAAAGTAAACGCACTCCATTTTATCCATTGTATATCTGAGCCCTTGGTGATCAGGAAAGACCAAAGATTCTGTGCGGACACTAAACATATTACAAGGCAAATGCAACTTTTTTTTTTTCTCTGTTCAGACCTAATGTGTGAACTTTTGCCGATTTTATTAAAGTATCTACACAGACATTCCTGTTATGCGACTATCCACAATTCATGCATCCAGTACTTAAATCAAATGACTTTAATGAATAATAATAATAAAAAAAACTAACCAGTAAATTTAGCCCAATTTTTTTGGTATAATATAAAAGATTTTACGCTGCGAGAATCATGATCTTTATTCTAAGGAAAAAAATTGTGATTTTCATTTTGGCCAGAATCGTGCAGCTCTAATTCATAGGAATCTTTTACCTGTATTAAGTGTATCCAATTCAATACACTGTGTTTCCTTTATTATTTCATACTATAGAAGGTTATGTGTCCCTAGAAGATCTACATTAAAAAAACTGATTCCTTTTTTTCTAGGACTTTGAGCTGCAGCTGGTGACCTATAAAGCTCAGGTAGAACCCGTCGTGTCTCCACTCAAGAAGCCCAAAGTGCAGTCTGCATCCGATAACATCATCCAAGAGGTGAGCACATCAGGAGAGCTTTCCTTCGTAAGACGTTGTCAATCATCCGCTCGGCCATAGCGGTGTTCTGTATCATCATAGGTGTGCGCAGCCTATTGCATAAGTGTGTGCACCCCAAAGCTCAAACTCGCATGTGTCTGTATATATTTATATATAGGCAGTGTCAGTAGAGCAGGGGACAATGTCAGTAGGGCAGAGATTGGTGTCAGTATTTTTATTATTTGTTTATTTTTACTCTTTTACAATACAATTTTGTTATTATTAATTATTCTTTTTTACAATATTTTTTTACAATAATTTATTTGAATTTTTTTTTTTTTTAGGAACCCCATTTGGTGAACTATCAGGGATCTAAACAGACCCCTGATGTCTTACTTTTGACACAGAGAATGTGTATCATCATATATTTGGTGATTACTCAAGAGCAAGAATAGGTGTATCTGGTGGCACATGGCCTTCTTTGTAATCCTGTGCAAGCCTTGTAAATCCTTATGCTCTATGCAAGCTCTGGGCAAAAACTGTGCCATTTGTCCCAAATCTTTTTTTTCTTTTTAAAGGTTCACAGTGCATGTGGCTGCTTCTGCGTGGATGTGACTCGTATCACTTGATTGGTTGGGTCCAGTCAATACCCCTTTATGAGATTTTTTGTTGCTCTCTTATTATCTTCTATTTCCTTGATAGCAAAAGCTTTGTCACATTTTCCAGTGTGGCGCTGCTAGAGCACAGGTGTCAAACACGCTGCAGGAGAGCTCCAGCCCTCCTCTGGTCTTCCTCCAGACCCTTACTTTCTGCTTTCCAGCAGCAGCAAAAGGAAAGGGGGGGGGGAGTGCACTGTGATGTAAGAGAGAGTGGGGGACCCAACTTCTGATGGTGGGGTGGCCCTTGACATCTAATATAAAGGGGAGGGGATGTGCTGGACATCTAATCTTGCAGATACAACCGGCCCTTTTGAGGGCAATCATAATGCTGATGCGGCCCACAATGAAATTGAGTTTGACACCCCTGTGCTAGAGCGTTACGATGCTATTACAATTCAATGAGCCTTAGGACCCTTTTACACGGACGTGCTCCACTTTGCTCAGTGGGGATAGCTCTGTTGATCCCCACTGAGCAGGCACATGACAGGTTGGTTTCTGCACACTGTGCAGGGACGGACCTGTCAGAGCGCCACTCTCCCCTATGGGGGATCGGATGACGATGGACCGTAGAGTCCGTTGTAATCCGATCCGCCAGACGGATGGAAAATTGGGTTTCCATCCTTTACACTTTGGCGGGTCGGATGTCAGCAGCCATGTCACCGTGGCTCCATAGAGGTGCACGGAGCGTCCGTTCAGGACCGCCTTAAAAACTGAACGGTCTGCCTATGTGAAAGGGGCCTTAATCTTTTTCAGTGCATACCAATGCAGTGTATTGGCATGGACTGAAGTTATAGGAAACAAAGCAGATTGGTTTGTCTGTATGTTGGGGTGATGTTGCCCAATGCAGCCCGGCATGGCTGGTGTGAAGGACCCCCCAAAGAGGAGTCCTCACTATCTTCTCCTTGGACCCCACCTTGGTCTCCGATCTTTAATGACCACCTCTATCTTTTTTTTCTTTTACAGTACGTAGAGCTCCGAACCAAATACAGTGAACTCACCACCCTGACCAGCCAATACATCAAATTCATCACGGAGACCCTGAGACGCCTGCAAGAAGAGGAGGTATGAGAAACGAATGGCACCAGTAGCAGGTTCAGGCCCTCATGGGAAGAGTAATTCCATGAGCGCAGGGACTGGTCAGCTCCTGAAACCTTAGAGCCAATCACAATGACAGGCTTCATTCGGTCTACGAGAATAGAAAAAATGGCCGCACACCACTGTAGATCAAAATCCTTTTTTATTTGAAAAGAACCACAATGCTAGGTAGATACGTTTCACACACTCCACGTGCGCTTAGTCCAGGGGGGTCTTAAACTGGTGGCCCTCCAGCTGTTGTGAAACTACAAGTCCACATCGTGCCTCTGGCAGCGTGTGGGGAGTCATGCTTGTAACTGTCAGCCTTGCAATGCCTCATGGGACTTGTAGTTTTGCAACAGCTGGAGGGCCACCAGTCTGAGACTCCTGGCTTAGTCATTACTGTACCTTTTTTCATTTAGTCTACACTACCTGCAGTCTATGATCTTCCTTAGGCTGCCAGTGGGAGCGCCTCTGCTGAATGCAGAGTCTCCTGTGTATAGTAGTTTCTAATTAAAGTGTATGTAAACCCAAATGATGAACTCATATTTGCTCCCTTTTGGTATTTTAAATATACCATATAGTCAGTGAAATAGTTGTTGATCCTGCCAGAAATTCAGTGAACTCCTTATTCCCTGTGCATTGCGCACTGAAATCCCAAGCTCTACCAACCGCTGTCAGGGTACTACAGGACACACCCCCTATCAAGGGCTGGGCTGAGTGTAAGCAGAATAGGTTGCCACCTTGAATGCTTCAACAGAAAGAGTGGGTGCCGCAAAAAGAGCAAGACCTGCAACCTTTGCTGCTTAAGTACTTCACAGCTTATTATGGGGGGAGGAGCCTGCAATGCCAACAGGGCGTGTGCTTTAGAAGTTTTTGGCTTGGAGCGGCAATTTCTTTTCTGGGCAGCCTTTTTACCTTGGGTGCTAAAGGTCCTTGCCCTTGCCCCTACGTTATGTAGATGTGTTGAAGGGGAAATATGTCCTATTGTGACAACACTTCTCCTCCATAGATACAGTACAGTCAGTGAGCGTTGTCACCCTAGAACAGGAAGTGTGTTATTGGCAGGCAGTGCTGGGACAAGGTCATCCAGCACCCCGGGCAAAGATTTCTAACTGCCCAGCCTTGTAACAGAATAAAGGGGCGCCCCCAATCCCTACAGTAAACCATTGCACCAAGGACAAGCGTCCCTCCCGCCCCACCCCTTGTCCTGGCCCTGTTGACTTGATCACCAGGTGAAAATGAAAGGGAAAAGAAACCTGAATAAAGGATAACGAATGCAGACGCCACATCTAAGAAGGACTGGTCAGGTGCAATATATTGGTTTTGTTCTCGGGTTTATATACACTTTAAATTAGAACTATAGGCAAAACTTGTTTTCATTTTAGATGGAGTAAGAGAGGGTTATAACCCTCATCAGATTTATTTTTTATTTTTTGCCATCTGTGTCCCATTGCAGAGATTTCCCTTCACTTCCTGTACCATAGTCAAACAAGAAGTGAGAGGAAATCCCTGCAAATGAAGGGAATTTCTTGGGAAGCCCCATGTGACCTAGTGTCCCCATTGAAAGATTTCTCCTCTATTATTTTTCTGAGGACAACTATATATAGTTGTCCTCAGAAAAATAATATAATCGCATATTGGCTAATAAACACACACATTTATACATTTATATATATATATATATATATATATATATATATATATATATATATATATATATATATATATATATATATATATATATATATATATAAAAGTGTATGTGTGTGTATTAGCCAATATACGATTATCAGTGTAACAAAACACAATTTGTACATTTTATGGAAGAACATTCCATCTATGAAATGTAAGGCACAGCCGCAGTAGAATCAGAATAAGTTTTTTCAGCACAGGTGAAAACATCAGGGTGTAACTGAAAAGACAGACAAAGCACTTCTAATCCCGTAGAAAAATCAGTGAAGCACCTTAATTATAAAAAAAATAAAAAAACGTTGCAATCACGTTTTTATCATGCTTGAATTAAAGATTCTCGCAGCAGATGTTAGACGATAAGAAGTGAACACTGAAATGTAGCCAGGTAGATTGGTAGTAAAGATGGAGAATGTGATCAGTGGGAAAGTTTTTTTTGTATTTTGAACAAACTAAAACTTTATATTTTTTTCCACCTGCAAGGTGTCGGGCACGTGTCATCCCACACGCACATCCTCTCATCCCTTTGTGTTCAGTCATTGTTTTTGTTTATGTTTAATTTTGACCATAGAGCATAAAATTATTTTTTTTCCATCTGTTTTATTTTTTCTTTTTTTTTTCTTTTTCTCTTTTTGTCTCCATTGCCCCTCTCGACCTCTTTCTCTCCTTACCCTTCTTACCTGCCCTCACCCATCCTCCCCTCTGTTCCCCTCCCTCCCTTCTTCAGAAAATGGCAGAGAAGCTTAAAGAAGAAGAGAGAAAGAAGCTGGCAGATGTAGAGGCTCAGCTGGAGAAACAGAAGCAGCTGGCTGAGGCCCATGCACAGGCAAAAACCTTAGCGGAAAAGGAGGCCATGGAATTGAGGTTGAACATGCAAGAAGAGGTCACCAAAAGAGAGGTGGTCGCTGTTGATGCCGAACAGCAGAAAAAGAACATCCAGCAAGAGCTGCATCAGATGAAACACAATTCTGAAACCGAAATTAAAGCAAAGGCAAAACTGATCGAGGAGGCAGAATACAACCGCAGAAAAGTAGAGGAGGAGATCAGAATCATTCGCCTTCAGCTGGAAACCAGCCAGAAGCAAAAGTTAGGTGCAGAAGGAGAGCTCCAAGCCTTGAGGGCTCGGGCAGAGGAGGCCGAGAGACAGAAGAAACTAGCTCAGGAGGAAGCTGAACGCTTGCGAAAACAGGTGAAGGATGAGGCGCAGAAAAAACGTGAGGCAGAAGATGAGCTTCTCCGTAAGACCCAGGCTGAAAAAGATGCAGCCAGGGAAAAACAGAAAGCTATAGAAGATCTGGAGAGGTTTAGACTTCAGGCAGAGGAGGCTGAGAGAAGAATGAAACAAGCAGAGCTTGAGAAAGAACGACAGATCAGACAAGCCCAAGATGTGGCCCAACAAAGCGCAGAGACTGAGCTGCAGAGCAAACGCATGTCCTTCTTGGAGAAGACAACCCAGCTGGAAATGTCCTTAAAACAAGAGCACATTACCGTTACCCACCTGCAAGAGGAGGCTGAACGTCTAAAAAAGCAGCAACTGGAGGCGGAAAATGCCAGAGAAGAAGCTGAGAAGGAGCTGGAGAAATGGAGACAGAAAGCCAACGAGGCCCTGCGCTTAAGATTGCAGGCCGAGGAAATAGCTCACAAGAAGACCTTGGCTCAGGAGGAGGCTGAGAAACAGAAGGAAGATGCAGAGAGAGAGACACGCAAAAGAACGAAAGCCGAGGAGTCTGCTCTGCGTCAGAAGGAACTGGCAGAAGAAGAACTGGAGAAACAGAGAAAGTTAGCCGAAGACACGGCTTCCCATAAACTTTCTGCCGAACAAGAGTTGATCCGTCTGAAAGCAGAGGTAGATAGTGGAGAACAACACCGCATTGTTCTCGAGGAGGATCTTTTCCGCCTTAAGAATGAAGTGAATGAAGCTATCCAAAGAAGAAGAGGACTGGAAGAAGAACTGGCCAAGGTCCGTGCTGAAATGGAGATCCTTTTAGCATCCAAATCTAAAGCGGAGGAAGAGTCCCGTTCCAACAGTGAAAAGTCCAAGCAGATGTTGGAAGCCGAAGCAAGCAAGCTGCGTGAACTGGCAGAAGAAGCCGCCAGGTTGCGTGCTTTGTCTGAAGAGGCCAAGAAGCAGAGACAGCTGGCTGAAGAAGAAGCCACACGACAGAGAGCTGAAGCCGAGAGAATCTTGAAAGAAAAACTGACTGCCATCAACGAGGCCACACGCATGAAGACAGAGGCGGAGATTGCCCTTAAAGAGAAGGAAGCAGAGAACGAACGCCTGAGGAGGCTGGCAGAGGATGAGGCCTACCAAAGGAAACTGCTGGAAGAACAAGCTACTCAACATAAACATGACATCGAAGAGAAAATCCAACAGCTTAAACAGTCCTCAGAGAGCGAGTTGGAGAGGCAAAAACATATAGTGGATGAAACCCTCAAACACAGGAGGGTGATTGAAGAAGAGATCCGTATTCTGAAAATTAACTTTGAAAAGGCCTCTGTTGGCAAATCCGACCTGGAACTAGAGCTCCAAAAACTGAAAAACATTGCAGATGAAACACAGAAAAGCAAAGAGAAAGCAGAGCATGAAGCAGAGAAACAGAAACAGCTGGCCTTGGAAGAGGAGACAAGGCGCAAAGAAGCCGAGGACAAAGTCAAGAAGATCATTGCAGCAGAACAGGAGGCAGCAAGGCAGAGGAAACTGGCTTTAGAAGAGGTCGAGAGACTGAAGGCCAAGGCCGAAGAAGCCAAAAAACAGAAAGACCTAGCCGAGAAGGAGGCTGAAAAGCAGATCCAATTGGCACAAGATGCTGCAAGGTTTAAAATTGAAACAGAAGAAAAGGCTCATTATGCTGCTGTACAACAGAGAGAGCAAGAATTCCTGCAAACCAGAATCCAGGAACAGAGCGTCCTAGATAAGCTAAAGGAAGAAGCCGAAAAGGCTAAGCGTGCCGCTGAGGAAGCCGAACGTGCTAAAGTAAAGGCCGAACATGAGGCTGCATTGTCACGTCAGCAGGCAGAGGAAGCCGAGCGTTTAAAACAGAAGGCTGAAGTTGTAGCTCAGAACAAAACCGAGGCTCAGGAAGATGCAGAAAAGCTCAGAAAAGAAGCAGAACTGGAAGCCGCCAAGCGGGGCCAGGCAGAGCAGGCAGCTCTTAAGCTCAAACAAATGGCTGATGCCGAAATGGAAAAGCATAAAGAATTTGCTGGGAAGACACTCAGGCAAAAAGAGCAGGTCGAGGGTGAACTGACCAAAGTCAAACTTCAGCTGGAAGAAACCGACCACCAAAAAGCGATTTTGGATGAAGAACTTGGGCGTCTGAAAGACGAAGTGACCGAATCTGTGAGACAAAAGAAGCTCGTGGAAGAGGAGCTGTTTAAAGTTAAAATCCAGATGGAAGAGCTGATTAAATTGAAAATTCGCATAGAAGAGGAAAACAAAGTGCTTAACCTAAAAGACAAAGACAAGACCCAAAAATTCCTGGCTGAGGAAGCCGAGAAGATGAAACAAGTAGCCGAAGATGCCGCTCGACTGAGCATTGAGGCCCAAGAGGCTGCCCGTTTAAGAAAGATTGCAGAGGATGACCTGAAAGAGCAACGAGCATTGGCCGAAAAGATGCTGAAGGAAAAGATGCAAGCCATACAGGAGGCCACCCGCCTGAAAGCCGAAGCAGAAATGCTGCAAAAACAGAAGGAGCTGGCCATTGAACAGGCCAAGAAGCTGCAAGAAGATAAGGAGCAAATGCAGCAGCAGCTTGCCGAGGAGACCGAGGGCTTCCAAAAGACCTTGGAAGCCGAGCGGCGCAGACAGCTGGACATAAGCGCCGAAGCCGAACGCCTGAAAATCCAGGTGGTGGAAATGAGCAAAGCCCAAGCCAAAGCGGAAGAAGACGCCAAAAAGTTCAGGAAACAAGCCGAACAGATTGGCGAAAAACTCCACCAAACTGAACTTTCCACCAAGGAGAAGATGACCGTGGTGCATACTCTGGAAATACAGAGACAGCATAGTGACAAGGAGGCCGAAGAACTGAGAAAGGCCATCGCTGATCTAGAGAAGGAAAAGGAGAAGCTAAAGAAGGAGGCGGAGCTTCTACAGAAAAAGTCTGAAGAGGTATCTAGTTTGTATTATTATTTCTATTATTCTGTCTCTCGCATTACCATGAATTTATTTCAGTTAGTAGCATGGTGAGCAAACATAAAATATAAATGTATCACCCCCATTATTTCACATTTTCTGTTTGGTCCACCATGTAAAGATTCTGTTTGATTCAGTATCATCCATTATTATCATTTGTGTTGATGGCCCTCATCTTTATGGAGACCCCTTCAGTTTGGCAATTCATGGTAAAATAACAGCATCTGACGGCTTTAACCACTTCCCTACCACTGGACTATCATATGACGTCCTGGACTTTAGGGGATAGCTGAATGATGGGTGCAGCTACAGGCATCATTCGGATATCCTTTTCAGCCGGTGATTCTACGCACCATAAGAACGATCATAGTGGCAGTTCCACCGATCGATCCTTCTTATAGGCGGCGGGAGTGGACATCCCCCTCCCACAGCCATCCGGGCTCTCCCGTGCCATCGGGGGCCCGAAGAACGAATCGGCTGGTGCCGGATTACGAGGATAGAGATGACCGGTGACCACATAATCACCAGTCATCTCTATGACCGTCAGGGGCCCGGGCACGACGTTATGACATCACGCCCAGGTACCCAGAAGTAAACAAAGATCGCGGCTGTCAGCATGGGATCGGTAAGAAATCAATTCACGATCTCATGCTTTCCAGCCTGGAGGAGAGATGTGAGGGTCTTATTGACCCCGCCTCTCGCCATAAAGAGGACCTGTCGCAATAGATTCCTTTTACAAGGGAGGATGTTTACATTCCTTGTAACAGGAATAAAAGTGATTAAAAAAAATGTAAAAAAAGTGTAAAAATAAAAAAAAATTGTAAAATATGTCTCTGTCCCCGGTAGCTCACGCTCATAAACGAACACACACGCAAGTCCCGCCCACATATGTAAACGCCTTTCAAACCACACATGTGAAGTACCGCCGCGTGCGCTAGAGCGTGAGCAATAATTCTAGCAATAGACCTCCTCTGTAACTCTAAACTGGTAACCTGTAAAAAAAAATATAAGCCTCGCCTATGGAGATTTTTAAGTACCGAAATTTGGAGCCATTCCATGAGTGTGCGCGATTTTAAAGCGTGACATGTTTGGTATCTATTTACTCGGCGTAACTTCATCTTTCAAATTATACAAAAAAATTGGGCTAACGTTACTGTTTTTTTTTTAATTTTATTTATTCCCCCCCAAAAAGGCGTTTAAAAAATGGTTGCGCAAATACTGTGCGAGATAAAAAGTTGCAATGACCGCCACTTTATTCCCTAGGGTGTCTGCTAAGAAATCATATACAATGTTTGGGGGTTCTGAGTTTTTTTCTAGCAAAAACATGCTGTTTTTTACATGAAGGAGAGAAGTGCCAGAATAGGCGCGGTATGGAAGTGGTTAAACTTAAGATTCATGCTCTTTCCAGCCTCTCCTTCCTTTTGCGATAGTGCTTGAGCCTAGCCATTGGCCACTGGGCCTAAGCAATTTAATATAAGAGGGAGATCACATGCTTCTGTCGTCCCCCCAATACTTGGAAGCCCTGGGTATTATGCAGCTGTGGCTATAGAAGAAGTGGTAGAATGTTGGAGAGGTGGATATCAGTGGGTGATACAGATGCTTTTTAGACCATTTTGCCTGAATGCCGAAGTGACAGGGTCTCTTTTAAAGGAAACCTTTACTGAGGGTGCCATTGCTGACCCCTCCTTCTAAAAAAAAAAAAAAAGCTCATTGCCTGAGCTTGCTGGTACAGTACTTTCTTTTTGCATCATTGGCCCGGTATAGAGATCAAAAGATGTGACTTCAGTAGCTAAATGTTTGTTCTTTGACACTAAAGCAGGCCATACGCGGTCGAATTTCGAACAAATTTTCTTTTCAAAATTAAAGATTTTTTTTTTTTTTTGTGATCCGATGATGCCACCATTGATTTTCGAAATTCGACCGACCAAACCTTCATGTTGCCAGGAATTTTCGTTTCTCTCCGGGAATTTTCGTTTCTCTCCGGGAATTTTCGTTTCTCTCCGGGAATTTTCGTTTTTCTCTGGGAATTTTCGCTTCTCTCCGGGAATATTCTTTTCTTGCACATGCGCATTTTTATTTTCTATTATATTTCTCGCACGATTCTCCCATCATTGATCAGAAAATCGGTTGTTTTTCAAAACATTTCAAACATGTCGGATTCCTCAAATTTGTTTGCCACACGAAAATCGGCTGTTGCTGCAGCCCATTAAATCCGAAAATTCTTTGATACGATTTTGGAAAGAAAATTTCAACCGTATGGCTGCCTTAAGAGTGCTTTCACACTAAGGCGCTTTGCAGGTGCTATAACGCTAGAAATAGCGCCTGCAAAGCGCCCTGAAAGAGCGGCTCCATTCACTCCGAGGGCTTTCACACTGAAGTGGTGCGCTGGCAGGACGTTAAATTTTTTTCCTGCAAGCAGCATCTTTGGAGGGGTGTATACACCGCTCATCCACCGCTCTTGGCCATTGAAATGAATGGGCACCGCGGCTATACCGCTGGCAAAGCGCTGCTGCAGCGCCACTTTGCGGGTAGTTTTAACCCTTTTTTGGCTGCTAGCGGGGGTTAAAAGCACCCCACTAGTGGCCGAATATGACAGTAAAACGCCGCCGACCCCACCACCCCAGTGTGAAAGGGCTCTAAGTATTGAAGTCACGGACAGCCAGGTAACTAGCATTTTTAAAAAGAGACCAGCAATAGCAGCTGGCATATTTCACTCAGTGCAAGTGTTTTCATGAAATCTCCCAATGTATGTCGGTAGTCACAGGATCGGCCCCTGAAAAAGTTCCTCAAATTTTTAGCATTTCTCCAATTCATGTTCAGACTTGCCACAGCTACTTTTTTCACATGCTTTTATACCTTCATCCTACCACTTCGGGGATGTTTGATCTGCAGATTGGTATAATACATGTGGCTCTGTACTTTGGCAAGATAGTTTTGTATGAAAAACTAGCTCTACTATCCATATTGTATGGCCTAATGTTTGTGGACACCTGATTATCACATTCCCAGACCATTGGCATTAATATGTAGGGCCACCACTACCTCCACCATATTGTGGCAATTGCAGATTTCACTCTTCTGGAAAGGCCCAATTGAGCGTGTACCTGTAGTCATTTGTGCCCATTCGGCTAAAAAAGCATATCTAAGGTCGGGTACTAATGGTGAATGACCTGGCTCTCACGGTTGATGAACCAATTAATCGCAAGTTCCTCCACACCAAACTTATCAATGTCTTTATGTAGTCATCTTTGCACACAGAGGAATAGTCCTCCTGGAACAGAAAAGGGCTACAAGGCTGGAAGTGCACAATTGCCTAAAATGTCCTTGTAGGCGTGCGCACAGGGTGTGCCTGGGCACACCCTAATCACACCATGTGCATTAGCATTATCCAAGAGCAGCACCAGGTGGGAGGTTGGGGGTGCCAATGACCAGTGTAAATGCCCTCAATATATTAAAGGCTAGGTTCAACTTTAGAAACGCGTTACACCCGTATTTAGGGTGTACCGTAATATTCTCCAGGTGGCGTACATGTGTGCTTGAACTTTGGGGTGCACACCCTAATGCAATAGGCTGCGCACACCTATGTGTAGTATTAACAGTATTCTCCTCTGAATAAACTTGAACTCTATCAATTAAGTTTAGCATAGAATGTCCAATGAGCTCATATTGGTGTGATAGTGAGGTGTCCAACTTTTGGCCATATAATGTATAACCTAGAACACTTGCTAGGAAAACCAGGCCTACAAAACTGCCAGATTATTGCCCAAGACCTAAGAACATAAATTTCAAACTTGCACACTGGCATTGGATTTGTATCTAGAGTTATCCTTGCCTGTAATCTTTCTATAATTTGGTACACCTAAAATTTTACTTTGCCCCTTCAACCTCACTTTTCTTTAGCAGCTCTATTCAAGGTGCCTGTAGCACAGGTGTGCCCAACCAGTGGCTCGCGTAGCCCTCTGATGTGGCCCGGGGAGCCCTCTGATGTGGCCCGGGGAGCCCTCTGATGTGGCCCGGGGAGCCCTCTGATGTGGCCCGGGAAGCCCTCTGATGTGGCCCGCGGAGCCCTCTGATGTGGCTTACAACCTCCTGTTTTGGGATGGCAGGTCAGCAAGCCCAGATCATGGGTTGCCGACCCTCTATCCAAGAGCATCAGTGTTGTGAATGAAGCTGGCGATAGAGGAAGCAAGTGGCTGCGGGGGAGCAAAGCTGCATAAGCCAGTATAGCGCTGGCTCTTGTCACAGGTGGAGTCCAAATGCACTCTGCCAGGGACAGCAACAGCTGGTGATACTTGAATGGAAGTCTCTTATTAAAGGCAAGTATAGTACTAAAATCACAATGTATATATGGACGTATCTGTGGGTTACCTGCACTGTGCCATAGACTTCTGTTATTAGCTGCGTGTTTGGTGCACTTTCAGAAAGTGCACTACACCTACTAGAAGCCTATGGCAAAGTGCAGCTAATCTGCAGGAAAGCCACAGGTGCACTGCGCTGCACCCACGGTATGGGTAAACCACAGCACATCAGTGTGAAAGGGGCCTTAGGCCTCAGTCCAACCTAATTGGACCTTCCATTCACCTCTATGGAGCGGCAAATGTATCTGTCAACTTCCGTCTGCGCAGATCAGATGGTTCATAGCAGTGTTTCTCAACTCCAGTCCTCAAGGCGCCCCAACAGGTCATGTTTATGTTTTCAGGATTTCCCTCAGATGAAACAGCTGTGGTGATTACAAGGCAGTGAAACTGATCAAATCACCTGTCCAAAATAATGGAGATCCTGAAAACATGACCTGTTGGGGCGCCTTGAGGACTGGAGTTAAGAAACCCTGGTCCATAGAGTAGAGTGTGCTGTCTCTGTTTTTGCTCTGCATATGCAGTGTGGACATGGGCCTGTCATGTCACTCTGCACATTGTGGCCCACGGCTGGTTGCCAATTTGCTTAAGTGGCCCTCGCTCTTCAAAAGGTTAGGCACCCCTGCTGTAACAGAAGCTACTTTGTGAACTTATCAAAAATTTCAATATAGCTGGCTTCCGGTATCAAATTTTAGAATTGTAAAAAAAGTTATGTGATTAGGAAAAAGTTATCTTTTGATGCAACTATGGAATACTATTCGTTGAATAGGTAGAATACTGCATTCCCAGTGGCGATAGTACCACCATGTTGTGTATTGCTGTGAGCTCATAATATCTGTTGATTTCCCTAATGTGTCATTTGTCTTTCAGACGGTGAAAACCCAAAAAGAACAGCTTCTTCAAGAAACCCAAACTCTTCAGACTACGTTCCTCTCCGAAAAGCAAATCCTGATTCAGAAAGAGAAGTACATCGAAGAAGAGAAGGCCAAGCTTGAGAAGCTGTTTGAGGAGGAAGTTGGCAAAGCTCAGAAGCTTAAATCCGAAAAAGAACGTCAGCTCTCGCAGCTGGAGGAGGAGAAGAGGCTTCTTCAGCTTACTATGGATGATGCCCTCAAGAAGCAGCTGGCTGCCGAGGACAGGGTTCGCCAGAAACAGGAGGAACTCCAGCAGCTGGACAAGAAGCGCCTAGAACAGGAGAGCCTTCTGGAGGAAGAGAACCGGAAACTGAGGGAGAGGCTAGAACAACTTGAGCAGGAACATAGACTAGCCTTGGAGAACACAAAGCAGATCTTCATCACTAAAGAGACAATCATTACTCAGACCAGTGCTATGGCCAATGGCAGAGATGCTGTAGATGGGTCGGCTCAGAATGGAGAAGCAGTTAATGGATTTGATGGCTTAAGGCAGAAAGTCTCTCCTGATAAGCTGTTTGAGGCTGGAATATTGAGCAAAGACCAGCTGGACAAACTCTCCAGTGGACACATGACTGTGAACGACCTCTCCCAGCGGGAAGACATCAAGAAATACCTTCAGGGAAAGAGCAGCATTGCTGGCCTCTTGCTTAAACCAAGCAACGAAAAACTTAGCATCTACAATGCCATGAAGAAGAAGCTGATCCCACCAGGAACTGCCCTTATTCTTCTAGAAGCTCAGGCTGCCTCTGGCTACATTATTGATCCAGTAAGGAACAAGAGATTGACTGTAAGCGAAGCAGTAAAAGAGAATGTCATTGGGCCCGAAGTTCACAACAAAATGTTATCTGCAGAGAGAGCAATCACTGGGTACAAGGATCCATACACCGGAGAGAAAATATCACTCTTCCAAGCCATGAATAAGGACCTCATTGTAAAAGACCATGGAATTCGACTTCTGGAGGCTCAGATCGCCACCGGAGGCATTGTCGATCCAGTCAATAGCCATCGTCTGCCTCTGGATGTAGCATACAAACGAGGCTACTTTGATGAAGAAATGAGCCAAATCTTATCTGACCCCACAGATGACACAAAAGGCTTCTTTGACCCCAACACACAAGAAAACCTTACCTACCTACAGCTCATGGAGAGATGTGTCGTTGACCCAGAGTCCAAACTTTGCCTGTTGCCTCTGACGGACAAAGCTGCCAAGGGTGAACTTGCCTACACAGATTCAGAGGCCAAAGATGTCTTCAAGAAAGCCACTGTGTCTGTTCCATTCGGTAAATTTCAAGGAAAAACTGTCACCATATGGGAGATTATTAATTCAGAATACTTCACAGAAGAGCAGAAGCGAGAACTGCTGCGTCAGTACAAGACTGGCAAAATCACGGTGGAAAAAATAATTAGGATTATAATTACAGTAGTCGAAGAAAATGAGACTAAAAAGCAAATGTGTTTTGATGGCCTCCGAAGTCCCGTCCCAGCAGCAGAACTTGTAGACAGTAAAATCATAGACAATGATCTCTTTAACCAGCTGCACCAGGGCAAGAAGACTGTAAAGGACCTGGCTGATGTAGAGTCTATAAAGAAATACCTGACTGGAAGCACTGCCATAGCTGGAGTGCAAGTGGAACAGACCGGTGAGAGGCAAAGCTTGTACGATGCAATCAGGAAGAACCTACTGAAACCAGCTACAGCCCTAAGCCTGCTTGAAGCTCAGGCGGGTACAGGATTCATTATCGACCCAGTTACTAGTGAACTGTTCCCTGTTGATGAAGCTGTCAAAGCTGGGACTGTTGGGCCAGAGTACCATGAAAAGTTGCTTTCTGCTGAAAAGGCTGTTACTGGCTACAAGGATCCTTTCACAGGACAGGCTCTGTCCCTGTTTCAGGCATTAAAGAAGGGGCTTATACCCAAAGACATTGGACTTAGATTGCTAAGTGCTCAGCTGGCCACTGGTGGCATCATTGACCCTGTAAACAGCCATCGACTTCCACTTGAAATTGCTTATAAACGAGGCCATCTAGATGAAGAAACAACTAAACTCCTATCTGAACCTGCCGATGAAAACACAGGATTTTATGATCCAAACAGTCAGGAGAACCTGTCCTATGCACAACTTCAAAAGAAATGCAAAGTGGACAAGAAAACGGGTCACTTGCTGCTACCTCTCTCTGAACAAGCCATACAATCCCAATTAGAAGAGATTTATACTGACTCTCAAGCCAAGGAAGCCTTTGATAAGACAACAGTTGAAGTGCCTGTTGGTAGCTTTAAAGGAAAGACCATTACTTTGTGGGAATTAATACATTCGGAATACTTTTCTGAAGAGCAAAGAAGGGAACTCATACGTCAGTATAAGACTGGGAAAGTTACAATTGAGAAAATCATCAAAATCATGATCACCATTGTGGAAGAAACTGAGACCAAGAAACAGCAGCGTCTCACATTTTCCGGTCTTAGAGCTCCAGTCCTTGCCAGTGAACTGCTGGAGTCCAAGGTTATTGATAAAACCCAGTATGAGCAATTAAAAGAAGGCAAGAAGTCCGTAAAAGAAATCGCAGAAAGCGACTCAGTAAGGCAATATCTCCAGGGCAGTGACTGCATAGCTGGTGTTTTCGTAGAAGAAAATAAACTAAAAATGAACATCTACCAAGCTATGAAGAGGAATCTGCTAAGGCCAGGAACAGCCCTTGTCCTCCTTGAAGCGCAAGCTGCCACCGGGTTTATTATAGACCCTGTAAAAAATCAGAAATTCTATGTGAATGAAGCAGTGAAGGCTGGCATTGTTGGCCCTGAACTACATGAAAAGCTTCTTTCTGCTGAAAAAGCTGTAACGGGCTACAAAGATCCTTACTCTGGAAATACCATCTCTGTGTTTGAAGCACTGCAGAAAGGTCTAATTCTCAAAGACCATGGAATTCGCCTTTTGGAAGCTCAGATTGCAACAGGCGGCATTATTGATCCAGTTCACAGTCACCGCGTTCCCGTTGATGTTGCCTATAAACGCGGCTACTTTGATGAAGCAATGAACAAGATCCTTGCTGACCCCACAGATGACACTAAAGGATTCTTTGACCCCAATACTCATGAGAATTTGACTTACTTACAACTCAAAGAGAGATGCATTAAAGATCCAGAAACGGGGCTCAATCTCCTAACATTGAAGAAAGTAGAAAAGCCTGCAGTTGAAGCTAGTAAAGCTTTTACTGAAGAAGAGACCAAGAAGGTATTTGAAGAGACCTCAGTGGACATCCCTGCTGGAAGCATGGCGGGCTCTTCGATGACCATTTGGGAGCTCATGCAGTCTGATCTTCTACCTAAAGAGGAGAGAGACAGGTTGATGGAGGAGTTCCGAGCTGGTAGACTGTCCAAGGACCGCATGATTATCATTATCATTGAGATCATTGAAAAGACGGAAATTATCAGACAACAAGAACTGTATTCTTATGACTTTATCCGTCGACGTATTACAGCTGAAGAATTGTACGAGTCCAAACTCATCACTCTGGAAATCTACACCATGCTCAAACAGGGAACAAAGACAATTCAAGAAATTATCCAGATTGAAAGTGTCTGGAGATACCTGTATGGCACTGGATGTGTCGCAGGCCTACAAATGCCTGGCTCTAAAGGCACTATCAGCATCTACCAAGCCTTGAAGAAAGGATTGATCTCTGCTGATGTGGCTCATGTACTTCTTGATGCTCAGACTGCCACCGGATTTGTTATTGACCCCGTAAAGAACGAGTTGTTAACTGTAGATGAAGCAGTCAGAAAAGGTGTAGTAGGACCAGAAATTCATGACCGTCTGTTGTCTGCTGAAAGAGCAGTTACTGGCTACAGGGATCCTTATACAGAACAAATGATTTCCATCTTCCAGGCGATGAAGAAAGACTTAATCCCTCCCGACCAAGCTCTGAGACTGCTAGACGCTCAGCTAGCTACAGGTGGTGTCATTGACCCACGATTTGGCTTCCACATCCCAAATGAAACGGCATATGTGCGTGGATATCTCAACAAAGAAACCTTAGACAGACTGTCAGAGCCAAGTGAGATCCGTAGTTATGTGGACCCTTCCACTGACGAGAAACTCAGCTACTCTCAACTTTTGAAAAGATGCAAAAGAGATGAAACAAGCAATCTCTACCTGCTGCCTCTTGCAGACAGGCGAAGGCTTACTTTCAAGGGTTTGAGGAAAGAAATTAGCATGGAAGAACTTATAAGATCAAATATTATGGATGCAACTACAGCACAGAACCTACAGGATGGACTAACCTCTATTGAGGAAGTTTCAAGAAACCTGCAGAAGTTCTTGGAGGGAACAAGTTGCATTGCTGGTGTCTATGTAGAAGCTTCAAAAGAAAGATTCTCCATCTACCAAGCTATGAAGAAAGGAATGATCAGGCCAGGCACAGCATTTGAGCTTCTGGAAGCCCAGGCAGCCACAGGTTATGTGATCGATCCAATCAAATGTCTCAAGCTGGCAGTTGAAGATTCTGTGAGGATGGGTATCGTAGGGCCCGAATTTAAAGACAAACTATTATCAGCCGAGCGAGCTGTGACTGGTTATAGGGACCCCTATTCTGGAAAGCTTATTTCACTTTTCCAAGCCATGAAGAAAGGTCTGATCTTAAAAGATCATGGTATTCGCTTGCTGGAAGCTCAAATTGCCACAGGTGGTATTATCGATCCAGAGGAAAGCCATCGCTTGCCAGTAGAAATGGCCTACAAAAGAGGTCTGTTTGATGAAGAGATGAATGAGATTCTTACTGATCCAAGTGATGACACTAAAGGGTTCTTTGACCCCAACACAGAAGAAAATCTGACCTATCTTCAGCTCATGGAAAGATGTATTACCGATCCTGAAACCAACCTTGTTCTCTTGCCACTTAAAGAAAAGAAACGGGAAAGGAAGACTTCCTCCAAGTCTTCAGTTCGCAAGCGAAGAGTTGTTATTGTTGATCCAGAAACTGGAAAGGAGATGTCTGTGTATGAAGCTTATCGCAAAGGACTTATTGACCACCAGACCTATATTGAACTGTCTGAGCAAGAATGTGAATGGGAAGAGGTCACAATCTCCTCATCGGATGGTGTAGTAAAATCCATGATTACCGACAGAAGATCTGGAAGACAGTATGATATTGATGATGCCATTGCCAAAGGTCTAATTGACCAGTCTTCCCTGGACCAGTACCGCTCAGGAACCTTATCCATTACAGAGTTTGCTGACATGCTCTCAGGTAACGTGGGTGGATTCAGATCAAGATCCTCCTCCGTTGGCTCTTCCTCCTCTGTTACGGCAAGTCCAGCTGGAAGA
The DNA here is from genome assembly GCA_029574335.1 of Rana kukunoris. NCBI lineage: Eukaryota > Metazoa > Chordata > Amphibia > Anura > Ranidae > Rana > Rana kukunoris. Next base: position 476,155,261 of record CM056053.1, read on the forward strand.
GGTCAATTATCATCCTGGAGCGACCCCAATGAAGAAACTGGGCCCATTGCTGGAATAGTAGACACAGATACTCTAGAAAAAGTTTCAATCACTGAAGCCATGCATCGCAACCTTGTAGACAATATAACAGGCCAGAGACTTCTGGAAGCTCAGGCATGTACAGGAGGCATCATTGATCCAATTAGTGGAGAAAAGTTTTCAGTTACAGATGCAGTAAACAAAGGCTTAGTGGACAAAATCATGGTTGACAGAATTAATCTTGCACAGAAAGCATTCAATGGGTTTGAAGATCCAAGGACAAAGACAAAAATGTCAGCAGCCCAAGCTTTGAAAAAAGGCTGGCTATACTACGAAGCTGGCCAACGATTCCTTGAAGTTCAGTATCTCACTGGTGGCCTTATTGAACCTGAAGTTGAAGGTCGTGTTAATCTAGATGAGGCTCTCCGTAAAGGTACCATCGATTCCCGCACAGCACAAAAGCTGCGGGATGTCAACACTTATTCTAAGTACCTGACCTGCCCAAAAACCAAGCTTAAGATTTCTTACAAAGAAGCCATGGAGAAGAGCATGGTAGAGGATGGCACAGGCCTGAGACTCCTTGAAGCATCTTCACAATCCAGCAAAGGTTACTACAGCCCCTACAATGCTAGCGGCTCTGGGTCAGCATCAGGGTCACGATCAGGTTCTCGAACTGGTTCTAGATCAGGTTCACGAAGAGGTAGCATTGATGCCACCGGCAATTCCAACTTCTCCATGTCCTTCTCGTCTTCCTCATACTCTTCATCCAGCTATGGCCGAAGATACACCGGTGGGCCTCAGGACAGCGCAATCGACACAACTGAATTGGCCAATGCACTGTTAAATTTAGCTAAATCTTGCAGCCAAGAGTCAAACATGGGGTTCAACACCTTGCCAGCTCTCCTGCCCGGCCTTGTATAGAAATTGCAATACCCCCACCCTTAATCCATGAACTTGAACACCCTTTTCCTGCTCTGCATGTGGTGAAGCTTTAATGGACTTTTTATTTTATAAATATATATATATATATAAAAAAAAAAACTTTCAACGTATTTCTAAATTTTACTTCAAGCAGTGCCTAAAATTTTAACCAAAAAGCCAGAAAAAGAAACACTTTAACCAGGTAACATAATAATAATATATACATGTTCTTACGATGTTATTTGTATATTGAGAGATGACTACGAGAACACTATTATCCAGCAAGGGAAGTCTACTCACGTACTAGTTGGAGAGATCTATGCAGAGCAGAAAAAACCCACCGCCAGCAGCCGAGAATGAATTCCAACTTCACTCCAGCACCTTTTTTTTCGAAATTAACATGTTTTAGCCACCTGGCACCCCAATGGTTGAAGCTTACAGATTCAGAAAGCCACTCATCTCACATTGCTGCCTGTTTTCATCCATGGCGACCTACCTCCTGCTCTTCAGCCCTTTTGCATCTCCTCTCATAACCCAGCCAACAACAAAAAATAAAAATATAAACCTCCTTCCTGAGAAACCCGCTCCGAAGAAACCCGCCTGTTGAATCCTCAGACACAAAAAGACTTTTACCCCGAGTGTTCCATGTTGACCCTTCTATTCAATCCTCCTGTGTCTCCTTCATTCATGTCTTCCCCGAGAGGCTACAAAGCACACAACTGTAAGTCGTTATTCCTGGCACGCAACAAATGACCTGCCAAACCTGTCTTTCCCCTTTTCAGCCAATCAAGTTGTCTTCCATCCTCTTAATTTTTCATCTATCACAATTTCTAATTTCTTTTAATCTTCATTTCAGGGCTATATCAGTTTTTACATTGGCCTTGTGCTGAGGATTTTTAGTACCTTTTTAATGTGCTGCACTATAAATAAAATAAGAGTATCGGGGGCCACCCAATGTATGGAGCCGTGCGTTCAAACAGTGTTCAGTGATAGGCATTCATTTATTTCCGAACCCACCAGTCACACATTGTTCTTTATACATGTTTATAGCTCTGACCTATTCTACGGTGCTGTACAGAGGACATTCTTCTGTACCACATGAGCTTACTCTCTAAATACCCCACCACAGTCGCTTATTATTTGTATTATTATTATTATACATTTATATAGCTCTGTATGTAGAACACTGAGCCAGTCGCATCAGTCTCTGTACCAGAGGAGCTTACACTCTAATGTCCCCCCCCCCCCACAGTCACACACTATTATTATACATTTATACAACTCTGATATATACTGCCATGTTTGGAAAACACTGAGCCAGTTACATCAGTCTCTGTACCAGAGAAGCAATGTCCACTTACCGTCACATACTAGTATCATAAATCTGTATAGCTCCTGACATATACCATGGTGCTGTACAAAGGACACTGAGCCAGTCGTATCAGTCTCTGCACTACTTACACACTAATGTCCCCCCCACAGTCGCTCTCTATTATTGGTTTACGTTTACAGTGGAACCTCGGATTGCGAGTAATGCGGTTAACGTGCGTTTCGCAATATGAGCGCTGTATTTTTAAAAATCGTAACTCGGTTTGCTAATGTTGTCTTGCGAAACGAGCAGGATGCAGACCAAAGCGGTGTGCAGCACCGCTTTTGGCCTGAGGTGGGGGGGGGCGCTGGAGCTGAACGGCGTCGAACGCAGCTGATCATCGCCATTCTGAAATGCACGTAAAGGTCGGAGGTAAGTTCGGCTGACCTCGGCAAACCTCGGATAAGGCTTGTGACCAAAGTCTTTCCAAAGTTTGCCGAGGTCTTCTGAACTGTTCTCTGGTCTTTCCGGCCGTTTCCGAGGCTCTCCGGTGATCCCCCCACCTCTGGCCGCATGCGGTATTGCATGCCATCGAAGTCAATGCGGAACTAATTATTTCCGTTGCCATTGACTTCAACGGGGAAACTCGCTTTGATATGCGAGTACTTTGGATTATGAGCATTCTCCTGGAATGGATTATGCTCGTAATCCGAGGTTCCACTGTATATAGCTCTGACATATTCCATAGTGCTGTATAAAGAACGCAGAGACGGTTGCATCAGTGTCTGCACCAGAAGAACTTGCACGCTAATGTCCCCACCAAAAGTCACACACTATTATTCATTTTATAATTACTATGCATTTATATAGCGCTGACGTATACCACAGTGCTGTACAAAGAACACTGAGCCAGTTACATCAGTCTCTGTACCAAAGGAGCTTGCGATCTAATGTCCCCCTTCAGTCACACACTTTATTATTATACTTTTTATAGCTCTGACATATACCGCAGTGCTGTACAAAGAACACAGAGCCAGTCATATCAGTCTCTGCACTACTTGCACTCTAATGTCCCCCCACAGTCACACACTATTATTGTTTTATAGCTCTGACATATTCCATAGTGCTGCACAAAGAACGCTGAGACAGTCACATCAGTCTCTGCACCAGAAGAGCTTGCGCTCCGACGTCCCCACCAAAGTCGCAACACTATTATTAATTTTTATTATTATATATTTATATAACTCTGACATATACTATAGTGCTGTACAAAGAACACTAATTCAGTCTCTGCACCAAAGAAGCTTACGCTCCAATGTCACATTAGCACATTCAAAAGCCAGTTTAGTCAGAAGCCAGTTATTCTATGATGAAGTCTTGGAGGAATTGTGGGGAGAACTTTCCGATTCTTTGTGGACACCAGGCATTGGTGGGGGGCGATGATTATTATCAGTACTCATTATCATTGTGTAGTGCAGCATTTCTGGGATTATGAATTCCTTTTTCTATATCCTTGATTTGTAATTACAAAGTTTGAGTTGTTATCTGAGCACAAAAAATCTGGTTGGTAATATTTTAACAGTACCACAGACCTCTATAGCAACACCTATCACAGAGTTGGGTGGAATAATAAGACTGTAAGACAATGTTGCAGTAGGGGGCAGCACTGTAGTCCCAACGTTATTGTTTAGTTAATGGCCACATTGTAATGGCTGTTTCTTCTTTCCTTCCTGTTCTTCTATTGATTGTCTGTATCTGTGCTCTGTCTGTTGCATGTATCGTGTTGTGCGGCATGTAATATGCATGTGCTGTCTATTAGGGTTCGGCTCCCTCCAGTCCAAGATTCTCGGATCGCCCTTTCTCAGAACTGGATGACTTTTGGACGCCATGCAAACTGGAAAATTTGACCATCACAGAACGGCCCGCACACCCCGAGATCCAGGTATCTGTCCCTCCCAATTAATCATGTCTAAGTTAAGAACTGTGCATTGCAGTCCTTTTGGAGGTCGGCTCCTCCCACATACATCTACTAAAATACTTTAGAAGACATTCCTTTGGGATTGGTTGGTTTAGGGGCTGGGGGCAGCATTGCAGTTCTTTGGGATTGGTTGGTTTAGGGGGTGGGGGCAGCATTGCAGTCCTTTGGGATTGGTTGGAGGTGACTGGTTGACATTTGCTGGGTCAAGTGAATATTGGTAAAAACAAATCTTCTGCAGAATTTCCTTTTTTACTAATGAACAATTATTGGGTTTGTCCCCAAATGCCCAAAAAAGTGTGACCTTCCAGACCAACTGGACAGCCCATCGTGTGATTACTTGTGAAGACAATATTGCCTAAAGACGATGGCCAGGTGGTCCCTGATGGATTTAAAAAAAAAAAATTCCCTCTTAAATATCAGTGCACAGACATATTGTGTGAGGTGGGGAGGGTCATCAAACACACTCAAAGCCTGCTTCTTCAGGGGAAAACAATATATCAAATTTGGCTAATTTACTTTTTCCCAAGAAAGCTGTACTAGCCAGGGTCCAGGACAGACCACACATCTTACAACCTTTCCTTAAAGTGGAGTTCCACCCAAAAGTGTAACTTCCACTTGTTTGTCCCCTTCCCCTCTTTTGGGAGACAGGGCCATGGCGCCGTCTCTTGGGAGTTTGGCCTCCTTCCTCTGCCACTGGGCCAATTAGAAAGCGCAGCGCTCATGTGCAGTAGGGAACCAGGCACCAGCTGTGAAGCCGAAAGGCTTCCCTGCCGGGTTACCCTACCGGAAATGGCGGCGGCTGCTGCACCCAACGACTGATTTGAAGATCGGCTGGGTATTTGTAGCTGCTGACTTTAAATTTTTCGTGGGGTGGGCAGACCTCTGCTTTAACCACTTCCATACCAGGCCTATTCTGGCATTCCTCTCCTACACGTAATAATCATTTTTTTTGTTCATTCACTAAGCTAAGGGAAAATTCCTCTGCAAAGTGAACAGCCTATTTTGCCTTTTAATCATCTCCATTCCACTTAAATAGTCAGACCGTTACATGTAGCAATAGCAACAGATCTTTGTGTATTTCTAAAGTCATGGTGGGGTTATTTTACTAAAGCTGGAGAGTGCAAAATGTGGTTCAGCTCTGCATAAAAACCAATCCGCTCCCAAGTTTTATTGCCAAAGGTTAAAGTGGTTGTAAACCTAGATTTAAAGAAAAAGCACCTGCAAGACAAAGCCATAATGAGCTAGTATGACTAGCATACTAGCTCATTATGCATTACTTACCTTAGATCAAAGCCGTCCTCGTCTCCCCCTCTGGCCGCAGACATTAATCTGGAAGGTTACTTCCGGGTATTACCGCTCTGATTGGCCGGAGCGGCGATGACGTCATTCCGCGCATGCGCGCGGAAGTTGTCAAAAGCAGCATTGCTGATTTATTGAATGGGCAGTTTAACTGCACCGTTGTGTACAGCGCGCATGCGCTGTACACAACGGTGTATACATATTGTAAATATCTCCTAAACCATGTAGGTTTAAGAGATATTGCAAACACCTATAGGTAAGCCTTAATCTAGGATTACCTGTAGGTGCAACTTAAAAAAGTGGGTTTACAACCACTTTAACAAGCTAAAGTTAGAAACTGATTGGCTACCATGTACAACTGCTCCAGATTTAGTAAATCTACCCCAGTTTGTTCAGTTCTTCATAATGAACTTCAGATTCTACAATGGTGATATAGGCGTTCGGTGACATTCAGGAAAGTACGCTCATGTAAAACATAAAGCTTGGTAGGATTTTCATTCAATATTTGTATTATTAATGTCTACAACACAAAGAACTACTCAAAGTATCATGGGAGATGTTGTAGAGATACCTCTTGTCATAGATTTACAGCTTAGTGGGGGGTTTATGGATTATAATATCACAGATATCATTATATGACTGTCATCTCATGCTCTGCATTTCATTACGTGTTCTGTACATAAAGTGACGTTGGGCATCGTCTTGTCCTGCAGAAGCCGATTGCTATTAGACCTTCTCTCCCTAATTGTCATTTGTTGTACAAGGTTTGAGGTTTTGATATAATTCTCTGATCTGGCTGGTGTGTAAGCCATGCCAGGCATGGTGCCTGACGTTGGAATATTGTGTGCTTTCATAACTCATCATCTCCATTCCTTTTCATTTTTGTAGAGATTCTGGATACCATCTGTCCTGTTGGAAGGGGTAACGCATTACAGTGCAGAAAATAAGGACCCTCACCCGGGATTTGTGATAGAAATCTGCACCCCTATTCCTCCCTTTGACTGTGATGGCCAAGTGGGAGCCTGGACTTGTTTTGATAGCTCTGTATCCCATACAAGGCCTCCATCTGTGTGCTGTGTTGTCAGTCTTTGTCTCCCTTCCCTCCCTCACCGATTCTCCCTCCAAGCTCATTAAATCTCAACCACTCCGGGGCCACCAAATCAAGACATTCTGCCCATCCAATCACCTCAACGATCAAGTCAAGTTCATGCCTTCATCCTCCCGTTCATCTCACATTGAGTTCTCCATGACCGCATCGACCCCTGAATCACCGTCTATCCCCTGGCCTACTGACATGAATAGCGCAGAGAAGCAAGAAGGGGCTAAGAGTGGATGGAATATGGCTGCCAAGTGTATATTTCCATAGCTGCCACTGTCCGCCATGGAGCTTCTAGTGTATATAATGGCATTCCTTTGTCACACAGACTGGTGCTTCAGTAATTGTTGGGGTGAATCCCGCTAACGTCTCACTGCTAGAGGTCATGTTTCCCATCAGCCCCCCCACCCTTCGCTGGTCTGTGCGATGCCACGGATGGGGGGTTGAATTACTGTACTAACACTAAGATGAATTGTACATAAACATATTGTTTGTTACCAGGTAGATCAGAGTTCTGCCACTCTCAATGCAAAAAGTAAAGATATATGAAGTAAGTTCTTGTCTGTGAATCTGTCCGTCTGTACCCCTGTGTGTGTCTCCATATACTTCATTGTTGGCACTTCATCTAAAACAGCAATAGACAACTTTACTTTTTATTTCATTCATATATATATATATATATATATATATATATATATATATATATATATATATATTACGTGCCCCTGCCATAACCTCACTTCTTGTCCTAGGGTGGCAACACTCACTGTACTGCATGGGTGCTCAACCTGCAGCCCTCCAGCTGTTGCAGGACTATCCCTGATTTGGAACAATTTGTCCCATAATGTCGCAGTCACGAAAAAATCGCCTTTCATTATAAATGGGCTGCCAATGCACCACAAAAAAACATGCATTAATCTTTATTAAAACAGCATTGGTGGTGTTGGGCTCTACTGTACAATGCGGCCATTTACCATACGTGCCACTGAAATGCACATAGAACAGATGCATTGCGCCAATCTACATGTGTGGCTGGACAGGCCAGCCATTCTCAACCAGGGTTCCTCCAGAGGTTGCTAGGGGTTCCTTAAGCTGTGGCTGATGAACCACCTATTTGATGATGCCTACAGAGTTCAAGGTTCAGCACCACCTGGCAAAGCCAGCAGCATGACGGCAAATATCTTTTTAGCTGTCTTTAACCACTTAAGGACCGCCTACTGCACATTTACGTCAGCAGAATGGCACGGCTGGGCACATCAACGTATATATACGTTGATTTTAGTAGCCAGCCGTGGGTCGCGGGCGCGCGCCCGCGACCCGGTCCGAAACTCCGGGACCGCGGGATTCGCGGACCCGATCGCCGCTGCAGTGCGGCGATCCGTCCCTGAAGCGGAAGAACGGGGAGAGCCGTGTATACACACGGCTTCCCCGTGCTTCCCCGTGCTTCTCTGTGGCCGTAGCATCGATCGCGTCATCCCTGTAATAGGGGGACGCGATCAATGACGTCACACCTACAGCCACACCCCCCTACAGTTGTAAACACAACACATAGGTCACACATCCCCTACAGCGCCACCTGTGGTTAACTCCCAAACTGCAACTGTCATTTCCACAGTAAACAATGCAATTTAAATGCATTTTTTCCTGTGAAAATGACAATTGTTCCAAAAATTTGTCAAAATTGTCCGAAGTGTCCGCCATATTGTCGCAGTCACGAAAAAAATCGCTGATCGCCGCTATTAGTAGTAAAAAAAAAAAAATTAATAAAAATGCAATAAAACTATCCCTTATTTTGTAAACGCTATAAATTTTGCGAAAACCAACCAATAATCAAATACCACCAAAAGAAAGCTCTATTTGTGGGGAAAAAAGGACGCCAATTTTGTTTGGGAGCCACGTCGCACGACCGCGCAATTGTCAGTTAAAACGACGCAGTGCCGAATCGCAAAAAGGAGCAAGGTCCTTTACCTGCATTTTGGTCCGGGTCTTAAGTGGTTAAGGGTGGCATTCTGAGCACCACTTTAAGGGGGACATTCTTTCTATTGACCACCAATATGAGGAGCATTGTTCCTATTGAGCCCTGCTGAATTGGTTTTAATAAGGGTTCCTTGAGACAGAAAAAAAAAATTGGGGCTCCTCCAGGGCAGTGATGGTGAACATTGTTGGCTCCTCCAGGGCAGTGATGGTGAACACTCCAGATGTTTTGGAACTACATTTACTATGATGCTCAACTATACTGCGCAATGCATGAGATCATGGGAAATGAACTTCCAAAACATCTGTGCCAAGCTTCACCATCACTACTCTAGGGTTAAAAGGTTGAGAGAGCCTGGTAAGGGGTCGGTGTCCATGGAAGATTCCACCACTTTTTTTTGTATAAGTGACCAGACAAGAAGGGAGGGAAACGGGAAGCAAAATAAACTGGTTCATTCCAACTCCCAACTCACACTGGGGCGACTTGGGATCCGACTTGAGGTCGCCTCAAGTCGCCCCAAGTCGCGCTGTAGAGAAAAACAATGTAAGTGAATGGGAGTGGTGTTAATACACACTACTCAAGTCTCTCCGACTTCAGAAAAGGTTCCTGTACGACTTCAATCCGACTTCTAGGCGACCTGTACCCATTGATTTCAATGGAAGTCGCTTCCAAGTCTGATCACTGTCTTAACTGAAGCTACTTTCCAGATAAGATGACCTACATTTCTCAGGCAAACCTCTCCCTCCCCCTCCCTCTCCCAGAGCTGATTGTTGTTTTATTGGCCACTGGAATGTCTCCTGTCCTGGAGATGACTTCAAGTCGTGTTGTAAATCGCCCAGATAGCCCTGTGGTTCATGCTCAAGTCGTGTCGGAGTCGCCTCTGAAAGTCGCGCTGGAAGTCGTGTCGCCCCAGTGTGAACCGACTCTTAGGCCTTGTACACGCGGCTGGGTTTCTCTGCAAAAAAACGCAAGAAAACTGCTTCTTTCCGAGATTCCCATGCGTGTGTACGAGGCTTTCAGGTTTCTCGCCTGGAAATCTGTCCAGAATCTCGACGAGAAAAAAAGAGAACCTGCTCTCTTTTTTCTCGTCGAGATTCTTGACGGCCTGTTTCCTGACGAGAAACCCAAGAGTGTGTATACTTACCTGTCGCCTTGGAAACCTGCGCATGCTCAAAATGACTTTGACGCATGTGTGGTAGCTTCCACGGCATAGGTAGGGCGAAGCAAGATGGCGGCGACGGCATCGAATGTGATGAGCGCATGCTTGTCGTACGCAATGACGTCACCACATTCTTATCTTTCAAGAGAACCGTGGTTCTTTTGATACGAAAGTCTGTACACTCCGGCGGGAAGAGTTTCGTGCCAAGAATCTCGTCGGGGAAAACAACTGTTTTTTCCTGACGAGATTCTTGGTCGTGTGTACAAGGCCTAAGAGCTGTAAAAAAAAGAAATTGCCTTTCATAGGAACAGCTCCCAGCAGATCTAGTTTAATGGAGGTATAAAAAATGTAATATAAAAAGTTACACATTGTTATAAATATTCCCGGTATAATGTTTGAGCCTGGGTTCACAACTCCGAATGCTGCTTGCAGCAGGGGTCCGGTGTGCCCCTGTTCTCCGTTTCAGGGCCGAATTTTTGCCTGAATTGGGCCCTGAAATGGAGCCAAAGATGCACAGTGCTCCTGTGCAAGCCGCTCCGGAGATATGTGAACTGGCTACATAGATAGCCAGTCACAATCTCCTTTCATGCGAATTGGATGCGGCGAAAGCCACATCCAATTCGCATAGGTGTTGTAACGGTCAGGGGTTAAAGCCGTTTACGATATTCCATTCCACCAACCCACGACAGCTTCCGACACTTCACAATCAGCAGACAGGACCCATTGGATTTCCCCCAGAAAACGAGACACACACAGCTCTGTCTCTGATTCAAACGAATGAATCCTTTAATGGTGAAACTCAGGCTTTATACAGTAGAAACTAAGAGTGGACAATGAATCAACTCCATCCACAACATGACACAAGGAACTTCAATACACATTCCGTTAGATAATGACAATCAGATGAGCTATTTACTAATCATTCCCCAAACGGTCTGACTCCGCGACAAGCTGTTCTCACCTGATACACAATACACAGACATCTGACCTTTAAAGGGTACTCAGTCACATTCCACATCTTATCATCAATAGACTTTTACACAATACAGTGTCATTAGCATACACAATGAAAGGTCCTTCAGAAGCCAGACTTAATTAGCACAATAGAATGCAATCACAGCAAGCTTTTATCACTACAGCCAGGTAGCTGGAGGTGATTAACATCTTTCAATTATCCTGTTGAGTTCAGAATTAACCACCTGTAATATTTTAAGATATACTGCAATACATGAATTATCATTAATGTCCCATCTTATGTAATTCGAGATATCATTTCTCAGTCATCCTATGCCCCTATGGGACATAGGATGACCCTAGACATAAGAGTCATTGGTGAAGCTTGCACAGGAGTAGTCGCATCCTTCAAAAGTCTTTGGGTCCCACGGGCCATACCGTTACAGGTGTGAACCCAGCCTCAGAGATCCATCTGACATCCGTTGGAGGTGGGGAAAAATTTCGGCTCCGTGTAAAGCATTTAAGGCTTGATTTACTAAAGGCAAATAGACTGTGCACTTTGCAAAGTGCAGTTGCTCCAGAGCTTAGTAAATGAGGGGAAGCTCTGCTGACTTCCATCATCCAATCATTTGCAAGCATTTTTTTCCCTTTGCATGTGTTTGGGTATTCTTTGCAAAGTGAAGCTTTATCTCTCTTACTAAGCTCTGAAGTAAATTCCCTTGCAGAGTGCAACTGTGTTTTGCAAAGTGCCTTTAGTAAATCAACCCTAGAGTGCCTTTTTAGGCCCCTTTCATATAGTTCTATAATAGGTGAGGTTGAAAAAAGACACAAGTCCATCAAGTCCAACCTATGTGTGTGATTATACGTCCGTATTACCTTGTATATCCGTGTATGTTGTGGTCATTCTGGTGCTTATCTAATAGTCTCTTGAACTTTCCGATCAGATCTGTCAGTTTTTCAGGCAGACCTGATCGATCGCTCCATTCACCCCTATGGGGCAGCAGATGTCAGCGGTGACATGTCTGCTGACCTTCTCAAATATCCGATCCTGTCCGTGAAATCTAGACGGATGGTGACCCTATTTTCCATCCATCTGGAGCAGTGGTCTCCAAACTGCGGCCCGGCGGCCAGATGTGGCCCTTTGCTTGCTTGTATCTGGCCCTTGAGATACTATTTTATCCACCGATACAAATAATATAGAATAATTTCCACCACTGACAACAATGATGGGGCAGAAATCCTCCCACTGACACTAATGAATGGGCACAATTCCTCCCAATGACACTAATCATGGGGCGTATTTTCTCCCAGAGTGTTCTCTAATGACACCAACAATGGGACACAATTTCTCCCAATGACACCAATGATGGGGCGTAATTTCTCCTAATGATGGGGCATGGTTACTCTAAATGACACCAACAAAGGGGCCCAATTACAGGACACAATTCATTCCAATGGCATTTAAGAAGAGGTGCAATTCCTCCCACTAGCACCAATGATGGGCACAATTTCTCCCATTGACACCAAAGATGGGGCATTGTTTTTTTACCCAGACGTTGGGACCTTTTCTACTTTCAGTGGCCACGGTCCGGCCCCCCTAAAGTCTGAACGGCGATAAATCGGCCCTTTTGTTTAGAAAGTTTGGAAACCCCTGATCTGGAGGATAAGATCTGGTGAAAACAGACAGGCGGTCCGATTTCCCCCCATAGACGAGAGCAGGACTCTGTCCATCTCCGCTCCGCACAGTGATCGGAGACGGACCTGTCACCCACTTGCTCACCGTCCATTTGAAAGGACCCTTGGGCCCCTTTCACACTTGTGCGACTTGGCACTACAAAGCCACATGACAAGTCGTTCTTCGTGATTTCCAATGATAACCATTCATATATATGCGACTTCAAACACTAATTTGGTCCGACTTTGATGTGACTTGCGGTCCATAGACCTCAAGTTTACACAGGCATTCCCTGAAATCGCTGAAAAATCGCGTGACTTAAGTCGCCGCAGTGTTAAAGGACCCCTAGGGATGTGTAGTCTTTCTCTGTATCTGTGAAGGGTTCTCAAGATTATTTTCCAAGGTTGGAGAAGGGAGTTACCGCTCCAGGTGGGTATGCTGAGCAATCAATGTCTTCTCAGGAGATCAAGGGTGCACTGCACAAAGCAAATAGCAGAGACTATTGAATGGAAAGCCGCACCATCATACATGGAGAACACCATCCCCCCACCGTCATACATGGAGAACACCATCCCCCCACCATCATACGTGGAGAACACCATCCCCCCACCATCATACGTGGAGAACACCATCCCCCACCGTCATACACGGAGAACACCATCTCCCCACCATCATACATGGAGAACACCATCTCCCCACCGTCATACATGGAGAACACCATCTCCCCACCGTCATACATGGAGAACACCATCCCCCATCGTCATACAGGGAGAACACCATCTCCCCACCGTCATACATGGAGAACACCATCCCCCACCGTCATACATGGAGAACATCATCTCCCCACCATCATACATGGAGAACACCATCCCCCACCATCATACATGGAGAACACCATCTCCCCACCATCATACATGGAGAACACCATCCCCCACCGTCATCCATGGAGAACACCATCCCCCACCGTCATACATGGAGAACATCATCTCCCCACCATCATACATGGAGAACACCATCTCCCCACCATCATACATGGAGAACACCATCTCCCCACCATCATACATGGAGAACACCATCCCCCACCGTCATCCATGGAGAACACCATCTTCCCACCGTCATCCATGGAGAACACCATCTTCCCACCGTCATCCATGGAGAACACCATCCCCCACCGTCATCCATGGAGAAAACCATCCCCCCACCATCATACATGGAGAACACCATCCCCCACCGTCATCCATAAACCAAAAATAGGGGTGGCAGCCTACGCGTTTCACACTATCAATTAGTGCTTAATCATGGCCATGATTAAGCACTAATTGATAGCGTGTAACGCATAGGCTGCCATCCCTATTTTTGCTGTGCTTTGTAGTGCATTTTTCATTTGTTTTACAATAAGGACAACCTTCAATTTTTTTTAAAGTGCGGCTGTCCATTCAATAGTCTCTACTATTTTACAAGGTTGATCTTCATGTAAACAAGTCTTCAATCCATATTTCCCCAATCAACATGCTTATGACATAAATGATTCCATTCCATTTTATTAAATCTCGATAAAACACAACAAGCGATTTAGAGGTGAAGCCGCTAGCACAAAGGTGATAAAACTCGATGATAAAAAGTGCGGCGCTACAATACTTTAAACATAAAGCGCCATGTGATGAAAGGTTTTGCCTTCCGGTACATTTTAAACCCCAATGAGATGAAACATTATATACACCTTGTCCACCTGTGTTCAGCTTACGCCTAAAAAGTTCATCCAGTGACAAGCATAGGACAGGAAGGTCACTGAACTCCACCTGCCATGGGAGAGGCTGAGAAGAAGGCATTGGAAGACACGGGCCCTGCACCATTAGGTGTCATATCTTCCTGCCAAAATGTAAGGGTCCAACGAGGAGTAAATAAAAACTTTCTATTTGGATACAGAAGAAGTAAAGGCTCTGTCCATAAACCAACCTCATACCGGTCATGCAATGAGAGTGTACAATCTCTGGGAGCATTAGTGTAAAATGTAGTTTGTGATACACAGTTGCTTTGTACCTGCACAATATTCAAATAGGTAAGCAGTATGTAGTGGCAGGGTGGTCAGTGAGCGGTATGTAGCAGCAGGACGGTCAGTAAGCAATATGTAGTGGCAGGGTGGTCAGTTATCAGTATGAAGTGGCAGGGTGGTCAGTGAGTGGTATGTAGTGGCAGGGTGGTCAGTGAGCGGTATGTAGTAGCAGGGCGGTCAGTGAGCGGTATGTAGTGACAGGCCGGATAGTGATCAGTATGTAGCGGCAGGGCAATCGGTGACCAGTATGTAGTGGCAGGGCAATCGGTGAGCAGTATGTAGTGGCAGGGCAATCGGTGACCAGTATGTAGTGGCAGGGCAATCGGTGAGCAGTATGTAGCGACAGGGCAATCGGTGACCAGTATGTAGTGGCAGGGCAATCAGTGAGCAGTATGTAGCGGCAGGGCGGTCAGCGAGCAGTATGTAGTGGCAGGGCAATCGGTGACCAGTATGTAGTGGCAGGGCAATCGGTGACCAGTATGTAGTGGCAGGGCAATCAGTGAGCAGTATGTAGTGGCAGGGCAATCAGTGAACAGTATGTAGCGACAGGGCAATTGGTGACCAGTATGTAGTGGCAGGGCAATCAGTGAGCAGTATGTAGCAACAGGGCAATCGGTGACCAGTATGTAGTGACAGGGCAATCGGTGAGCAGTATGTAGCGGCAGGGCGGTCAGCGAGCAGTATGTAGAGGCAGGGCAATCAGTGAGCAGTATGTAGTGGCAGGGCAATCAGTGAGCAGTATGTAGCGACAGGGCAATCGGTGACCAGTATGTAGTGGCAGGGCAATCAGTGAGCAGTATGTAGCGACAGGGCAATCGGTGACCAGTATGTAGTGGCAGGGCAATCAGTGAGCAGTATGTAGCGACAGGGCAATCGGTGACCAGTATGTAGTGGCAGGGCAATCAGTGAGCAGTATGTAGTGGCAGGGCAATCAGTGAACAGTATGTAGCGACAGGGCAATCGGTGACCAGTATGTAGTGGCAGGGCAATCAGTGAGCAGTATGTAGCAACAGGGCAATCGGTGACCAGTATGTAGTGGCAGGGCAATCAGTGACCAGTATGTAGTGGCAGGGCAATCGGTGAGCAGTATGTAGTGGCAGGGCAATCAGTGAGCAGTATGTAGTGGCAGGGCAATCAGTGAGCAGTATGTAGCGACAGGGCAATCGGTGACCAGTATGGTAGTGGCAGGGTGGTCAGTGATCAGTATGTAGTGGCAGGGCGATCAGTGACCAGCATGTAGTGACAGGGCGATCAGTAAGCTGTATGTAGTGACAGGGCGGTCCGTGACCTGTATGTAGTGGAAGGAGCGGCCAGTAAGCCCTGGATCAGCATCATGCGTTGCCACCATACAGGTGGGCCTGCTGCTAACACTACAGCAATCTTGCCCTAGAGCTTCATTGGCTATTAGGCCGCATACACACGAGGAAACATGTCCAATGAAAACGGTCCGATGGACCGTTTTCATCGGACATGTCTCCTGGGATATTTTGGTCTGATGTGTGTACACACGATCAAACCAAAATCCCCGCGGACAGACAGCGTGGTGACCGCAAACCAGGAAGTAAAATGCTTCCACGCATGCGTCGAATCCATTCGACGCATGCAGGGGATTTCGGTCCGCTGGTTAGGCGTACTAACCAGCGGACATGTCTGACGGACAGTTTTCCAGCAGATAAGTTTTAAAGCATGCTTTAAAAATTTTGTCTGCTGGAAACCTGTCTGCTAGCCCGTACACACGATCGGATATGTCCGCTGAAACTGGTCTGCGGACCAGTTTCAGCAGATATGTTCGATCGTGTGTACGCGGCCTTATGGTGCTGGCAAACTTTAGCTCATTCAGCGCTCCATGCAATAGGCTGCAGCACTGATCAGTGTATTCTGACAGCGGAGGAGTCCCCCATCCACCTCGATTGTGTAGATAGGGGAAATCAGTTCAGTTTTTTTCATTCAGTCAGAAGGCTAAAAAAGAACTAAGTCATGTACTGTATGGCCAGTTTTAGAAGATCGGTTAACAATGCTCCTCAGCAGTGACTTTGAGGCTCAGCACCCTCACTCTAGTAATGACATAATGTGCAAATAGGATTGGAATACTTGCACGTTACAGGAAATGCTCCTGGAGGTCCCAGCATTCCCAAATGGTTTAGTTCTGCTTTAGAACCATGGTTGCACTATGAATCATAGGGTCCTATAGCTACATTTTGATGGGGCTCTGCAGAGACCTCCCTGCTGTCAATAAACATCTCTGTTTTCAGGGAAGAGGAGGGGAGGTGTCAAGTAACCGATTAGAGACTGAAATGAAGAGGTAGACCTCTCTTGCATCTCCAGCCCAGGTCCCACTGAGGATGGAACAGAGGGTACAGAGGAACACGAGTACCCGATAGGTGCTCGCAGCAGGCGGTGTGGTCCCAGGCAGGCTGGCAGAACATAAGGTCAGGAACAGTAACTGTGCACAGAGATCCAGCCGGGGTTAAAGGTGCACTCAACCTGAACTGCCGGTTTCAGATGCGAGGCTTGTCAGAGCTCCCAGCAGGCTTAAAACTAGGGTTGCCACCTTATTCAGACTGGCCTTTGGATTCCCAAGTACTCGAGATAGTCACACACAAATCTGTTGACGTTCGTGAAATGCGGGTGGCTGTCTGGGGGCAGGTTTGGCATCACTGAAGGGTGAGGGAAATAACATCAGCAAGAGCAATTTGGCCACAACCACTGTTCCTCCCATTACTACTCTTCTTGGGGCACCCAAATATGTCCCCGGTCTTTTTTTTTAATCCTGTGTGTTTACTGCGGGGGGAAAAAAAGTGTTGCCCTGTGCCGCTAAAGCGTCCGGGTTTGGCTTGACGAAAAGTTGGCAACCCTACTTGAGACAGGGAACTCACTGTGGTGAGCAGAGGTGATACAAGTGAAAGCCAAGTAGGCACTCGAACCGGATGTGGTAACAGAGCCAGGAACAAAAACGTGGTCATAGGGATAGCCAAGGTCAGTCAGCAGGTGGGCAGCAAGGAACAGAATCACACGGCAAAGACGTGTTCAGGAACAGAGCTTGGGTCAGGAACTTGCAACAAGGCAGAACCAGGATCCAAGTTCAGGTCAGAGTTAAGCAGGGCCAACAACAAGGGAAGGAGGAAAGTAGCAGCAGGAGGCAGGGAATAGCTGAAAGTCCAGTAAGCACTTAAACATGAGCAGGAGCATCCTTAAATAGCCCATCTGGTGCCAAAGTGCACGCCCGTGTTCATTTCTGTGCACATGCAAGCCCCAGTACTAGTAACTGCGTGCATTTCTGCCAAACGTCTGATAGGCATTCTCTGACAGGAGGGGAATAAACTTTTGACGTTTATTATTCTGTTAACTGCGTTGTCCTCTATAGCTCTTCAAACTTTATCTGCCGCTCAGATCTAAGGACCTCCGTGTAAATCCCAAGCCCTTCCACCCTCACAGCGAGCAAATGCTGAAAGAGTAGGAGTAGCAACAATAATGACATCACGACATAGGCGTGCACAGGGGGTGTGCCTAATCACTCTGTGCGGTGCAGATTCCCCCTACTACTAAAATGAAGGAAGCGCCGTAAACACTCTTTTATTATGCAAAAACATACTACTTACATCTCAGAAGATAAAAGCAAGCATGTAAAATCAATCCAAAGAGTATAGACCATGCATGGAGATAGATATGTTGGTGTACACAGCAGGACAAGCTTGCCAACGGCACGTACATAAGCTCTGCCCTACATGTTTCGTCACAACTGACGTCATCGTAGGCATGGGGATGAACACGAAGCCACTCAGCACAGAGCACTTCCCATTCATTCACTGCCCCATGGAGCTAAGGTTACAGAGAAGGGCATGTGTGTTTGAGCTTTGGGGTGCACACCCTAATGCAATGGGCTGCGCACACCTATGCATCACAATATTTCATGTGATGACGTAAATAGTACTCCGGCACACAATTGCTCTATAACCCGAATACAAATTTCTAAACTGAGCCTTTTTTTTGTAGAACTGTTGTTAGTTGAGGAGACACCCTGAGGAAGACTGCATTAGGTTGTACAGGATTACTTTCAGTGCTGGCCGGGATGATTGGAACCTCTGAGAGCAATAGATCTACACTGAAGCCCCGTACACACGGCCGAGGCTCTCGGCAGATACCAGCGAGAACCCCGCTGGGAGCCGCATTCTGCCGAGAACCTCGGCCGTGTGTACGCTCTCGGCGAGCCCTGCCCGTCGGGAAACCCGTCGAGCAAATAGAGAACAGGTTCTCTATTTGCTCGACGGCCCGTCGGGATGAATGGCTGGTTGCCTTTCCCGACGGGCGGGTCGCCGATTCTGACGACCGGCAGAGAACCTCGACGGGCGGAACGATGTGTTCCGCCCGTCGAGGTTCTCTGCCGTGTGTACGGGGCCTGAGACATCTAACTCTTCTTACTGCACAGCCTGCCAAAGGGGATCTGTGACTACTGACAATGAATCTACCTTACATTACACCCACCATGCCTCGTAAACCCACTCTATGCATAAGGATGTCAGCTGTCCCTGACTCTGGAGGGCACCTATAGGCCTGGGACTTGGCTACACTGAAGACAGAACAACTCTAATAGGTTCATTTGGGAAAGGTAATAGAGGACACAAACACATGACCTATTGGGGGGGGGGGGAGACACATTGCTCTATAGCAGCCAGTGGTGTATCTACCAGGGGGGCAGCCGGTGCTTCTGCCCCGGGCGCTGAGCTGAGGGGGGGCGAAATCCCGCGCCAGTATGTGTCACCGCTACTATAGCCTAATATTAAGTTCCGTCCGACACCGTGCTCCGGCCCCCATGTTTAGTCTCAGGCCGGCCCCTGGCACCCCGTGATTGGGTCAAGTGATCACGTGCGCTGGCCTGGCCTGGTCTATTCTCAATTGCGGGGAGCGGGGCTGTTCTGCGATGCGAGCTGTGTATGGCTGTACGCTCGCTGTCTCCGCCGCTTCCTCCTCCTCTGACTCTACAGGTCATGGGTGAACATATTCCCATCGGGGCGTGCAGTGTGACCGGCGGCACTGAAGCAAAGTAGGAAGAAAAAAAAACAGGTGAGAGGCTCGTCTGTCTCCCTCGTGATTTTTACTGCTGGCCCGGGGGAGTAGGGAGGGAGCAGCTGGAAAGTCTATGTGCCCAGCATTTTACTTTAGGATGGCTTTGGTGGACTACAAGGCCCAGCATTTTACTTTAGGAGGCTTGTAGTCCACCAGTGCCTCCAATAGTAAAATGCTGGGCCTTGTAGTCCACCAAAACCATCCTAAAGTAGAATGCTGGGCCTTGTAGTCCACAATGCCTCCTATAGTAAAATGCTGGGCCTTGTAGTCCACCAGTGCCTCCTATAGTAAAATGCTGGGGCCCAGAATTTTACTATAGAAGGGAATGGTGGACTACAAGGCCCAGCATTTTACTTTAGGATGCTTTGGTGGACTACAAGGCCCAGCATTTTACTTTAGGAGGCTTTGGTGGACTACAAGGCCCAGCATTTTACTATTGGAGGCACTGGTGGACTACAAGGCCCAGCATTTTACTTTAGGATGCTTCGGTGGACTACAAGGCCCAGCATTTTACTTTAGGAAGCACTGGTGGACTACAAGGCCCAGCGTTTTACTATAGAAGGCACTGGTGGACTACAAGGCCCAGTGTTTTACTTTAGGATGCTTTGGTGGACTACAAGGCCCAGCATTTTACTTTAGGATGCTTTGGTGGACTACAAGGCCCAGCATTTTACTTTAGGAGGCATTGGTGGCCTACAAGGCCCAGCTGCTGGGCCTTGTAGTCCACCAATGCCTCCTATAGTAAAATGTTGGACCTTGTAGTCCACCAATTCCTCTATAGTAAAATGCACCAATGCTGTAGTGTCAGTGTGTAGGGGTCTGTGGGTAGTATATTGTGCAGTGGTCACTGTGTGTATTGTGTAGCGGTCAGTGGGTAGTTTATTGTGTAGTGGTTAGTATGGGAATAAGGTAGGTTAGTGGGTAGTGTAGTAGTCAGTGTGTAGTGGTCAGTATAGGAATCGGGTAGGTCAGAGTGTAGTGGTTGATCAGGTGGGTTAGTGTGAGGGTCAGTATAGGAAAAAGATAGGTCAGTGTATAGTGTAGAGGTCAGTGTAGGAATCAGGTATGTCGGTACTATTGTAGGAAGGGAATGGACTCGGGCAGTGCGAAAAGTCAGCGGATTAGGGGGGCGCAAATTACTTACCTTGCCCCGGGCGCTGACAACCCTAGCTACGCCACTGATAGCAGCCATTCTCAACCAGGGTTCCTCCAGAGGTGGCTAGGGGTTCCTTGAGCTGTGGCTGATTTACCTCCTCTTTGTTGGTGCCTACATAGTTCTGAGCCAATTCCACTTGGAGGAGCCAGTGGTATTACACCAATGATCTTCATAGTTCTCTGTAAGGAGGACATTCTTGCCACTACTGTAAAAGAGGGCATTCTTCTCACTGACCACCAAAGTAAGGGGCATTGTTCCCACTGACCCCCAATGAATGGGTTTTATCAGGGGTTCCCCAAGACCTGAAAATTATTTTTAGGGTTCCCCAGCGGTAAATAGGTTGAGAAAGGCTGCTCTATAGTGCCCAATCCTGTCAGGGGATGATTGGCCCTCTACGACCCCCTGGGTATACTCAGAAGATCTCCAGGCTACATGGGAAGTGTTATCTGGAGGAGGATTCACATGGCCTCCCGTCATCTGAGGATCTCCAGTGTTCTCTATGTGTCGTGACCAGAACAAATCAGAGCCAAAGTCACAGATTCCTCAGATAATAATCCAGAATGTGAAAACTGCCTGAGAAAACCACAGACTGAGGGCCAGATTCCCGTAGAATTGCCGTTGGCGTAGCGTAAGCCATTTACACTACGCCGCCGCAATTTAACAGAGCAAGTGCCGTATTCCCAAAGCACTTGCTCCGTAAGTTGCGTCGGCGTAGTGTTAATGGCTCTGCGTATCCCAGCGTAATTCAAAGGGGGCGGCTTGTATTTAAATTAAGCGCGCCCCCGCGTCGATCGAACTGCGCATGCGCCGGCCACAAAAATAGCCCAGTGCGCATGCTCCAGCTCACGTCGCAAAAAGTGAATGAAACCGACGTGAGCGTCGTTTACGTAAATCCCTATTCGCGAACGACTTAGTAAAACAACGTAACCGACGGAAAAAGACGACGCTGTCCAGACGCCATACTTAACATGGCAACGACGGAATTTCGTAAGGTTACCCCTCATATAGCAGGGGTAAACTTACGCGTACGGAAACGACGTAAACGACGACGGGGCGGCGTAAAAACGTTCGGGAATCGTCGGATTAGGCTCATTTGCATAGGCAAATGAGAAATCATCGTAAAGGCCACCTAGCGGCCAGCGATGTCATTACATCTACGATCCGACAGTAATTGTTTTACACCTGTCGGATCTTCACTGTATCTATGCGTAAGTGATTCTAGGAATTACACGCATAGATACCCAGTAAAAAAAACAGAGATACGACGGTGTTTCCTACGAAACGCCGGCGTATTTCTTTTGAGAATCTGGCCCTGAATGTTTAACCACTTGCCTACCATGGACGTCATATGAAGTCCTCCACTTTGTGCGGGGATATCTGAAAGATGCCTGCAGCTGCAGGCATCATTCAGATATCACCGTCTTCAGCCGGCGATTCTGTGCACCATAAGAACGATCAAAGTGGTGCATCCGCCGCTTGATCGTTCTTCTAGGCAGCGGGAGGGGACGTCCCCCCCCTCCCGCCGCCATCCGGTGCTTCTCCGGGCTCTCCCGTGCCATCGGGGGCCCGGAGAGCGAATCCGCTGGCGCTTGTAGCAGATCCATAGAGATGACTGGTGACCAGATGGTCACCGTCATCTCTATGACCATCGGAGGACTGGGCGCAACGTTATGACGTAACGCCCGGTACCCGGAAGTAAACAAAGCCGCAATCGCGGCTGTAGGCATGTAATCGGTGATTTTTTTTCACCGATTTCATGCTTGTAAGCCTGGAGGAGAAATATGGGGTCTTATTGACCCCACATCTCTCCATAAAGAGGACCTGTCACATGGATTCCTATTACAAGGGATGTTTACATTCCTTGTAATAGGAATAAAAGTGATCCAAAAAAAAAAATGTAAAAAAAAAGTGTAAAAATAAAAAATATTAAGTAAAATAAAAATAATTAAATAAAAAAAAAATTCAAAAGCCCCTGTCCCGTGTTATCTCGCGTGCAGAAGCGAACACGCATACAAGTCCCGCCCACATATGTAAACGCCGTTCAAACCCCACATGTGAGGTATCATCGCGTGCGTTAGAGCGTGTGCAACAATTCTAGCACTAGACCTCCTCTGTAACGCGTAAATAGTAACCTGTAAAACAATTTAAAGCGTTGCCTATGAAGATTTTTAAGTACCAAAGTTTGGCGCCATTCCATGAGTGCACCCAATTTTAAAGCGTGACATGTTAGGTATCTATTTACTCGGCGTAACTTCATCTTTCACATTATACAAAAAAATTGGGCTAACTTTACTGTTTTGTTATTTTTTAATTCATGGAACCGTTTTCTTTTTCAAAAAAAGGCGTTTGAAAAATGATTGCGCAAATACCGTGCAAGAAAAAAAGTTTTAATGACCGCCATTTTATTCCCTAGAGTGTCTGCTAAAAAAATATATATATTATGTTTGGGGGTTCTTATTAATTTTCTAGCAAAATGTTTTTGATTTTTACATGAAGGACAGAAGTGTCAAAATAGGCTCGGTGGACAAGTGGTTAAACCATGATCACCCCCCCCCCCCCCGGGATAATAATAATGTCAGATCATCTGTGACACCATCCCTGCCCCCCCTCCCCAGAGAGGTAACATCACCCACCAGGAATCACCCGATGAATGTCATAGAATAGAGTGTGAGCTTCATAGCCTAGAACCGGAAATGGGCAGCTTGTATTTCTGGAAGGGCACCATCAATGCTGAAAGATATATCCAGGCTTTAGAGCAGCATATCCTCCAATCCAGAGGACGTATTTTTCAGGGAAGGTCTTGCATATTTCAGCAGGACAATGCTAAACCGAACTCTGCATCTATGACTACAGCATGGCTTCCTAGAAGAATAATCCGGGGACTTTACTGGCCTGTCTGCAGTCCAGACCTTTCACCCATTGAAAATGTTTGGCTCATCATGAAATTAAAAATACGACAAAGAAGACTCGGGACTGTTGAGCGGTTAGAACCCGTATATCAGGCAAGAACGGGACAACTTCCCCCCTAAAACCCCAGCAACTCATCTCCTCAGTTCCAAGAATGTTTACAGTTTTGGTAAAAGAAGAGGGGAAGCTGCACCGTGCTAAACATGGCCACACCCCCAACTTTTTTGAGACGTGTTGCTGCCATCAATTTTAAAATTAATCCTTTTTTTTTTCTTAAAATGATTTAGTCTTCCAAATAAAGCTTTTGTAAACAAAAAAATAAATAAAATGCTCCATTTTCTCAGTTTAATCATTTTAGACGTTTTCTATTTTGTGAATAAAATGTGATTTACAAATCATTGCATTCTGTTTTTATGTAGATTTTACACAGCGCCCCAACTTTTTCTTTTTATTGGAGTTGTAATTTACGAAATTATTAATAATATAAAGTGAAACATTAACCTCTTCCCGCCCGAGCCATAGACAAATGATGGCTACAGCACGGACACACATGTCCCGGAGGGCGTCTATTGATGTCCTCCTGTGATCGCCCTTCACGCGTACATTGGCAGGGATATGTGATTGTGGTGTCCTTCGTACACAGCTGATCACAGATCGGGGTAAAGAGCCAATCGCAGTGGGTCTTTATCATGTGATTCATCAAGTCAAATCACAGCTGATCACAGTGTAAACAGGATTCGCCGGTTATCGACAGTCCTTTCCTCACATTGGCAGAGCGTGAGAAGAGGAGAGCCAGGAAGCAGAAATCCAAAAAGGAGACATCTATACTGATAATTAGGGCAGCCCCAACAGTGCCCATCCATGCTGCCAATCAGTGCTGCCTGTTAGTGCCCATCAGTTATGCCTATCATGCCCATCATTGCTGCCAATCAGTGCTGCCTGTTAGTGCCCATCAGTTATGCCTATCATGCCCGTCATTGCTGCCTATCAGTGCTGCCTGTTAGTGCCCATCAGTTATGCATGTTAGTGACCATCAGTGCTGCCTGTTAGTGACCATCAGTGCTGCCTGTTGGTGCTCATCAGTGCTACCTTTCAGTGTCCATCTGTGCTGCCTATCAGTGGCCGTCATTGCTGCCTATCAGTGCTGCCTGTTAGTGACCATCAGTGATGCCTGTTAGTGACCATCAGTGATGCCTATCAATGCCCCATATTGCTGCCTATCAGTACCCATCAGTGCTGCCTGTTGGTGCCCATCGGTGCCGCCTATCAGTGCCCGTCATTGCTGCCTATCAGTGGTGCCTGTTAGTGCCCATCAGTTATGCCTGTTAGTGACCATCGGTGCTGCCTGTTAATGACCATCAGTGCTGCCTATCAGTGCCCATCAGTGATGCCTATCAATGCCCCATATTGCTACCTATCAGTGCTGCCTGTTGGTGCTCATCAGTGCTGCCTATCAGTGTCTATCTGCCGCCTATCAGTGCCCGTCATTGCTGCCTATCAGTGCTGCCTGTTAGTGCCCATCAGTTATGCCTGTTAGTGACCATCAGTGCTGCCTGTTAGTGACCATCAGTGCTGCCTATCAGTGCCCATCAGTGATGCCTATTAGTGCCCATCATTGCTGCCTATCAATGCCACATATTGCTGCCTATCAGTACCCATTAGTGCTGCCTTTTGGTGCCCATCAGTGCTGCCTACCAGTGTCCATCTGTGCTGCCTATCAGAGCCCAGCATTGCAGCTCATCAGTGATGCCTATTTGTGCCCAGCATTGCTGCCCATTAGTGCCGATAAAAATGATTTTTCGTTGGTTTAGCAAAAAAAAAAAAAAGTCAGTGGTGATTAAATACCACCAAGAGAACGCTCTATCTGTCTAAAGGAAATGATAAAAATGTAATTTGGGTGCAGTG
Organism: Rana kukunoris; assembly: GCA_029574335.1. NCBI lineage: Eukaryota > Metazoa > Chordata > Amphibia > Anura > Ranidae > Rana > Rana kukunoris. Next base: position 476,180,730 of record CM056053.1, read on the forward strand.
TGGCATGACCGCGCAATTGTCATTCAAAGTGCGACGGTGCTGGGCAGGAAGTGGGCGGTAGGCAAGTGGTAGCCAGGAAACAGCAGAACAGCCGGAACATCTGACAATTCGCAGAATGCAGACAATACCGGGGGGTCCGGAGGGTTATACAGTAAAACCTTGGTTTGAGAGTAACTTGGTTTGAGAGCGTTTTGCAAGATAAGCAACATTTTTAAATACATTTTGCCTTGATATACAAGCGATGTTTTGATATACAAGCGGCGTGATGTCACAACTGAGTATAAAAGAGAAGAGAGGCGCCTCTAAGTGTAGCAGTTTGTTTTTAGCGGCGCTTTATCGTTGTTTTAGCGCGCTTTATCGTTGTTTTAGCGGTACTTTTCAGTCACTAGCGGGCCCTTTTAACCCCCGTTAGCGGACAAAAAAGGGTTAATAGTGCCCGCCAAAGCGTCGCTGCCAAAGCACTTTGCAGGCGCTTCGGCATCGCTGGCCATTGATTTCGCCCCAAAGATGCTGCTTGCAGGACTCCCCCCCCCCCCCCCCCCTGTCCTGCAAGGGTACCGCCCCAGTGTGAAAGCAGGCACTTTACAGGCGCCATTTTTAGCCAAAAAACACCTGAAAAATGCCTCCAGTGTGAAAGTGGCCTAAATGAAGGTACAACATTTTGCAACTCACTTGGTTGATGATTAAAACGGACACATCTAAGTACGCAGGGATCCGGGTAAAGCTGTCCAGTGGTGGCGAACCTTTTTGAGCCCGAGTGCCCGAACCGCGACGCAAAACCAACGTATTTTTTTTAAAGTGCCAACACAGAATTAAACCTGCCAGCGGCTCTGTACAGAGAATTGGACTGATCATCCCTCTGAATGAGCCCCAAGGGACCAAAAATGTACGATTCTGACAGATTCGCTCAGAATGCAGGGTTCAGGAGTGCATTGTGCTCAGAATGCAGGGTTCAGGAATGCATTGTGCTCAGAATGCAGGGTTCAGGAGTGCATTGTGCTCAGAATGCAGGGATCAGGAGTGCATTGTGCTCAGAATGCAGGGTTCAGGAGTGCATTGTGCTCAGAATGCAGGGTTCAGGAATGCATTGTGCTCAGAATGCAGGGTTCAGGAGTGCATTGTGCTCAGAATGCAGGGTTCAGGAATGCATTGTGCTCAGAATGCAGATTTCAGGAGTGCATTGTGCTCAGAATGCAGGGTTCAGGAATGCATTGTGCTCAGAATGCAGGGTTCAGGAGTGCATTGTGCTCAGAATGCAGGGATCAGGAGTGCATTGTGCTCAGAATGCAGGGTTCAGGAATGCATTGTGCTCAGAATGCAGGGTTCAGGAATGCATTGTGCTCAGAATGCAGGGTTCAGGAATGCATTGTGCTCAGAATGCAGGGATCAGGAGTGCATTGTGCTCAGAATGCAGGGTTCAGGAGTGCATTGTGCTCAGAATGCAGGGTTCAGGAGTGCATTGTGCTCAGAATGCAGGGTTCAGGAGTGCATTGTGCTCAGAATGCTGGGTTCAGGAGTGCATTGTGCTCAGAATGCAGGGTTCAGGAATGCATTGTGCTCAGAATGCAGGGTTCAGGAATGCATTGTGCTCAGAATGCAGGGTTCAGGAGTGCATTGTGCTCAGAATGCAGGGATCAGGAGTGCATTGTGCTCAGAATGCAGGGTTCAGGAATGCATTGTGCTCAGAATGCAGGGTTCAGGAATGCATTGTGCTCAGAGTGCAGGGTTCAGGAGTGCATTGTGCTCAGAATGCAGGGTTCAGGAGTGCATTGTGCTCAGAATGCAGGGTTCAGGAATGCGTTGTGCTCAGAATGCAGGGTTCAGGAGTGCATTGTGCTCAGAATGCAGGGTTCAGGAATGCATTGTACTCAGAATGCAGGGTTCAGGAGTGCATTGTGCTCAGAATGCAGGGTTCAGGAATGCATTGTACTCAGAATGCAGGGTTCAGGAATGCATTGTGCTCAGAATGCAGGGTTCAGGAATGCATTGTGCTCAGAATGCAGGGTCCAGGAATGCATTGTGCTCAGAATGCAGGGTTCAGGAATGCATTGTGCTCAGAATGCACTGTGCAACATGCACTGACCTACCTGACTATTAAACTCACCTACCTGACACATGCACTCACCTACCTGACACATGTACTAACCTACCTGACTATTAAACTCACCTACCTGACACATGCACTCACCTACCTGACACATGTACTAACCTACCTGACTATTAAACTCACCTACCTGGCACATGCACTCACCTACCTGGCACATGCACTCACCTACCTGACACATGCACTCACCTACCTGACTATTAAACTCACCTACCTGACACATGCACTCACCTACCTGACACATGCACTCACCTACCTGACCATTAAACTCACCTACCTGACACATGCACTCACCTACCTCCTCGGGGAGGTCAGCTACAAGCCATTGCACCGCTCCTCATTGCCATTGATGATCTGCTCAGAGCACCGCTCCCCCCCCTCCGCTTTTTCACAGGCTGTACTAGAGGGACTGACTGAACCAAAGTCGTCCTGGAGCGGGGGGAGCTGGAATATCATGCCTGCAGAAAGGAATGCCCAAATGCCTTACCAGAGGTGTAGGGGTTCGGGGGAGGCAATAAGCTGCCAAACAAAGTCGGGGGAGTGGAGGAAAAATTTTACACCCCCCTAAACAGCGCACATGATGACTGGCTGCCCAACCTCCTGCCAAAGTCACTGATGCAAGAAAGGGAGCCGGTGTCCTGTCGAGGCAGTGCAATTGACTGCCTGGCTGGGGGAATCCCCTGGCCTGCCGACAGAGATGGCTTAGAGTGCCAGCTGTGGCACCCATGCCATAGGTTCACCATCACTGACATAGACCATCCCCCGCACCACCATCAATGTTCCTTCCACACTGCGCTCCGCAAGCTCTTCAAGCCTCTCTTTCAGATCGCTCTACTGCAGGGTAGTCTTCCCGGTCATGATTGCAGACTGACAGTGGTGAGAGGCGGCGGTGTGGAAGACAGTCTATGTGGACCGCTTTACCCTGGATGCCTCCATACTTAGATGTGCCTCTTTTAACCACTTAAGCCCCGGACCATTATGCAAGTAAAGGACCTGGCCCCTTTTTGCGATTCGGCACTGCGTCGTTTTAACTGACAATTGCGCGGTCGTGCGACGTGGCTCCCAAACAAAATTGATGTCTTTTTTTTCCCCACAAATAGAGTTTTCTTTTGGTGGTATTTGATCACCTCTGCGGTTTTTAGTTTTTGCGCTATAAACAAAAATAGAGCGACAATTTTGAGAAAAATTCAATATTTTCTACCTTTTGCTGTAATAAATATCCTCCAAAAATATATAAAAAAAAAAATATTTTCCTCATTTTAGGCCGATACGTATTCTTCTACATATTTTTGGTAAAAAAATCGCAATAAGCGTTTATCGATTGGTTTGCGCAAAATTTATAGCGTTTACAAAATAGGGGATAGTTTTTTTTTATTACTAATGGCGGCGATCAGCAATTTTTTTCGGTACTGCGACATTATGGCGGACACATCGGACACTTTTGACACATTTTTGGGACCATTGTCATTTTCACAGCGAAAAGTGCTTTTAAAAATGCACTGATTACTGTGAAAATGACAATTGCAGTTTAGGAGTTAACCACTAGGGGGGCGCTAAAGGGGTTAAGTGTGACCTCATGTGTGTTTCTAACTGTAGGGGGGCGGGGCTGGATGTGTGACGTCATTGATCGTGTTTCCCTATATCAGGGAACAGACGATCAATGGCGGCGCCACAGTGAAGAACGGGGAAGCTGTGTTTACACTCACCTCTCCCAGTTCTTCAGCTCCGGTGACCGATGGCGGGGACACCGGTGGCGATTGAGTCCGCGTGTCCTGCAGCCGGGGTCACAGAGCTTTGGAGCAGGTCGCGTGCTGGGCTCTTAAAGGCAACGTACATGTACATGCTTGTGCCCAGCCGTGTCATTCTAGCGACGTATATCGGCGTTAGGCGGTCCTTAAGCGGTTAATCATCAACCGTGTGAGTTTCTAAATGTTGTCCCTTCATTAAATGTAACCGCATTGCTACACTTTAGAGGCGCCTCTCTTCTCTTTTATACTCTGGAGCTCCCATCGGACTTTTCATGTCGGAATTTCGCTGCATAAGAAGCCACAGAAGTTGAATCCGACAAACTTGCAGTACAGAGGATGTTTTTCCAGTCATTTGGAAGAAAAACAGGAGGGAAAGACAGAAATAAAAAACAAATCACTTACCGGTAGTAGGCAAGGTGTAGTGTCCCAAAACCTCCACTAGATGTCAGCATACAATAATAACCTGATGCAGTTCAATGCAACAAAGAGTATATCATCTACAAGTCGCATGATACAAATGCAACAAACATTCTCTCTCTCCAGAAATACTTTGCTCTGCCGGACCCGGCTCTTTCTTCTTACTCTCTTCTCCTGAAATATTCTGCACAGCTGAAGAAACCGTTTTAAATGTATTGTTTTGCAGTGTGGCGGTGGCGGCGTGTCTGGAGGGTAGTTTGCTTGTTCCAGTAATATTACCCCCCTTTGTTGTGTAGTTGGGGAGTTTACTGCTATCTGTGTTTTTCAGTTTTGAATAGTTTATTAATTCAATAATGGTCAGACATCGCCCCCTCCTGGTGGACCGTCGCAGTGCCAAAACGAACATTCAGGCTCTCGCAGTCTAAAGCAGTTGTGGTCCATAGCAAGGGTGTCCAAACTTTCTAAACAAAGGGCCAGTTTACTGTCCTTCAAACTTTAGGGGGGGCAGACTGTGGCTATTGGGGGTAAAAATGGTCCCAATGTCAGTGGGAAAAACCTTGCCCCATCTTTGGTGTCAGCTGGAGGAATTGTGCCCTATTGTTGGCGTCATTGGGAGGAATTGTGCCCCATGGTTGGTGTCAGTGGGAGAATTGTGCCCCATGGCAGGTGTCATTGAGCACAATTGTTGGTGTTACTGCAATGACTTGTGCCCCATTGTTGTGTCATTGGGCCCAATTGTTGTGTTACTGCGAAGAATTGTTCCCCATTGTTAGTGTCAATAGGAGAAATTGTGCCCCATGGTTGGTGTAATTTGGCCCAATTTCTGGTGTTACTGTGAATAATTGTTCCCCATTGTTGGTGCCGTTGCGAGGAACTGTGCCCCACTGTTAGTGTCAATGGGAGGAATTGTGCCCCATTGTTGGTGCCATTGGGCACAATTGTTGGTGTTACTGTGAGGACTTGTGCCCCATTGTTGGTTTTATTGGGCCCAATTGTTGGTGGCATTGCGAGGAACTGTGCCCCATTGTTGGTATCAATAGCTGGAATTGTGTGCCATGGTTGGTCTCAGTGGGAGAATTGTGCCCCATTGTTGGTTTTATTGGGCCCAATTGTTGGTGTTACTGCGAAAGAATTGTTCCCCATTGTTGGTGCCCGTTACAAGAAATGGTCAGAGACTGTGACCATGCCATGGGAGTGGTTGGAGACTGAGGACATGCCATAGGAGTGGCTGGAGACTGAGGAAATGCCATAGGAGTGGTTGGAGACTGAGGACATGCCATAGGAGTGGTTGGAGACTGAGGAAATGCCATAGGAGTGGTTGGAGACTGAGGAAATGCCATAGGAGTGGGTGGAGACTGAGGACATGCCATAGGAGTGGCTGGAGACTGAGGACATGCCATAAAAGTGGTTGGAGACTGAGGACATGCCATAAGAGTGGTTGGAGACTGAGGAAATGCCATAAGAGTGGTTGGAGACTGAGGACATGCCATAGGAGTGGCTGGAGACTGAGGAAATGCCATAGGAGTGGTTGGAGACTGAGGAAATGCCATAAGAGTGGTTGGAGGCTGTGACCATGCCATGGGAGTGGTTGGAGACTAAGGACATGCCATAGGAGTGGGTGGAGACTGAGGACATGCCATAGGAGTGGTTGGAGACTGAGGAAATGCTTCAGCAGACAGCCATAGACTGGAGACACATTACATGAGACTTCTAGAGATCACCGCTGTCTTCATTTTCCTAGCAATTATCTACATAGGTAAGGAAATCTCAGACTACGGGTAGTACCCAGGGGGTGAAAGTAGCCCCTGATCAGAGTCGTCTCCCCCCCCCCTTACATCAGAGTCGTCTCTCCCCCCCTTACATCAGGTTCCCCATCAGAGTACCCTCATACTCCAGTGTCATATCTGAGTCCCCCTTACATCAGGAGTCCCCTTAAGAGACACCCTTCACTTCAGGGTCTCCCCTTATTTTAAGGTTCTACATCAGAGTCCTGCCTCATTTTAGGATCTCCATCAGAGTCCCCCCCCCCCCCCCATACATGAGGGTTCTCATCAGAGTTCCCAATACAAAAGAGTCCCCCCATCCAAGAGTTTTTACCTCAGAGCCCCATTAACATCAGGGTCCCCATCAGAATCCCCCCTTTACATCAGAGTTCTTATCAGGGTTTCCCCTTATTTCAAGGTTCCCATCAGGGTCCCCCCATACATCAGGGTTCTATTCAGAGTTCCCATTACATCAGAGTCCTGCCTCGTTTTAGGGTCCTCATCAGAGCCTCCCAGTCCATGAGTTTTTACCTCTGAGCCCCCTTAACATAAGGGTGCCCATCAGAGTTATCCTTTACATGATGGTCACCATCATACATCAGCATCCCATCAGAGTCCCCCTTACATCAGGATCCCCTTATTTCAAGCCTCTAGTCGGAATCCCCCTATACATCAGGGTTCCCATTGCATCAAAGTCCAGCCTCATTTCTGGGTCTCCTTTAGAACCACATCCATTATCGTTTTCCTCCGAGCCCCCTTAACATTAGGGTCCCCATCAAAGTTCTCTCCTACATGAGGTTCCCAATCAGAGTCCCCCTCTTACATCAGGGTCCCCATCAGAGCCCCCCTTTGCATCAGGGTCCCCATCAGGATTCCCCTTTATTTCAAGGTCCCCAGCAGAGCCCCATCAAACATCAGCATCCCATCAGAGTCCCCCGTATGTAATTAGAGACCCCCTTCACTTCAGGGTCTCCCCTAATTTCAAGGTTCCCCCCCCCCCCCCCCAATACATCATAGTCCTGCCTCATTGCAGGGTCCCAATCAGAGTGCCCCTATACATCAGTTTTCACTGCAGAGCCCCCTTAAAATCGGGGTTCCCATCATAGTTCCCCCTTACATTAGGATCCTTCCGTACACCAGGGTCCCCATAAGAGTCCCGTTTACACCAGGGTCCCTGTCAAAGACCCTCCATACATCAGGGTTGCCATTGCAGTCCCCCTTAGTTTAAGGTCCCCTTTAGAGTGCCCCATGCAGCAGTGTCTCCATGAGAGTCCCCTTTCACTTCAGAGTCTCCCCTTATTTTAAGGTTCCTATTAGAGTCCCCCCCATAACTCAGTGTCCCCGTTAGAATGCCCATTACATCAGAGTCCCGTTTTGTTTCAAGGACACCATCAGAGTTCCCCCATACATCAGTGTCCCTATTACTTCAGAGTCCCCCCTTTACTGTTGGGAGGAGGGGGAGAAGCAGAGTCTGCACACTGGATAGAACCTTGTAGCGGCTCGTAGTTTGGAGACCCCTTGGGCAATTTCCACGGGAACATCATTTTACTTCCGATGGAAAAAAAATTGTCCTTGTCAGACCTGTAAAATCTACTTAAATAGTCAACATCTCCTGTTTTTATGTGCAAAATCTTTATTTCTTTATTTTTTATTTTTCTATCTCTGTAGGACAAAGCCAAAGAAGTGTCCAGTGTAGTTCCCCTTTCTGGCCACAAGATGGTGCCAGAGTGATGTGAACGTAATTGGTTTAGAACCATTTAGGATTGCTAGGCAGTGTAGGTGCCTTAGTAGCCACTAGAGGTCCCCACAGGTTGCCAATGATAGGCAAGGGGGCACCGAGAATTAAAGAGGAACTGCAGCCTGCTCACATAATTTGTAATAAAAAAACATCTTTGCCATTCTGAAGCTTCCCTCCAACCACTTTGCATATCATTTTATATATACTGAGATTCTCTACTGTGAAATAAATAATATCAATAAACAGTTTTAACCACTTAAGGACCGGCCTCCTGCACATATACATCGGCAGAATGGCACGGCTGGGCACATGCACGTACAGGTAAGTCCTGTGCTAGTGCCCAGCCATGGGTCTCGGGGGCGCGCCCGTGAATCTGTCTGAAGCTCCGGGACCGCGGACCCGATCGCCGCTGGAGTCCGGCGATCGGTCCCCAGAGCTGAAGAACGGAGAGAGCCGCGCGCAAACACGGCTTCCCCCGTTCTTCACTGTGGCAGCGTCATTGATAGGGGGGACGCGATCGGTGACGTCACACCTACAGCCACACCCCCCTACAGTTAGAAACACATATGAGGTCACACTTAACCCATTCAGCGCCCCCTAGTGGTTAACTCACAAACTGCAATTGTCATTTCGACAATAAACAATGCATTTTAAATGGTCCCAAAAATGTGTCAAAATTGTCCGATGTGTCCGCCATAATGTCGCAGTCACGGAACAAAAATCGCTGATCGCCGCCATGAGTAGTAATTTTTTTTTATAAAAATGCAATAAAACTATCCCCTATTTTGAAAACGCTATAAATTTTGCGCAAACCAACCGATAAAGGCTTCGATTTTTTTACCAAAAATATGTAGAAGAATACGCATCGGCCTAAACTGAGGAAAGAAATATATTTTTATATATTTTTGGGGGATATTTATTATAGCAAAAAGTAAAAAATATTGAATATTTTTCAAAATTGTCGCTCTATTTTTGTTTATAGCGCAAAAAATAAAAACCGCAGAGGTGATCAAATACCACCAAAAAGAAAGCTCTATTTGTGGTGAAATAAAGACGCCAATTTTGTTTGGGAGCCACGTCGCACGACCGCGCAATTGTCAGTTAAAGCGACGCAGCGCCGAATCGCAAAACCTGGCCGGGTCCTTTAGCTGACTAAAGGTCCGGGTCTTAAGTGGTTAAATTATCTTACAAATATACAGTATCTCACAAAAGTAAGTACACCTCTCACATTTCTGTAAATATTTTCTCCTATCTTTTCATGTGACAACACTGAAGAAATGACACTTTGGGCCGGATTCAGAAAGAATTTACGAGGCGTATTTGTTGATACGCCGCGTAAATTCTAGGATGCGCCGGCGTATCTTTTTTCTGTATTCAGAAGTCAAGAAATGCTGGAACTGTGCTAAGACACGAGCGGCGTAAGTCTCTTACACCATCGTACCTTAGTTGCATATTTACGCTGGCCGCTAGGTGGCGCTTCTGTCGATTTACGAGTCGAATATGCAAAAGAGCTATATGCGCCGATTCACGAACGTAGTTGCGGCCGGCGTATCTATTTGCGTCGTTTACGTAAAGGCGTCGGGCAGGCGTAAAGTTACCCCTGCTATAGTGAGGCGCAGGCAATGTTAAGTATGGACGTCAGGACAGCGTCGTATTGTACGTCGTTTGCGTAAGCCGATTCAGAATGTGGTTGGGCGTAAGTTACGTACACTTTGATATCAATGACTATTTGCAACGTGATTTTGGGCATGCGCCAAGGGATACGTTCACGGCCGGCGCATGCGCAGTTCGTTTGGCACGTCATTTACGTCGGGTCACGATTAGCCCAGAGGCGATTTAGTTCGCATGTGCCGCGCTATATACGTTTTTCATTCATTCATTAGTTTACAAACAACACGCCCCTTACCTGCCCTATTTGAAATACGCAGGGATACGCCGGCCCATTTACGCTACGCCGCCGCAACTTACGGAGCAAGTGCTTTGTGAATACGGCACTTGCCTGTCAAAGTTGCGGAGGCGTATCGTAAATAGGATACGCTACGCCCGCACAAAGATACGCTCTCCATCCTGAATCTGGCCCTTTGTATCTACAATGTTGTGTAGTGAGTGTGCAGCTTGTATAACGGAGTAAATTTGCCGCCCCCTCAAAATAACTCAACAGCCATTAATGTCACGTGTATTTCAACCTAACATAAGAGGATATTGGGGGGGAGGGGGGTTTTAAATTCCTCTTTAATACAAATGTTTTCGTGTGACATAATGTTTGGTAACGCATCACAAGACTATAAATGGTTCCTCAGTGTTTAACCACTTCAGACCCGCGCTATTGACAAAATACGTCAACAGCGCGGACCTGAGGCGCCAACTAGACGTGATTTGAAGTGAATTACCCGCGCGCGCCACTGGGTGGCGTGCTGCGGGTAAACACTGTCCCGCCGCATCGCTGGGGATCCGATGCATGTACCTGGCAGCCGCGATGTCCGTCGGGTACATGCGATCGGCGGGAAAACGAGCAGATGAAAGCAGGGATGTGGAGCTCTGTGTAATGATAGGGGTGTAAACACAGAGCTCCACGTGCTGTCAGAGGAGAGAGGAGACCGATCTGTGTCTCTTGTACATAGGGACACAGCATCGGTCACCTCCCCAGTCAGCCCCCTCCCCCCACACAGTTAGAACACACCCAGGATACACATTAAACCCCTTCCTCACCCCCTAGTGTTAACCCCTTCCCTGCCAGTCACATTTATACAGTAATTAGTGCATTTTTATAGCACTGATCGCTGTATAAATGTGAATGGTCCCAAATTTGTGTCAAAAGTGTCCGATATGTCCGCCGCAATATCACAGTCCCAGTAAAAATCGCAGATCGCCGCCATTACTAGTAAAATAAATAATAATAAAAAAAATCATAATTCTGTTCCCCATTTTGTAGGCGCTATGACTTTCGCGCAAACCAGTCGCTTATTGCGATTGTTTTTTTTTACAAAAATACGTCGAAAAATACGAAGTGGGTTTATGTGTCCAGTAAGCAAGTGGTTAAACAGAATAAGATTGCGCAATCCCATGCAGCTCTGACAGCGTGAACAGCGCCCAGGTGTGGAACTCTCGGGCTCCCTATCGAATAGTGCCCGCGCATGCGCAGGAACGGAGCCGCACTCCAGCTGGAGTGACGTGAGCAGGGCGCAAGCGCACATCGTAGGAGGTATCTCTTGATTGATTTGATTGAAACCTATACAAACAGCAGGGGGGGGGGGCGTAGATCTCACATTGTGCCTCGCTGTTGCGGGGCGGCTTTACAGTGTGCTGATGGTCCGGTTTCCCTGCTGTTTGTATAGGTTTAAATTGTGGCTGTGAAATGGTATCTCCCATTGAGAGATGCCCCCTACGAATTGCGCATGCGCCATGGTTACGTCAGCCCAGTTGTGCTGTGACGTATGGCGCATGCGCGGGTCATCCTTGGCCACTATTCGATGGGGGGGGGGACTTCTCGACAGAACACCGGTACAGAAATGGATGAACTGTGGAAGATTTGGGCATTCATCATGAATCATAAACATATTCTTGTCTCTCATTGCAGAATCTTCCCCCGAATCTTCTTCCTCCTCCCGGGATGAAGGCCGAGGCTCCCCCTACAGAGCAGCAAAGGTAATCTGATGGCGTCACATTTCTATGAGAAATGTACCAAATAATTTAAAGGAAGGAGGAGGGAACTTTCAGATTCCTTGGGGGTGGGGCAGGGGAGGTACTATCAGCTTTTCCTTGGGGGTGGGGCAGGGGGAGGTACTATCAGATTCTCCTGGGGTAGGAGGAACTGTCAATATCTCTAGGGGGAAGGAGGGGAACTATCATTTTTTTCTTGAGGGGGGGAGGTACTATAGGGTTGCCACCTTTTCTTCAAGTCAAACCCAAACACTTTAGCAGTGCACAACAATTTTTTTTATAGTATAAACCAGGCGTGTCCAAAGTCCAGGCCCGGGGTCCCAATTGCGGCCCGCGTTCCGGTTTAATGCGGCCCCACTGGTAATTTGGATATATATCTCTTTTGTAGCCCCCCAACGAATCCCCGAGCATCGTGCATTTAGGCCGGGTTCACACCTATGCGAATTGGTTGCGGCTTAAACCGCATCCAATACGCAGAACATTTTTAAATACATTGTTTTCAATGAGGCTGGTTCACATATGTGCGATGCATTCGCACTGCGCATTGCCGGAAATCCGTATGTGTTGTGGAGGCCTTGCGGTGCGGCTCAGGTGCGAATTCAGTCCCATTATCTTCTATGGGTACGCAGCTGATTCGCAGATGTGTTCAGTTCTCTTCAGGAATTTCTCTCATTCAGCTCAATACATTTCTCCCCCACTCTCCTCTCACTCAGAACTTCTCCCAGGTCTCCAAATTCGCAGCAAAAACAGAGCTAATCTGCTGAACACTTCTCTTATCTATCTGCAGAGATAAAAGAGCTGAAATTCTCACCACACTAGTGTGAACCCAGCCTTAGAGCAGGGTTTGACAAATTTGCTTGGAATCTCGGAGCCAGCTAGAAAAAGTTAGGAGCCAGAAAACGTGCCCCGTCCCGCCGAGCTCGCGTGCAGAAGCGAACACATACGTGAGTAGCGCGCGCATATTTAAACGGTATTCAAACCACACATGTGAGGTATCGCCGCGATTGGTAGAGCGAGAGCAATAATTCTAGCCCTAGACCTCCTTTGTAACTCAAAACATGCAACCTGTAGAATTTTTTAAAAGTCGCCTATGGAGATTTTAGAGGGTAAAAATTTGTCGCCATTCCACGAGCGGACGCAATTTCGAAGCGTGACTTGTTGGGTATCAATTTACTCGGCGTAACATTATCTTTCACAATATAAAAAAAATTGGCCTAACTTTACTGTTGTCTTATTTTTTTATTTAAAAAAGTGTATTTTTTCCCCAAAAAAGTGTGCTTGTAAGACCGCTGCGCAAATACGGTGTGACAGAAAGTATTGCAACGACCGACATTTTATTCTCTAGGGTGTTAGAATAAAAAATATATATAATGCTTGGGGGTTCTAATTCAAGGGAAGGAGATAACACATTTGAACTGATGTTTTACTGTAATGCCAACGGCCAGCACAGGATGGCGCCAGGTCACAGAAGGAAGCTTAGGCCTGCGGAAGGCCACAAAGCCGTGGCCTCAATTACCGCAGCGCGCGTGCCTGCGCTGCGATTTCGCGGCGGGGGAGGTGGGGGCGCACGGAGACACAGGATCCTGTGTCTCCGTGCGCCCCCACCTCCCCCGCCGCGCGAACGCGTCGGGCCCACCCCGGCCGGTAATTGAGGCCGCGGCTTTGCGGCCTTCCAAAGGCCTAAGCTTCCTTCTGTGAAGGCCGCAAAGCCGCGGCCTCAATTACAGGCGGGCGCCAGGTCACAATTTCTTGTCGCAATTGCGCCCGGGCACCGGGATTTTGTCGCAACCCGATTTAGAGGCTGAATTCATGTAAATGGTGAGGCTGCATTCATGGCAATAGTGAGGCTGCATTCATGGCAATAGTGAGGCTGCATTCAAAGGCTCCATTTGCGGCAATAGTGAGGCTGCATTCATGGCAATAGTGAGGCTTAATTCATGGCAATAATGAGGCTGCATTCAAAGGCTGCATTCATTGCAATAGTGAGGCTGCATTCATGGCAATAGTGAGGCTGCATTCATGGCAATAGTGAGGCTGCATTCAAAGGCTCCATTCGCGGCAATAGTGAGGCTGCATTCATGGCAATAGTGAGGCTTAATTCATGGCAATAATGAGGCTGCATTCAAAGGCTGCATTCATTGCAATAGTGAGGCTGCATTCATGGCAATAGTGAGGCTGCATTCATGGCAATAGTGAGGCTGCATTCAAAGGCTGCATTCATGGCAATAGTGAGGTTGCAATGGTAAGGCTGCATTCATGGCAATAGTGAGGCTGCATTCATGGCAATAGTGAGGCTTAATTCATGGCAATAGTGAGGCTGCATTCAAGGCAATAGTGAGGCTGCATTCATGGCAATAGTGGGGCTTAATTCATGGCAATAGTGAGGCTGCATTCATGGCAATAGTGAGGCTGCATTCATGGCAATAGTGAGGCTTAATTAATGGCAATAATGAGGCTGCATTCAAAGGCTGCATTCATGGCAATGATGAGGCTATTTTCGTGGCAATAGTGAGTCTGCATTCATGGCACTTGTGAGGTTGCAGATGGGCACTGATTAGGCTGCATTGATGGGCACTGACGCTTATTTTGCTTCACAATTCTTTATTTAAAATGTAATTGTTTTTTCCTGAAACTTTCCTCTTACAGTGAAGGTGCGTGTTATACGCCGATAAATACGGTGTATCCAAATAACACGCCCAAGCTCATCCTTAGAATCTTGACCACACACAGCCAAAAAGGCATGAGAATTCTTGTTGGGCAGTGTAGTTGTTTGTTTGTATTTAATTTTAATGGTTCAAAGAATGTCGGGCAAAATGGTCGGCCCTCACGCATGTTCACTTCATCAAATCTGGCCCTCTTTGAAAAAAGTTTGGACACCCCTGGTATAAACTATACATATATTTTGCAATTAAATAACATTTCTAATCATATGAAGTTAATGACAAGAGACCCCCTCTACATCAGAGTCCACAAAGTTCCCTTATACTGTGGGGGACAACGACTCTGCAGACTCTGATGTAAGGGAGAACTCTGAGGACTCTGACATAAGGGATCCTCTGGGAACCCTGATTTAGGGGGGAGCACTGAGAACTCTGATGTACGGAGAAGACTCTGATGTAAAGGGGAACTCTGATGTAAGGGGTGCTCTGAGACCCCGGATTTACCTTAGTGTACTCACTCAGAGTCAGGAGAGAGAAGGGGGGGGGAGACTTCAGTCACAGACAGGCAGTCAGCACCTCTCATCCAGATGTATCTCTGGCTGCTGGACTTCAAATTTCCAGCCCCCCTCTTCCCTTTTTTGAGGCACATCGCCGGGGATTGGAGTGTTGGCAGACACAGAGGTAATATGTTATTTAACCAGCAGGGGTCACCGTGACACTAAGTTCCAGCTGCCCTGAGCCATAGTGAATCGCAGCATCGGGGGAGAGGAAACATTGAATATCATTGCTGGATCCTGAGCTTTGTCTCTCCAGTTTAACCACTTAAGACCCGGACCAATATGCAGGTTAAAGACAAGGCCCCCTTTTGCGATTCGGCACTGCATCGCTTTAACATCGCTAAAATGGCCGCCGGGGGCGTTCTCGCTGGTTTACGCCGAGAATATGTAAATCAGCGAGATACGGCAATTCACGAACGTACGCGGGCCCGACGCAGTCACTTTACGACGTTTACTCAAGGGTTTTCCCGGCGTAAAGATAAAGCACAAAAAAGCAAGCGCATCCTATGTTAAGTATGGACGTCGCGATCGCGTCGAATTAGAAATTTTTTACGCCGTTTGCACAACTCGTCCGTGAATGGGGATTGACTTCTTTGACGTTCACGTCGAAAAGACCGTCATAATTTGGAGCATGCGCACTGGGATACATTGACGGCCGGCGCATGCGCAGTACGTTCGCCGCGGGATCGCGCCTATTTTAAATACTACACGCCCCCTACCCGCCTAATTAGAATTCCGCCGGCCCATTTACGCTACACCGTCGCAACTTTAGGAGCAAGTGCTTTGTGAATACAGTACTTACGCGTAAAGTTGCGGTGGAGTAACGTAAATGAGAAACCGGAATAAAGAACCGCTCGCCATCCTGAATCTGGCCCTAAGAATAGCCAGCGTATCTTGTTTTGCTATTCAGAAAAGAAGATACGCCGGTCTTTCTCCTAAGATACAAGCGGCGTAATTCGCTTACACCGTCATATCTTAAGTTGCATATTTACGCTGGCCGCTAGGTGGCGCTTCGCGTAAATTATGCAAATGAGCTACTTACGCAGAATCACAAGCGTACTTGCGGCGGTGCGTCGTAGTTTACGTCGTTTGCGTTAGCGTTATAGCGGCGTAAGTTTACCCCTGCTATAGCAGGCGCAGCCAATGTTAAGTATGGACGTCGGGACCGCGTCGAATTGAACGTCGGTTACGTCGTTTGCGTAAATCGTTCGGGAATGGGGCTCGACGTTAGTTACGCTCACGTCGTTTTCTTTGAGAAAAAAAGCGACGTGATTTCGCGCATGCGCACTGGGAACGTCCACGGACAGCGCATGCGCCGTCCAAAAAAAAACCTCAATTACGTGGGGTCATGATTCATTTTTTGAATTGCGCGGCCTTACGCCGTGCACTTTACGCTACGCCGCCGCATATTATGGAGCAAGTGCTTTCTGAATAAGGCACTTGCCCATAATATTTGCGGCGGCGTAGTGTAAAGAGGGAACGCTACGCCGCCGAAAAGATACATTTTTGTATCTGAATCTGGCCCATAGTGTCTACAAAATAGGGGATAGATTTATGGCATTTTTAATAATATTTTTGTTTTTACTAGTAATGGCGGCGATCTGCGATTTTTATCGGTACTGCGACATTATGGCGGACACTTCGGATACTTTTGACACATTTTTGGGACCATTGGCATTTTTATAGCGATCAGTGCTATAAAAATGCATTGATTACTATAAAAATGCCACTAGTGGGTGAGGAAGGGGTTAATTATGTTCCCTGGGTGTGTTCTAACTGAAGGGGGGTGGGACTGAGTAGGGAAAATGACAGATCGCTGTTCATACATTGTATGAAGAGACAATCAGGCATTTCCCTCCCTGACAGGACCGGGAGCTGTGTGTTTACACCAATCTCGCTCTGTAACGAGCGATCGCGGGTGCGCCCCTATTGGCTGCTCGGCGAGATGACACATAGCTAAGTGATCTCGCCCAGCAGAGCCGACCTGCCGCCGGCGGCTGGTCGGCAAGCAGTTAATTATATTTCTCACAGGATTCTCCCATCATTGATTAGAAAATCGCTTGTTTTTCGAAACATTTCCAACATGTCCGATCGCTGAAATTCGATAGCCGCACAAAAATAATCCGTTGCTGTATATTAGTTTGAAATTCGAACCATGTATGTGGCCTACCTAACTATAAGGGAGCAAAAGTGACGACTTTCACTCAGAAAAAGTTGGGGAAAATTTAGGGACATTTGGTGAAAACTCGCCATTTCTGCTAAATGCAGCGGAGTCATTATGCCGCGTACACACGGTCGGAATTTCCAACAACAAATGTTCGATGGGAGCTTGTTGTCGGAAATTCCGACCGTGTGTAGGCTCCATCGGACATTTGCTGTCGGAATTTCCGACAACAAAAATTTGAGAGCTGGTTCTCAAATTTTCCCATCGTGTGTGGACAATTATGGCGCGCAAATTTCCACGCATGCTCTGAATCAAGTACAAGACGGAAGCGCTCGGTCTGGTAAAACTAGCGTTCGTAACGGAGATGGCGCATTCGTCGCGCTGTAACGGACTGAAAAGCACGAAGACTGAAAAGCGCGAATCGTCTCTCACCAAACTTCTACTAACACGACTAGTCTTGAACTTCCCTTTAATAGTTCCGTCGTACGTGTTGTACGTCACCGCGTTTTTGGCGTTTGGAATTTCCAGATTTGTGGGGCTGTGTGTATGCAAGACAAGTTTGAGCCAACGTCCGTTGGAAAAAAAAATTCCATGGTTTTGTTGTCGGAATTTCCGATCGTGTGTACGCGGCATTAGGGTGCTTTTTGATGGGTTTTAACTACTTCAGATCCGCGCTATAACCTAAAGACGGCTACAGCGTGGACCTACTTTCGCCGGGGGGGCGTCCATGGATGTCCTCCTGTGCTCTAGCGGCCTGCGTGCCCCCCTGTGATCAGCGAGTCAATGAGACTCGGCCGATCGCAGATCAGAGTAAGGGGTCGATCCCAACCCCATACCACGTGATCAGCTGTCAGCCAATGACAGCAGATCATGTGATGTAAACAGAGCCGGTGATCGGCTATTTTTCCTCCTCACGCTGATAGTGCACAATAGTGCCGCATACCATTAACCACCAGTGCCACCTACCAGTGCCCACAGTGCCACCCATCATTGCCTACATTGCACCCATCAGTGACAGCTACCAGTGGCGCTCACCAGTGTCAACTACCAGTGCCCATCAGTGTCACCTACCAGTGCCCATCAGTGCCACCTTTCAGTGCCCATCAGTGCCATCTGTCAGTGGTACCTATCAGTAACACCTATTAGTGCCCATCAGTGCCATCTTATCAGTGGCCATCAGTACTGCCTTATCTGTCCCCATCACTGCCGCCTTATCTGTGCCTATCATTGCCGCCTTATCTGTGCCTATCAGTGCAGCCCATTAGTGCCCACCAGTGCTGCCTCATCAGCGCATATCAATGAAGTAGAAAAATTCCCTGTTTGCAAAATTTTATAACAAACTATGAAACATGATTTTTTTCCCCCCAAAATGTTCCATCTTTTTTTGTTTATTGCGCCAAAAAAAAAAACAACGGTGATTAAATATCACCAAAATAAAGCTCTATATGTGTGAAAAAAATGATAAAAATGTCATTTGGGTACAGCAGGGCTCGATAAATCCCAGGCGCCAAATGCGACTAGAAATTTTACCCTGGCGTCTGGGCTTTGATCAGTGTCTGTATTTAGTGAGGGGGATCTATACTGTGGGAGGGGGGTCTGTATTTAGTGAGGGGGATCTACTAGGGGGGTCTGTATTTAGTGATCTATACTGTGGGAGGGGGGTCTGTATTTAGTGAGGGGGATCTATACTGTGGGAGGGGGGTCTGTATTTAGTGAGGGGGATCTATACTGGGTCTGTATTTAGTGGAAGGGGGGTCTGTATTTAGTGAGGGGGATCTATACTGTGGGAGGGGGGTCTGTATTTAGTGAGGGGGATCTATACTGTGGAGGGGGGTCTGTATTTAGTGAGGGGGATCTATACTGCGGGAGGGGGGTCTGTATTTAGTGAGGGGGATCTATACTGTGGGTCTGTATTTAGTGAGGGGGATCTACTGTAGGGGGGTCTGTATTTAGTGAGGGGGATCTATACTGTGGGAGGGGGGTCTGTATTTAGTGAGGGGGATCTATACTGTACTGTATTTAGTGAGGGGGATCTATACTGCGGGAGGGGGGTCTGTATTTAGTGAGGGGGATCTATACTGTGGGAGGGGGGTCTGTATTTAGTGAGGGGGATCTATACTGTGGAAGGGGGGTCTGTATTTAGTGAGGGGGATCTATACTGTGGAAGGGGGGTCTGTATTTAGTGAGGGGGATCTATACTGTGGGAGGGGGGTCTGTATTTAGTGAGAGTGATCTATACTGTGGGAGGGGGGTCTGTATTTAGTGAGAGGGATCTATACTGTGGGAGGGGGGTCTGTATTTAGTGAGGGGGATCTATACTGTGGGAGGGGGGTCTGTATTTAGTGAGGGGGATCTATACTGTGGGAGGGGGGTCTGTATTTAGTGAGAGGGATCTATACTGTGGGAAGGGGGGTCTGTATTTAGTGAGAGGGATCTATACTGTGGGAGGGGGGTCTGTATTTAGTGAGGGGGATCTATACTGTGGGAGGGGGGTCTGTATTTAGTGAGAGGGATCTATACTGTGGGAGGGGGGTCTGTATTTAGTGAGGGGGATCTATACTGTGGGAGGGGGGTCTGTATTTAGTGAGGGGGATCTATACTGTGGGAGGGGGGTCTGTATTTAGTGAGGGGGATCTATACTGTGGAAGGGGGGTCTGTATTTAGTGAGGGGGATCTATACTGTGGGAGGGGGGTCTGTATTTAGTGAGAGGGATCTATACTGTGGGAGGGGGGTCTGTATTTAGTGAGAGGGATCTATACTGTGGGAGGGGGTCTGTATTTAGTGAGGGGGATCTATACTGTGGGAGGGGGGTCTGTATTTAGTGAGGGGGATCTATACTGTGGGAGGGGGGGCTGTATTTAGTGAGGGGGATCTATACTGTGGGAGGGGGGTCTGTATTTAGTGAGGGGGATCTATACTGTGGGAGGGGGGTCTGTATTTAGTGAGGGGGATCTATACTGTGGGAGGGGGGTCTGTATTTAGTGAGGGGGATCTATACTGTGGGAGGGGGGTCTGTACTTGGTGGGTCTTTAACCACTTGTCCACCTCCCACCGTCAAATGACGGCGGGCGGAGGACTCCATTATCCTGACATCACGTCATATGACGTGATGTCTTTTTAAAGCCGCGTGTGGGCGCGCGCGCACCCTGCTTCTCTGCTGGGATCCCGGTGCGAGTGCCCAGCGGCAACGATCGCCGCCGGGCACACGCGATTGCCCAGTAACTGAGCGGGGACGTGGAGCTCTGTATGTAAACACAGAGCTCCACGTCCTGTCAGGGAGAGAGGAGATCGATTGTGTTCCTTGTGCATAGGGTCACCTCCCCCAGTCACCCCCCCCTCCCCCTACAGTTAGAACACTCATAGGACACACATTTAACCCCTTCCCCGCCCCCTAGTGGTTAACCCCTTCACTGCCAGTCACATTTATACAGTAATCAATGCATATTTATAGCATTGTTCACTGTATAAATGTAAATGGTCCCAAAAATGTCAGAAAAGTGTCCGAAATGTCCGCCATAACGTCGCATTCCCAATAAAAAAAATCGCAGATCGCCGCCATTAATAGTAAAAAAATAAAATAAAAAAAATGCCATAAACTATCCCCTATTTTGTAAACACTATAAATTTTGCGCAAACCAATCGATAAACGCTTATTGCATTTTTTTTTTACCAAAAATATGTAGAAGAATACGTATCGGTCTAAACTGAGGAAAAAAATTTGTTTTTTATATATTTTTTGGGGGATATTTATTATAGCAAAAAGTAAAAAATATTGCATTTTTTTCAAAATTGTCGCTCTATTTTTGTTTATAGCGCAAAAATTAAAAACTGCAGAGGTGATCAAATACCACCAAAAGAAAGCTCTATTTGTGGGAAAAAAAGGACGCCAATTTTGTTTGGGAGCCACGTCGCACGACCGCGCAATTGTCTGTTAAAGCGACGCAGTGCCGGAAGCTTAAATTTTGTCTGGGCAGGAAGGGGGTGTAGGTGCACAGTAGGCAAGTGGTTAATGAGAGAGGGGGGTCTGTAGTTGGTGGAAGGGGGTGATACCAACCCGAGTCATACCAACAAAAAAAAAATGGCGCCTAACTTTTTTAGCTGGCTCCTAGATTCGCAATTGTCATTCAAAGTGCATCAGCGCGGAATGCTGAAAATTGGTCTGGGCAGGAAGGGGGTTTAAGTGCCCGGTAAGGAAGGGGTTAAGGATGCAATGGGCATTAAATGGCTCTTGAGGGTCACATAAGCTCCTCTCACCTATCCCGGACCTGTTCTTAGCTCGTCTCATGACATCTGTCCTGTGTGGACGGTGTCGTGTCCGGTAAAGGAAAGCGTCATGGCACAATTCATACAAGGGACAATGTGGGGAGATTATGGACAGATTAGGAGTATTAGAAGTGACAGAAGGCACAAGGAGATTGTATATAACAACACAGGGATTATCAGATGGATCGCCGTCTGTCTTTGCGATGACAGACGCCTGCCGGCAAGTTCAACGTCTCCGTCCCACCGTGAACACGTGCCCTCGTTTATAGGACACCCCATCAATGCCGGGTCAGAGACAGGGACTGAGAATATTAGCTTCAGCAGTTTTCCCTATGAAATCACCAGAACTCTTGGGGTACCACACAAAGACAGACACCCCACCGATTCTGGCCACAGGTGACTGCCAATCATTGGGGGGTTCCCATACTGGAGACCAAACCCCTCACTGCACATGTGTCATCGTCACTCAGTGGACGTACGTATTGGAGAGAGGATGGTAGTCCAAGAAACTGTGGTTATATATGTTCTATGGCCATAAAGATGGAAAGTCAGCCCCTAGAGAGGGATGTGTGCAGGGCCGATCCTAGCAGGGTGAACGGGGTGCTCCACACCCAGGCGCCGCAGAGGTGGGGGCACCGAAGCTCCAAAGTGCTCCCCTCCCTCCTCCTTGTCTGTGTCCAGAGGCGGAGCACATGTAGCGGGTGCTGCGGTTCCCTATCCCGATTGCTCTCTCCGCTGGCAACAGATAAGAGCGCATACCTCCCGCTGTCCCAATAATCCGGGATGGGTACCACAGCCGAAATGCTCTCAGAGTGCCACCCTCTAAGTAACCAAATATGCAACGTATGCCCCGCCCCCCCTGTAATGTGCTTTTGCTCCCAGCGCACCCGAGCTACAGGGATCTATTGGACAAGTACTGATCTATGGGGACACCTGATGTGGGGATTTCTGATGAGGGACACCTAATGTGCGGGGCTCTGATGGGGGACACCTGCTGGGGGGGACTTCTGATGGGGGACACCTGCTGGGGGGTTCTGATGGGGGACACCTGCTGGGGGGGACTCTGATGGGGGACACCTGCTGGAAGGTTCTGATGGGAGACACCTGCTGGGGGGTTCTGATGGGGAACACCTGCTGGGGGGGACTTCTGATGGGGGACACCTGCTGGGGGGTTCTGATGGGGGACACCTGCTGGGGGGGACTCTGATGGGGGACACCTGCTGGAAGGTTCTGATGGGAGACACCTGCTGGGGGGTTCTGATGGGGAACACCTGCTGGGGGGGACTCTGATGGGGGACACCTGCTGTTCAGGGCTCTGATGGGGGACACCTGCTGGGGGGGACTCTGATGGGGGACACTAATGAAGACTTCTTAGGGGAGCATCTCTGTGTTTAAGTCGGAGCCATAGAAACATTTGTAAAGGGGAGGAGTTAGTAAGATGACTACGCCCATGTGGGGGCGCCAGCAATATTTCTGTACCCAGGTGCCTGTGACCTTAGGATCGCCCCTGGATGTGTGGATAGGTCCAGCATGGTGCGGCGGCAGAGAAACCTTGAAGTACAGAGGCAGAAACAGAACTGTATTGAAATTAAAGTTCAGCAATACACAACAAGCATGGCGGGAAGCCAACCCGACCGGGAGCATTCATAGGCTAAGTAGAAGCAGTAGGTCTCAGGTGTGCCGACAGCATTGGTCTTCAGGGGCGGAGTGCAGTCTGGCAGGTCAGTACCAAAGTATGGAGGCTTCCAGGAAGGATGGCATATCCCTGAACTTTCCCTACTCGGCTGGAACAACCTCTCCTTGACACTAAGACCTGTCTCTACACTAGTCACACGCAAAATGCACCCCAAGCCTGTGAGTCAGGGTCTTAAACAGACTCTGCGTGACCCAAGATGGCTGCCAGGGTCACATGGGGTGTCAGCATACAATCGGATAGCTGCCCCCTGTGACCCAGGAAACCATAGAGTTCCTCTTGACTTCCTCTCCCTCAGCAATGTTGCTGCGGTTGAGCACCACCTGCAGTTTTTTATAATGCAGATTGCACCTGCCTACAGGTGTACTTAGGCCTATTCGTTTTGGGTGCTGAAGCACCTTGTCCCAACACTCCCCCCAACCAGTGACGGCTGGTGTTTTTTTGTTTGAGGGAGGCGGCAAACAGCCACCCCACTGCAGCACCTCAAACCCCCCACCCCTCGCTATCTGCCCGGCCACTGGCACTTACCCCATCTAGGCGGCGGGCACATGGGGCAGCGGTGAAGATTTGGGAAGTGAGCTCCATGACACAGCAGTCTCCCGCTGTGTGTTACAACCGGCGCCGCCCCTGCACCCACTGCCGCTCGTCGGCCTTGTCAGGAATCCAGAACTTAGTGGGAGGGTCTTA
Organism: Rana kukunoris; assembly: GCA_029574335.1. Lineage (NCBI taxonomy): Eukaryota > Metazoa > Chordata > Amphibia > Anura > Ranidae > Rana > Rana kukunoris. The sequence continues at coordinate 476,204,185 of CM056053.1, forward strand.
AAGGGGCATTAAATACCGGGAGTGCATTGCGTATAGAGTGCAGAGTTCTGTAGGGTTACACACACAGAGTGCAGGGTTTAGGGTTGCGCTACATACATAATGCAGAGTTCAGGGGTACGCTTACACACAGAGTGCAGAGCCTTCTTCCACAGCTGCTTACTTCTGCATCCTCCATCCACATCTCACCTTCACCCCTCTTCTTCCCTAGTACCTCCCCGCACACTATAGGTGGCTCTGCCTCACTAATTTTCAGGGAGATCATCAAGTGGGGGATTCGGCATCTGCACTGCACCCCAGGCACCTATATCTCCCAGGTCCCCATCCTGCACTCAGTGGGAGCCTCTCAGGAAATCAGATCTTCGGGAGCTGTTGGAAGACAAGCTGTCGCTTGTAAACACAGAAGCTGGATTTCTGTGTTTACAAGTGATAGTGGTGAGTAGGAAGAGAAGGGCTTCGGCCAAAGGTGGTGGAACTGAGTTCCACCAAGTTCCAGTTGAAAAAAAGCCCTGGTCCTATATCCCAATAGTACACAGTCAACAGGATATTGTGAAACAGTCAATACTCACAAGTCCTGGAAGCAGCTGTGCCTATTCAGCTTCCTCCAGGTGCATTCCTGTGAGGCTTTAAATACTGGATCCAAACTGCAGATGCGGGCCGCTTACAAAACTTTGCTTACCCTTATCCGGCCCTTGTGGAAAAAAAAAACCCAACCACTGACACCAATGATGGGGCACTATTCCTCCCACTGATACCAATGATGGGACACTATTCCTCCCACTGATCCCAATGATGGGACAGCATTCCTCCCACTGCCACCAATAATGGGACACTATTTCTTCCACTGATACCAATGATGGGACAGCATTCCTCCCACCGAAAACCAGTGATGGGGCACCATTCCTCCCACTGACACTAATGATGGGGCACTATTCCTCTCACTGATACCAATGATGGGACACTATTCCTCTCACTGATACCAATAATGGGACAGCCTTCCCCCCACCATTGATGGGGCCAGTGGCGTAGCATGGGGAGTGCGAGGGGGCCCACCGCCCCGGGCACAAAATTTAAAGGGGCGCTGTCACAAGTGTGGAAAGGAGGGAGCGCCAACAACAGATGGGACATAGGAACGTATGCATGATGTCACCACTCCAGGCTTTACCAGTCATTATCAAGCACACTCTCCTCTTCCCTACAGCCACCGCTGTCTCACACAGTGGATCATGTGACCAGACTGGAGCTAGCTGAAAATAGGTAAGTCCGTGGGTCAGGGGGGCGCAAATTACTTGCCTCGCCCCAGGTGCTGACAACCCACGCTACGCCACTAGATGGGGCACTAATCCTCCCAATGATACTAATGATGGGACAGCATTCCTCCCTCTGACACCAATGATGGGGCACCATTCCTCCCTCTGACACCAATGATGGGGCACCATTCCTCCCACTGATGCCAATGATGGAGCACTATTCCTCCCAATGATACCAATGATGGGACACCATTCCTCCCTTAAATACCAACAATCGGGCGCTATTCCTGCGACTGGCTCCAGAAATGGAGCACGATTCCTCTCACTGACACCAACAATGGTGTACTAATCTTACTCCCACTGACGCCAGGGCGTTTTCTACTCCCACTGGCCACAGTCTGGCCCCCTTAAAGCCTGAGTCACTTCGACAGAGAGGAACACCGAAGATTCGACCTTCCTATGTAAGGTCAATGGATAGGCTCAAATACTCCAGCCTTTTGTCATGGTCCCAAGCACTTTTCCTTACATGACTACCTCTACTCTCGTAATCCCAGCTCATACTGTCACGGAGCATTCAGCTGGTTCTAATTGCATTCCAACAACTGAGCCTTGTTGGCAAAGATATTAGGTCCGTCTTATAGAGTCTTACCAAGCAAAGTGGCTTGAGTAAGGTTTCCATACCAAATATATCCCTTTCTATCCGGTTGGGGTCCTCACCATTGCACATTGGTTCCTAAAGGCTACCATTTGAAATTATTTTCCATTCTACTGCAAATTATTGTCCTTTCCATTAAAGCCCAACTCCAATCTCTCAGGCCTCGTACACACGATCGGACATATCCGATGAAAACGGTCCGCGGACCCTTTCCATCGGATATGTCCGATCTGGAGTTTGGTCCGATGGCGTGTACACACCATCGGATCAAATTCCCCGCCGGCGGACGGCGCGGTGACGTGGCGGTGACGCGGCCGTGACGTTGACGCCGCCACGTCACCGCACCAGGAAGTAAAACACTTCCGCGCATGCGCCGAATCCATTCGGCGGCGGCGCGGCGGTGCTGCGGGACGGGACGACATGTCTGCTGGTAAGTGTACTAACCAGCAGACATGTCGGGCGGACACATTCCCACCCGATAGATTTCAAAGCATGCTTTGAAATCTGTCGGGTGGACAAATCTGTCCGCTAGCCCATACACACGATCGGAGATGTCTGCTGAAACGGTCCATCGGACCGTTTTCAGCGGACATATCCCCTCGTGTGTACGGGGCCTTTAGGGTTAAATGCTCATTTTGTCTTGGGGTTACAGGCAATGCTGTATCCTGGCCTAGGCCAACAAGGCCCAGGCCTAGGGCAGCACTCTGCTGGGGGGCAGCACGGACAGTGTCCTCGCCGGCTTGCGCTACACTGTTAGGCAAGTTAGTTTAGCGCCTCCATAAATTGGCCGCACTGCTTCCAGTATGTGGGCGGTTGGCATTCTGCAACTGTGGGGGGGGGGCATCGCTTCTCATTTTTTACCATCCCTGTCCCATTGCAGAGATTTCCCTTCACTTCTTGTCCCATAGCCAAACAGGAAGTGAGAGGAAATCTATGCAAATTAAGGGAGCCCATTGACCCCCCCCCCCCCCCAGGCCATCAGAACTAAAAATTTCAGGGTAAGTCTTAAACTGCAAGGGGTGTGGCCTTGACAGGAAGGGATGGGTCATATTTCAATTAGGGGGGCACGAGTTTACTCAGGCCTAGGGCAGCACAAAACCTTAATACACCCCTGGTTACAGGAAAGGCATTTTTACTTAGCCTATCTCCCACTCTGCCTGACCCTGGTGCTGCCCTCTTCTTCCTAAGGGTCCAATCCATGGGTGGTCCCTCGGTGTCATCATACACAACTCATGGCTGTTAACGCTGCTGTGTACATGGTGGGGGGGGGGGGCGAGGTTTAGGTACCATGCTGGACAGGGCCGCCATCTGGACCAATGGGTTTTTTGCCCTAGAGTTGTGCTAGGGGCCAATCCTTATCAGCATGTCCACCAGTAAGGGTACAGCTTAAGTGTTTCAAGGGTGATGTCCTCAGAGCTCAGGGGAAAAAGCATTATCCCTGGAACGCGTAAGCTGCACCCTTACTGGTGGACATGCATCTGGTGGTGTGGTGAGAATTTGTACATACACTTGACCCTATTCCTTTTGTGAGTATATTGACCTATTTTATTGTCCTACAGTAATGCACTAGGCAGGTGCGCATGGCTGTCCGCTGAATTTTTTTCAGAGGGGGGCGCTTCAGCAGCGGTGATATACAGTCGCATTTAACCCTTTTAAGTGGCGCTTTACCGATAACGTGGTCAGCTGGCAGTGTGAAATAGCTCTTGAGATAAATCAGCTTCACTCCATGCCCATATAAATATAGCCTAGAGCAGTGATGGCGAACCTTGGCACCCCAGATGTTTTGGAACTACATTTCCTATGATGCTCATGCACTCTGCAGTGTAGCTGAGCATCATGGGAAATGTAGTTCCAAAACATCTGGGGTGCCAAGGTTCGCCATCACTGGCCTAGAGAATGTACAGACCTCCTTTAGCACAGACCCCTTCATTCAGCACAGATGGACCCCCCTTCAGCACAGACCCCCCATTCCACACAGACCCCTCCATTCAGCACAGACCCCCTTTCAGCACAGATGGACCCCCCTCCCCCCATCCCATTCAGTACCTCAGATCAGCCACCAGCACAGCAGGTTCCCTCCCCCTGTGCACACATAAACACCGGAGGGGGAGGCGGCTTCACTCTGCTCGCTGTGCCTGTGTGACATCCGGGCCGCAACTGCTCAGATAGCCCGCGGCCGCAAGACTCCTCAACACCTTCTCGATTTTCCAGGAGGGGTCAATTGCCCCCCCTTGCCCCATGGAGCGGATGCCCATGCAGGAGCACCTTAATCCTTGCTTGTTTTCTAGCACTGGTTTTCCCCACGAATAGAAGAGGCCAGCAACGCGTGTGTGGTGGAAGTTGTCAGAAGGGGATATTTCTATGGGATTTTACTGTCAAGATTGAAGCAATATCTACTCTGATGCCTGGTACACACGACCGGTTTTCACGACGAAAATAGGTCGTGTGTATGCTCCATAGCAGTTTTCTCAACGAAAAAACTGCCCGCAAAAAAAAATTAAACCAGCTCTCCTTTTTCTTATCGTGTTTCCCATCAGTTTTTTTTCTCGGCGCGAAAAACTGTTGTGTGTATGCTTTTCCGAGGGGAAAAAACGCACATGCTCAGAATCAAGTATGCAGCCCAAACGGTGCCGCCATTTGAAAGGAACTTCCCCTTTATTGTCCCGTCTTACGTGTTGTACGTCACCCCGCTTTAGTCGGATGTTTTTTTGCATGAACGTGTGTATGCAGGTCAGGTTGGAGAGGAATCACATTGGGAAAAACATTGGGCCAGATCCACAAAGCCCTGCGTATCTCGGCGGCGGCGTAGCGTATAGTATTTTCGCTACGCCGCTGTATGCTAGGAAGGCAAGTTCCGTATCCACAAAGGACTTGTGTCCTAAGTTACGGCGGCGTAGCGAAAATGGCCCGGCATAAGCCTGCGCAATTCAAATTGGGAAGAGGTGGGCGTGTTTTATTTAAATCATTCGTGACCCGGCGTAAATTACGTTTTTTTTTAACTGCGCATCCGCCGGCCGCGGACGTATCCCAGTGCACATGCTCCAAATCATGTCGCAAAACATCAATGAAAACGACGTGAACGTAACTTACGCAAATCCCTATTCGCAAACGGTTTACGCAAGCAACGTGAACGGCGGAAAATTCGACGCTGGCCCGACGTCCATACTTAACATTACGTACGCCTCCATACAGCAGGGGTAACTTTACGGCAAACATATGCTTACGCAAACGACGTAAAAACACTGCGGCGGGCGTACGTACGTTCGTGGATCGGCGTATCTAGCTCATTTGCATATTCGACTTGGAAAACACACAGAAGCGCCCCTAGCGTCCAGCGTAAATATTAAACTTAAATAGCGGCGTAAGACGTCTTATCTACGCAAAAAAACGGTGTATCTTGTTTTGTGGATACAAAACAAAGATACGCTGGCGCAGATTTGAAATTACGGCGGCGTATCTGGAGAAATACGCCACTGCAATTGTTTGTGGATCTGGCCCATTGTTTTTTTCCTGTTGAGAAAAATGGTCGCATGAGCCTCATCTGGACCAAATTATCTGAAACGCCTTCATTCCTTTAATACTTCAGAAAGCCTGGGAATATGACTGCCAGACCTCTTGCCTGATACCTCAGGGGCGGGACTTAAAGCACCAACATCCTCCCAGGAGCAGAACATGCAATCTCTGTGATATGGGAAAGCCCTGTGGTGGGGTAACATTGGAGACCTAGCCATGACTAAGCACTAATTTGGAGTGTGAAACGCGTAGGCTGTTATTCCCGTTTTCTGCTTGTTTTGTAGTGCATTTTTATCCGATTTGGGCCATTATGTAAAATGAGTCTACAATATAAAAATAAACCTTGCAGCAGGGCAGATCCTAGGGTCACAGACCTTTCTGGTGCACCCACATGGGCGTGATCATCTTACTAACCCCTCCCCTTTACAAATGTTTCCTTTACAACTCAAACACAGAGAAGCTCCCCTAAGAAGTCTTCATTAGTGTCCCCCAGCAGGTGTCCCTCATCAGAGCCCCCCACAGCAAGTGTCCCCTATCAGAGACCCCCACAGCAGGTGTCCCCCATCAGAGCCCCCCACAGCAGGTGTCCCCCATCAGAGACCCCCGCAGTAGGTGTCCCCCATCAGAGCCCCCCCACATCAGGTGTCTCCCATCAGAGCCCCCCACATCAGGTGTCTCCATAGATCACCACTTGTCCAATAGATCTCCAGCGGAGAGATCAAGCGGGATAGGGGAACCGCAGCACCCGCTACATGCGCTCTGCCTCTGGACACAGACAAGGAGGAGGGAGGGGAGCACTTTGGGGCTTCGGCGCCCCCACCTCTGAGGCGCCTAGGTGCAGAGCCTTGCAGTACTGGTAATGTACATTGAACCCACGCATGCATGTCACTCCTAGGAATTACCGCAGGGGCGCTACTTTTTGTTTCACGTTATAACTTTATTCTATTATAACATTATAATTGTCACAATGTATCAGTCTATGTAAAACTACAGAAGTCTCTGTTACACTGTTATTCCGCGTACACGCGATCGAAAATTGCGACAAGAAAAGTTCAATCTGAGTTTTTGGTCAGAAATTCCGACCGTGTGTAGGCTCCATCGGACATTTTCTGTCGGAATTTCCGACAACAAAAATTTGAGAGCTGGTTCCCAAATTTTTCCGACCAGAAAAGTTTTGTCTGTATGCAATTCCAACGCACAAAAAAACACGCATGCTCGGAATCAAGCAGGAGAGCCGAACTGCCTATTGAACTTCATTGATCTCGGCTCGTCGCACATCTTGTATGTCACTGCGTTCTTGACGTTCGGAATTTCTGACAAGATTTGTGTGACCGTGTGTGACCGTGTGTATGCAAGACATACAATTTCCAATCATGTGTACGCGGCATAACAGTCTTCTGAAACATGCAAACAATCTCAGACTGTCTCTAGACTCTAGCAGTCTCTATTAACATGGTGCCCGTCTCTATCAGCCCTCTGTATATGGCTTCATTCTTCAGCAGTCTCCTGTAACACAGCGCCCATCTCTTGCAATCTCTTATAACATGACAACAGTCTCTAATATGGCAGTCTCTTGTAGTGTGCAGTTGTTTTTTGTAACAAAGCTGTGCCAAGGTGGTCTCCTGTGATGTGACAGTCCCTCCTAACATGAGTAAAAGCTATGTTGAACATGGTTGTGTAGGTACAGTCTCTATGGGGCAGTTCAGGTTGTAGCCTGTTGAGGGTGGGAGTATGCGATTGCAGGAACTGGCCCTATACAAGTGTCTACTATGTCCTGTCTTCTGTTCCCAGGCAGAGGGAGCTGTGGAGGGTATGGAGGATGGAGGTGCAGGACCAGGTGAGATCTCTCTGGCTTTGTCTGCAGATGATGGAGACGTCACTCCCGGACCTCACCGATGGAGGACTCCTAGAGGTATGTGCTCAGGTTGGTGTTCTAGTCTTATGTTTTCCACCGATGTCTCACTAATCACAAAATTCACTGACATACCTGACCGACAGAGAAGACCCTTCATCCCAAACATTTTATCTGACTTTTGGTTGAGGTCAGGCCTTCCAAATATAACATTTCTCCAGAAGTCTCCTCGTCAAAATTCCCCACTCTGTTACCACCTTCCATCAGGTTTTGGGTGACCCGCCATAGAGTGTTGGGTGTCCTTGCAGTAAAGCATTGGGTTTCCCTGCTTTAGGGTTTTGGGTATGTCTACTATAAGATGTTGGGTGTCCACAACATCGGATGTTCCCACTATAAAGGGTTGGGTGTCCTTGCCGTAAAGTGTTGGGTTTCCCCACTATAGGGTTTTGGATATGTCTACTATAAGGTGTTGGGTGTCCACACCATAGGATGTTCTCACCATAGAAGGCTGGGTGTCCTTGCTGTAAAGTGTTGGGTTTCCCCACTATAGGGTTTTGGGTATGTCTATTATAAGGTGTTGGGTGTCCACACCATAGGATGTTCCCACCATAGAAGGCTGGGTGTCCTTGCTGTAAAGTGTTGGGTTTCCCCACTATAGGGTTTTGGGTATGTCTATTATAAGGTGTTGGGTGTCCACACCATAGGATGTTGCCACCATAGAGGGTTGGGTTTTCCCACTATAGGTTGTTGAATGTCCCCAACATAGGGTTTTGTGTTTCTCCACTAAAGAGTGTTGGATGTCCCCACTATAGGGTTTTGCATATCTCTACTTTAATGTATTGGGTGTCCACACCGTATGACACTCCCACCATAGAGACTTGGGTATCCCCAATATAGGTTGTTGGATGTCCTTAACATTGGGCGTTGGATGTTCCCAACATAGGATTTGGTGTTTCCTCAAATATAGGGTGTTGGATGTCCCTTCTATAGGGTGTTGAATATCCCCAACATACTGTAGGATGTTGGGTTTCCACAGGATTATGATGTTGGATGTCCCCACTATAGGGTGTTGGATTTTCCCAACATAGGGTTTTGGGTTTCCCCAATATAGGGTGTTGGGTGTCCCCACTATAGGCTGTTGGGTGTCCCCACTATAGGCTGTTGGATTTTCCTGACATAAGGTTTTGGGTTTCCCCAATATAGGGTGTTGGGTTTCCCTAATAAAGGGTGTTGGGTGTCCCTACTATATGGTGTTGTAGGTTCCCAACATAGGTCATTGGGTTTCCCCAATATAGGGTGTTGGGTTCTCCAATAAAGGGCGTTGGGTGTCCCCACTATAGGATGTTGTATGTTTCCAACATAGGGTTTTGGGTTTCACCAATATAGACTGTTAAGTGTCCCCACTATAGGGTGTTGGATTTTCCTGACATAAGGTTTTGGGTTTCCCCAACATAGGGTGTTGGATGTTCCCAACTTAGGGATCTTCACAATGGTGGTGTTGGGTGTCCTACCAGCCTTGGACTGTCCCACTGACATTGAAGGTTTTCCTAATCCTCCTGTTGCATTCTCCACAACATACAATGAATACAAATCCGGCAGGGAGACTGGAGGCCCCTCATAAGATCCAGGAAGTTGCTTCCCCAGCATTCATAATCTCCCCCGACCCAGCTCCCAGAGCGCCCACTCCCTGCAGAAGGGATCTTCTGAAAGTTTGATTAGTAGCAGATGAACAATCAGATTTACAGCTTCCAGCTTACTGTAGGTAAGGAAATCTCAGACTACTGTCCGAGGGGGTGAAAGTGGCCCCCCAGGCCGCAGGTTTGGCATTATTGGTCTAGTTTAGGGTCTTTAGGGCACTGTATTTATTGTATGTTAATAGTCTGGCTTGGATAGATACATACAAACAGGGGGGTACGGCTATTACACCTGTAAGGGGCCCCCGGCTGGCCCCCCTCCCATGTATTTATTTATTTGCATTACACCAGTAAGGGGCCTGATGGTCCCCAGTGCCCCTTACAGGCCTGGCTGGCTAGCTTTAGCAGGTATTTGTAATTAACGAGCATTAATTGATAGATTTAATACGAATTGAACTTGATCATCTGTTCTTCTTTTTTTGTTCTCACCAAAACGCTGTTGTGTGAGTTTTACGATTGTCTATAGGAGACGTAGTCAGTCTGGATCCATTGTCATTGAGTCTTCTTCTTTGTAAACAAGTCACAGGGATTACCCTCCCCCGTCCCCAGGGTACGAGGAGGGGTGAGGTCACACTTAGTGATGTGAATGGACGGTGCCCCCCCCCTTTGGCTGGATGCTGAATGGGGGGGGGGGGGGGGGGGCGACAGACAGCTCAGGATAGGAGACAACTACCCCCCCCCCCCTGTTCATCACAGGGCAAGGTAAGGAATTCTCTGCAACTTCTCCAATGTATGGAGTGATACTTTGTGTGCAACGGAGGGAATACTTCTCAATGCAGAAGTGAGGGGCTTCTATAGGAAGAACCCCCCCCCCCCCCCATTACAGAGCTCAGCCAGAAGACAACTCCGACCTGTGCACAATAGAGGTGCATTCCAAATAACTGCTCCTTGGAGGTGGTGGCTGCACTAGTTTTCTTTTTTTTCTGCCAGTAGCACACTTTCTGCCTATGGTGACAACACCCGCTCATTGTCCTGTATCTTTGGAGGAGCAGCTTTGAACAGGACTACAGAACACTTCCCCCTCTACTCATCTACCCAAATCAGAACTTTACTTAACGTGGTTGTAAACCCGGCTGCGGCAGCCGCCATTAACGGCACAGGCTAGGGAAGAAACGGCACTTAGTTTGGTTTCTTCCCCACGCATGCGGGAGTGGCGTCCCGTGGCTCCGGCGAATCAGAGAGCCAGAGTCTGCGGCCCGGAAGGAGGAGGGGCCAGAAGATGGACGCTGCCTACCAGGGCCGATCCTAGGGTCACAGGCACCTGGGTGCAGAAATATTTCTGGTGCCCCCACATGGGCGGCGTCATTTTACTAACTCCTCCCCTTTACACATGTTTCTATGGCAATGACTCAACCACAGAGATGCTCTCCCACAAAGTCTTCATTACCCTGGGATACTTACATGATCTCTTAACAATAAACAAAATACAGGAAGAGAAGCAGAGTACTTTATTGGGACCTGGAGGGGGGCTCTGTGATGGACACAGGGAGGGCTTCTGTTAGAGAGTCTGTTAGATCTTCGGCGCCCCCACCTCTGCAGGCCCCTGGGTGCAATGCACCCTGTGCACCCTGCCTAGGATCGGCCCTGCTGCCTACACAGGGGACATCACTGGATTATTTTGCAGGTAAGTGGCACATAACGGGCTAGTATGCAATGCACCCTGTGCACCCTGCCTAGGATCGGCCCTGCTGCCTACACAGGGGACATCACTGGATTATTTTGCAGGTAAGTGGCACATAACGGGCTAGTATGCAATGCATACTAGCCCATTATGCTTTTCATTTGCAGCCTTTGCAGGGAGCAATAGGAAGTAAAACCCATCAGGGTTAACTTCCTTTTTAAAAGTGAAATCTTATTTGTATGCTATATAAGCAATCAAACTTTGATTGTGAAAAAAAAAAAGTGAAATTTCCGCTTTTCCTTCTCCTCCCCCCTCCTCTACCATTATACTGAAAAGGGTTTGGACTCCTGTCCTGGTGAAAGTCTGTTTTTAAAAAAATCAGCAGCTACAGTATTCATAGGTGCTGAATTTATTTATTTATTTTAAATTCTGTAGTTTCCCCTTTAACATAAAGGGGAGGCGTTCTGTAGTCCAAAGAGGAAATGGTGGAACTGATGAGAGTGCTGCACAGGAAGACATCAGGTGACAGGATTTCTTGCAGGATCAACACGTTCTTTTTTTTTTAACATTAATTATTGAACGCCATGAGGGAGGGGGGTGGTCAGGGGTGATTCTAGACTCTTTATAGATAGTAACAATGTAACTGATAAAGAGATCATCACAGCAGTGCCATGTCATCCGAAATACAAAGAAAGGAAACCAAAGTGTGCCGATCTCCTCCCCTCCTCCGATCTCCTCCCCTCCTCCGATCTTCTCCCCTCCAACAAGATTTTTATTTTGGAATTACAAAAAAGTTTGCAAACAAGTAACAAAAAAATAAAATAGAATCATCATCATCATCATCATCATCATCAATTCTAATATCTGATTCCTCCTGTACTGCATTGTACTGTCTGCCTTTATGTTGTAAAGCACTGTGCAAACTGTTGGCGCCATATAAACCCTGTATAGTAATAATAATAATCATTAGGTATATGAATCATCGTCATCATTATCAACTATAATCATCATCATCAATTATAATAATCATCACCATCAGTTACAATAATCATCATCATTATTTATAATAATAATCAACACCATTACTGTTATTTATAATTATCATCATCAATTATATACTAATCATCATTATTATAATCATAATCATCACCATTATCATTATTTATAATAGTAATTATCATCATCAATTATAATCATCAAATATAATAATAATAATCATCACCACCATCATCATTATTTTTAATCATCATCATCAATTATATTAATAATTATCATCAATTATAATCATCATCATCAAATATAATAATAATAATCATCATCATCATCAATATTTTTAATCATCATCATCAATTATAATCATCATCATCAAATATAATAATAATAATCATCATCATCATCAATATTTTTAATCATCATCATCAATTATAATCATGAAATATAATAATAATCATCATCATCAATTATAATCATGAAATATAATAATAATCGTCATCGTTTTAATCATCCTAGTAAAAGAAAATCTAAGGGAAGGGAACAAACGAGTTGATAAAATAAATTCGGGTCGCCTAAAAATGTAACTTTAAAGTTTAGGGTTTAAAAAAAAAAACGAATTCATATTTAAATGTGCATAAAGAACAACATAATAAAAAGTCAGCAAAAAGAAACAGGCTAAAGGGAAAAGGGAATAAAGGAGTTAATAAAAACAAAAACATGTTGGTTCATTGAGGGTTAATAAGGGGCTAGAATGTGTTTTTTTCTTTATAGTCGTTATTTACATCATTTATAAATGAATGAAGAGTACACTCCCAAGAGATCGGTCTCCCTTTCATAATCTACTATATTCCTGTCTATTGGAATTGGAGGGATGGTGGGAACCCCTCATAATGGGCACAGAAGGTGTACAGACCTGGGAACTCAGCACAGGGATGGTGGGAACCCCTTAAAATGGGCACAGCGGGTGTACAGACCGGGGGACTCAGCACAGGGATGGTGGGAACCCCTCATAATGGGCACAGCAGGTGTACAGACCTGGGAACTCAGCACAGGGATGGTGGGAACCCCTCATAATGGGCACAGCGGGTGTACAGACCCAGGAACTCAGCACAGGGATGGTGGGAACCCCTCATAATGGGCACAGAAGGTGTACAGACCCGGGGACTCCGCACAGGGATGGTGGGAACTCCTCATAATGGGCACAGCAGGTGTACAGACCTGGGAACTCAGCACAGGGATGGTGGGAACCCCTTATAATGGGCAAAGAAGGTGTACAGACCCGAGAACTCAGCACAGGGATGGTGGGAACCCCTCATAATGGGCACAGCAGGTGTACAGACCTGGGAACTCAACACAGGGATGGTGGGAACTCCTCATAATGGGCACAGAAGGTGTACAGACCGGGGGACTCCGCACAGGGATGGTGGGAACTCCTCATAATAGGCACAGCAGGTATACAGACCTGGGAACTCAACACAGGGATGGTGGGAACTCCTCATAATGGGCACAGCAGGTGTACAGACCCGGGAACTCAGCACAGGGATGGTGGGAACCCCTCATAATGGGCACAGCAGGTGTACAGACCCGGGAACTCAGCACAGGGATGGTGGGAACCCCTCATAATGGGCACAGCAGGTGTACAGACCCGGGAACTCAGCACAGGGATGGTGGGAACCCCTCATAATGGGCACAGCGGGTGTACAGACCCAGGAACTCAGCACAGGGATGGTGGGAACTCCTCATAATGGGCACAGCGGGTGTACAGACCCAGGAACTCAGCACAGGGATGGTGGGAACCCCTCATAATGGGCACAGCGGGTGTACAGACCCAGGAACTCAGCACAGGGATGGTGGGAACTCCTCATAATGGGCACAGCGGGTGTACAGACCCAGGAACTCAGCACAGGGATGGTGGGAACCCCTAATAGTGGGCACAGCAGGTGTACAGACCCGGGAACTCAGCACAGGGATGGTGGGAACCCCTAATAGTGGGCACAGCAGGTGTACAGACCCAGGAACTCAGCACAGGGATGGTGGGAATCCCTCATAATGGGCACAGCGGGTGTACAGACCCAGGAACTCAGCACAGGGATGGTGGGAACCCCTAATAGTGGGCACAGCAGGTGTACAGACCCGGGAACTCAGCACAGGGATGGTGGGAACCCCTAATAGTGGGCACAGCAGGTGTACAGACCCAGGAACTCAGCACAGGGATGGTGGGAACTCCTCATAATGGGCACAGAAGGTGTTCAGCCCCGGGAACTCAGCACAGGGATGGTGGGAACCCCTAATAGTGGGCACAGCAGGTGTACAGACCCGGGAACTCAGCACAGGGATGGTGGGAACCCTTTATAATGGGCACAGCGGGTGTACAGACCCGGAAACTCAGCACAGGGATGGTGGGAACCTCTCATAATGGGCACAGCATTAGTATAAATTGAACTGGATATCAATCCAGCGGCAGGGAGACAAAAGCTCCATTGGCTGGGTGATGAGCCACAGACAGTGACCGTTTCGACTGACCCAAATGAATGGGTGTGGCAGAATGAAAATCAATCATATAGGGTTGATCGATGGGTGTTTTTCATGGCCTCACACGTAGATCTTAATGATTTACATGGGTGCCAAAAACGCCATAGTTTGATTGATTATTATTTTGCCACAACTGATCAACACGGGGCATCCGAAGCTGATCGCCGATCGCTCGGCCGTGCAATGTTTGTGTTGCTGGATCAATGTCCAGTTTGATTGAGCGCTTGATTGTTGAATTGAATATTCGTCATTTATTTTCATGTATGACCGCCGTAAAGCCTCGTACACACGATTGGATTTTCCGACGGGAATTGTGAGATGGCAGGATGTTGTCGGAAAATCCGACTGTTTGTATGCTCCATCGGACAATTGTTGGATTTTCCGCGGACAAATGTGGGATAGCACACTTTAAAATTTCCCCACAACAGATGTGTGTTGTCGGATTATCTGATCGTGTGTACAGAAGTCCAACGTACAAACACGCATGCTCAGAAGCTATGCTCACCATAACACAACAGAAGTTGCCCAAAGGGTGGCGCTAAAGAGCTGAAAAAACACATTGTTTTGTGTTTATTGGCCGAAAATTATTTTCCGTTTGTAAGCAGAACAAGTTCACGGCCAGACAAAAGTCCTACGCTCTGTCCGCGTAAAATCAGATCGTGTGTATCAGGCTTAAGGCGCGATTCACACAAATGCGTTTTTTGATGCATTTTTCAAGGGAATTTTTTAACATTGGTTCCTATAGAACACGTTCACGTTTTTGGAAAGGGTCGGGGACTTTTTTCCCCGCAAAATACAGCGTTTTGCATGTAATAGACTTTAATGGACCCGCATCCAAAACTCAAGTACCGCGTTTTTACCACAATAGTGACGCGATCTTGCCGCAATTCATGTTTTTTTTCACACTGTATATAGCTGGTTGCTATGGAGGGGGCCGACCGCCGCGTCCCTAACAACCGATGAGTCATCAGCTGTCAACTGGCTTCCCACTGAATGTTAAAAACCAACATGGGGGCAAGAAGGTGCTTTGGGGAGAGGGGAGCAGAGCCCCATGTTGAGGGCATGTAGTCTGGTACCGTTCAGGAGTAGTGTTGCTCACAAATATTCGCATTGCGAATATTCGTTCCGAATATTGCATATTCGAGTATTCGCGAATAAATCGAATATCGCCGTGAATTTTTTCAAATTTATTTTTAAAACAGATCACATCCTAGTGATCTCCATCGACGTCTAAAAGCATTGCTGGTATGATTAGAGACCCTGGGCCGAGTAGCTGAGGCGATCCTTTTATGTTGCCGAATATTCGCAATGCGAATATTCGTATTACGAATATTTGTGAATACTTTCTCTGCCCTTCTGTGTTTTGTGTATAAAAAAAAAATTTGCTTTAGTTTAGTCATATAAGTTTGTGTAAGTAGAGTTAGTGTTTAGTGCATATTAGTTTAGTAATCCAGGAAATGATCTCCGTTTTCGCGTGTTGACGAGAATTTCGCAATCAATTTCGCATTAGCGAAATTTCGCAATTTTTTTTTTCGATAAAATATCACGAATATTCGATATTAACGAATATTTTGCGAATATTCTTCTATATATTCGTGAAATATCGCGAAATCGAATATGGCGTATTCCGCTCATCACTATTCAGGAGGAGGGGGCGCTCACTTGTCTCCTCCCTTTCCTGACCTGCCAGGTTGCGTGCATTTTTTTATTTTGGCATGGGGGGTCTCCTACGAATCAATACTAGACCCGAGGGCCTGGTATGGACCTGGGGGGGGGACCCCATGCTGTTTTTTTTTTCACAATTCTTTTTTTAGCTGGCGATTCTTTTTTTTACATTCAGCGGGAAGCCCGCTGACTGCTGATGACTTGTCGGTTGCTAAGGACATAACGGACAATTTTTCCGGCCCTCTCCTTAGCAATAGTGTTGCTCACGAATATTCGCATTGCGAATATTCGCTACGAATATTGCATATTCGAGTATTCGCGAATAACACGAATATCGCGGCGAATATTCGCTATTTCGAATATTCGAATTTTTTCAATTTTTTTTTTAGAACAGATCACATCCTAGAGATCCCCATCGACGTCTAAAAGCATTGCTGGTATGATTAGAGACCTTGGGCCGAGTAGCTGCAGCGCTCATTTTATATTGCCGAAAAATCGCAATGCGATTATTCGGCAATAGCGATATCGCGCGATTATTTTATATTGTAATATATCACGAATATTCTGAGCCAATCAGAGTGCTCCATTCCGCATTTCTCGAATATTCGCAATTATTTTATATTGTAATATATCACGAATATTCTGAGCCAATCAGAGTGCTCCATTCCGCATTTCTCGAATATTCGCAATTATTTTATATTGTAATATATCACGAATATTCTGAGCCAATCAGAGTGCTCCTTCCGCATTTCTCGAATATTCGCAATTATTGTGTATTGTAATATATCACGAATATTCTGAGCCAATCAGAGTGCTCCTTCCGCATTTGCCGAATATTCGCAATTATTTTATATTGTAATATATCACGAATATTCTGAGCCAATCAGAGTGCTCCTTTCCGCATTTCTCGAAATTTCGCATTCGCAATTCGCATTCGCATTCGCAATAGCGAAAATTCGCAATAGTGAAAATTCGCAATATTTTCATTTCCAAAAAATATCACGAATATTCGTATTTAGCGAATATATCTCGAATATTCGACTATATATTCGAGATATATCGCGAAATCGAATATGGCATATTCTGCTCAACACTACTTAGCAACCAGCTATATACAGTGTAAAAAAAATGCAAATAGTTGCAAAATCGCGGTAAAAACCTGCGTCCAAAAACGCGTCAAGCGCCGCAAAAAGCACTGCAGAAACGCTCAAAAGCAACATGCACAGATGTGAATTGAGTCTAATGCCGCATGCACAAGACAAGAAAAGTCCAATGTTAGCTTTTGGTCAGAAATTGAGACCGCGTGTATGTTACATCGGACTTTTCCAGGCGGAATTTCCTCCAGCAAAAATTTGAGAGCCGGTTCTCAAATTTTCCGACGGAAAAAATTCCAATCGGAAATTCTGATCGTCTGTAGAAATTCCGACGCGTGCTCGGAAACAATTCGACGCATGCTCAGAGAACTTTTGTGTGACTGTGTGTATGAGAGAACCAGGGCCGCCATCAAGGGGGTACAGGCAGTACACCTAGAAATAGGGGTGCAACGGATCAAAAAACTCACGGTCCGGATTGTTCCTCGGATCGGCAGTCACGGATCGGATCATTTTACGGATCAGCAAAAAAAAAACAGTGACACCCCCCCCCCCCCCCCAAGTAGTACAGGCACACAGTGACCCCCTTCCCACCATAGTACAGGCAGACAGTGACCTCCTCCCCCCCTCCGTAGTACAGGCAAACAGTGACTTTCTCCCCCCCCCTCCGTAGTACAGGCAAACAGTGACCTCCTCCCCCCCCCCTCCGTAGTACAGGCAAACAGTGACCTCCTCCCCCCCTCCGTAGTACAGGCAAACAGTGACCTCCTCCCCCCCTCCGCAGTACAGGCAAACAGTGAGGGCCCCCCCCCCCCCCGTGCAGACCTCAGATCAGATAGCGGCGTGTGTGTCTCTTGAGTGCGGTCTACCCCTCCTCTGTGGGTGTAAACAGAGAGGAGGGGCCGCCGCCGGGTGAGCCAAGATGGCCGCGGCTCCGGAGCTAGGCCGAAGCCGCGGCCTTTCCTAATGCTATGCCCGCGGCGGTAGTCCGCGGATCGCATAGCGATCTGATCCGTAGGGGGTGACCCGTTCGGATCACGGATCAACCGTGATCCTTTGCACCCCTACCTGGAAAGGAAAGGGGCCGATGGTCCCCCGGCCAGTGCCCCCCTTTTGTCATCTCCCCAAGCCCCCCACCTCAATTTGCGGCGGGAACCCCCCCGCTTCTCAATTCGCGGCCCCCCTTCTCAATTCGTGGCACCCCCCGATTCTCAATTTGCGGCATCCCCTGCTTCTCAATTTGCGGCATCCCCTGCTTCTCAATTCGCGGCATCCCCTGCTTCTCAATTCGCGGCATCCCCTGCTTCTCAATTCGCGGCATCCCCTGCTTCTCAATTCGCGGCATCCCCTGCTTCTCAATTCACGGCATCCCCTGCTTCTCAATTCGCGGCATCCCCTGCTTCTCAATTTGCGGCATTCCCCTGCTTCTCAATTTGCGGCATCCCCTGCTTCTCAATTTGCGGCATCCCCTGCTTCTCAATTTGTGGCATCCCCTGCTTCTCAATTTGCGGCATTCCCCTGCTTCTCAATTCGCGGCATCCCCTGCTTCTCAATTTGCGGCATCCCCTGCTTCTCAATTTGCGGCATCCCCTGCTTCTCAATTTGCGGCATCCCCCTGCTTCTCAATTCGCGGCATCCCCTGCTTCTCAATTTGCGGCATTCCCCTGCTTCTCAATTTGCGGCATCCCCTGCTTCTCAATTTGCGGCATCCCCTGCTTCTCAATTCGCGGCATCCCCTGCTTCTCAATTCGCGGCATCCCCTGCTTCTCAATTTGCGGCATTCCCCTGCTTCTCAATTTGCGGCATCCCCTGCTTCTCAATTTGCGGCATCCCCTGCTTCTCAATTCGCGGCATCCCCTGCTTCTCAATTCGCGGCATCCCCTGCTTCTCAATTCGCGGCATCCCCTGCTTCTCAATTCGCGGCATCCCCTGCTTCTCAATTCGCGGCATCCCCTGCTTCTCAATTCGCGGCATCACCTGCTTCTCAATTCACGGCATCCCGCGCTTCTCAATTTTCGCCCCCCCCCCCCCACTTCTCAATTCGCGGCAAAAATCCTGATGGGGGCCCCCGGAGAGAAATTTTGTGTGACCGTGCTTCAGAGAACTTTCGTGTGACTGTGTGTATGGAAGCCAAGCTTGAGCGGAATTCCGTCGGAAAAAACATCCAAGGTTTTTCTGACGGAAAATCCGATCGTGTGTACGGGGCATAACCCTGACTTACAGAACAGGGAAGGTCAAGCTAGGACTGAACTGACTAGCACTAAACAGGAGGGCAGGACAGAGAGAGAAACCAAATCGCAAAGTAAACAAGTTGTAATGGCCAAACACTGCCACTAGGTGGCAGCATACTACAGAACATTAGTAACCTGATACAGATAAATACAAACTAAAATAAAAAAATAAATAAAAAAGTGATACATCCTCACTGAGTCCTTTTTAATTTTCTGTCCATTCAGCCCACTGAGCCATCGCCCAGCAAAAACAGAGATCGGCGTGAAATACGCGGTTGTGTTAAATCACCGATTCCGCCGGCCAACAATAAATACATTGAGGAAACGGCTAGTAAATCTCCCTTGGGGGGGGGGGGGGCTGACAGCTAAAAGGCGCAATTCATCGGGTCGCCGGTGGATTCCCTCCGGGGGCCGCAGTGCGTTTTCCCGTCCCGATGCAAATGAATGGAGAATGTCTTTACAATGTGACCCTTCCCTCAACCTGGCCCCTCTCCCCCCTATGTAGCCCCGTTTCCCATCTTCGCTCTCTGCATTTTCCCGGACGCCCCCCAATAAAGTTCTTCTCCGCGTCTTGCCCCCACGTCCCTTCCCCGGCCCGAGGGGGGGGGGGGGGTCACGGCGGTGGCAGGCGGGACAATGGCTCAGGTTGTTTGATGGTGGCCGGACAATGGCTCCTGTCATGCGGGGCTAATGGCAGGAATAACCTTCCCAGCGGCGGTGGCAGATTGTGTACACAGCCCGGGGGGGGGGGGGCGAGGGGGGGTCCCAGTGACCACAATTTATGGCCTTTCCTCTGTACGCCTGTTGCTGGTCTCTAGGAGCCTCGGCGGGCATTTCGTCCGGAGCCTCGGCGCTGCTCCCGCGCTGACCTCTGGAATCCTCCAACACAAGAACCCAGCCTCCTTTTATAGACCTCTGTTGGCTCAGCACTTAGACCCATGCCTGTGCGTTTTGGGGTTGTCGTGCATCAACAGGTTGTCATGCATCAACGCGCTTTTCCTTTGGGCGTTAACGTTTGAATTTGGAGTGGACGGGGTTAACAGCTATTGACCAGCAGGGCATGTTAACCACTTAAGCCCCGGGCCATTATGCAGGTAAAGGACCCTGCCCCTTTTTGCGATTCGGCACTGCGTCGCTTTAAGTGACAATAGCGCGGTCGTGCGACGTGGCTCCCAAACAAAATTGGCGTCCTTTTTCCCCTACAAATAGAGCTTTCTTTTGGTGGTATTTGATCATCTCTGCGGTTTTTATTTTTTTGCGCTATAAACAAAAATAGAGCGACAATTTTAAAAAAAATGCAATATTTTTTACTTTTTGCTATAATAAATATCCCCAAAAAATATATAAAAAAAAAATCGCAATAAGCTTTTATCGATTGGTTTGCGCAAAATAGGAGATAGATTTATGGCATTTTTATTAATATTTTTTTTTTACTACTAATGGCGGCGATCTGCTTTTTTTTCATGACTGCGACATTATGGCGGACACATCGGACACTTTTGACAAATTTTTGGGACCATTGTCATTTTCACAGCGAAAAGTGCTATAAAAACGCACTGATTACTGTGAAAATGACACTGGCAGTGAAGTGGTTACCCACTACGAGGCACTAAGGGGTTATGTATGACCTAAGGAAGTGTTTCTTAAGGCCCTTTCACACTGGTGCATTTTTCCCCGCGGTTTTGCGGTAAAAATAGCGCTATTAAAACGCCCCCCATGCCCCTCTCCATTGAAATGAACTAAAAACGCGGTAAAAACTTGATTTTACCCCGTTTTTTAATTCATTTCAATGGAGGGGCATGGGGGGCGTTTTATGAGCGTTTTAACAGTGCTATTTTTACCGCGAAAACGCGGCAAAAACGCACCAGTGTGAAGGGGCCCTTACTGTAGGGGGGCGGGGCTAGACGTGTGACGCCACTGATCGGCATTCCCTTTATCAGGGAGCAGACGATCACTGACACTGCCACAGAGAAGAACGGGGAAGGTTTGTTTACACTCACCTCTCCCCGTTCTTCCTCTCTGTGACCTGATCGCGGGACACCGGCGGCGATCGGGTCCGTGGGTCCCGCGGGCGTGGTCACGGAGCTTCGGACCCGGTCACGTGCCCGCGACCCACGGCTGGGCTCTTAAATGCGGTGTACTGTACCTGTACTGTGCCCAGTCGTGCCATTCTGCCGACGGATATAGTCGGTAGGAGGTCCTAAGGTGGTTAAACCCCCCATTAGCAGCCGAAGAAGGGGTTAAAAGCGCTGTGTTGCGGTGCTTTGGAAGCGCTACCCATTCATTTCAATGGGCGGGGCGTTTTTGGGAGCGTGCTCCCAAATCCGCCCCAAAGATGCTGCTTGCAGGAGACTTTTTCTCACACCCCCCCCCCCCCAGCGTGAAAGCACTTCGGCTTTTATATTCGGGCGGCATGGGAGGAAGTTTTTTTTCAGGAGCTTTTTGTAGCGCTAAAACGCCTGAAAACGGCCTCAGTATGAAAGGGGTCTTAGGCTGCGGTCGCACCTGCTTGTTTTTGTTAAATTGAGCGTTTTTGCGTGTGTTTACAAACCACTCCAAAAAAGGCGTACGAGCGCCGATAGCGGCACTCATGAGAGTACATTTTACATATACAGTGTAGCCTCGGAATTGCGAGTAACGCGGTTAACGAGCGTTTCGAGGCAGGATTCAAGCCAATGGGGTACGCAGTACCACATTTGGCCAGAGGTGCGAGGGGCGCTGGAGTGTTTCCCGAGTGTTTCTGAGCCTTTCCGGGGGTTTCTGAATGCAGGCAAACGATCACTGAGTATTTCCGAGTCTCTCCGGCGCCCCCCCCCCCACCTCTGGCCACATGCGGTATTGCATACAATAGAAGTCAATGTGGAACTAATTATTTTCGTTTTCCATTGACTTCTATGGGGAAACTCGCTTTGATATGCAAGTGCTTTGGATTACAAGCATTCCCCTGGAACAAATTATACTCGCAATCCGAGGTTCCACTGTATAAATCTACATATCGGCACTGATGGGAGTACAATACACAGGACAGACTCTGCACAGGGGGCTCTGATAGCACCATTGATGGAAGTACATTATATACAGTATCTCACAGAAGTAAGTACACCCCTCACATTTCTGTGAATATTTTCTTCTATCTTTTCATGTGACAACACTGAAGAAATGACACTTTGTATCTACAATGTTGTGTAGTGAGTGTACAGCATGTGTAAATTTGCCGTCCCCTCAAAATAACTCAACACACAGCCATTAATGTCTAAACCGCCGGCAAAAAAAGTGAGTACACCCCTAAGTGAAAATGTCCAAATTGGGCACAAAGTCTCAATATTTTGTGTGGCCGCCATTATTTTCCAGCACTGCCTTAACCCTCTTGGGCACGGAGGTCACCAGAGCTTCACAGGTTGTCACTGGAGTCCTCTTCCCCTCCTCCATGATGACATCACAGAGCTGGTGGATGTTGGAGACCTTGTGCTCCTCCACCTTCCGTTTGAGGAGCCCCACAGATAATCAATAGGGTTTAGGTCTGGAGACATGCTTGGCCAGTCCATCACCTTTACCCTCAGCTTCTTTTAGCAAAGCAGTGGTGGTCTTGGAGGTGTGTTTGGGGTCGTTATCATGTTGGAATACCACCCTGCGGCCCAGTCTCTGAAGGGAGAGGATCATTCTCTGCTTCAGTATGTCACAGTACATGGCATTGTATTCATGGTTCCCTCAATGATCTGTAGCCCCCCAGTTCCGGCAGCACTTATACAGCCCCAGACCATGACACTCCCACCACCATGCCTGACGGTAGACAAGACACACTTGTCTTTGTCCTCCTCACCTGGTCCCCCCCACACACGCCTGACACCATCTGACACCAAATACCTTTATCTTGGTCTCATCAGATCACAGGACATGGTTCCAGTAATCCATGTCCTTAGTTGGCTTGTCTTCAGCAAACTGTTCGCGGTCTTTCTTGTGCATCATCTTTAGAAGAGGCTTCCTTCTGGGACATGCAGACCAATTTGATGCAGTGTGCGGAGTATGGTCTGAGCACTGACAGGCTGACCCCTCCCCCACCCCTTCACCCTGTGCAGCAATGCTGGCAGCACTCATACGTCTATTTCCCAAAGACAACCTGTGGATATGACGCTGAGCACGTGACCTCCACTTCTTTGGTGGACCATGGCGAGGCGGGGGGAGGGGAACCCGTCCTGTTATACCGCTGGATGGTCTTGGCCACCGTCCTGCAGATCAGTTTCAGGGTTTTGGCAATCTTCTTATATCCTCGGCCATCTTTATGTAGAGCACAATTCTTTTTTTCAGATCCTCAGAGTTCTTTGCCATGAGGTGCCATGTTGTCCTTCCAGTGACCAGTATGAGAGTGAGAGCGATAACACCAACACATGATAACGACCCCAAACACACCTCCAAGACCACCACTGCCTTGCTAAAGAAGTTGAGGGTAAAGGTGATGGACTGGCCAATAATGTCTCCAGACCTAAACCCTATTGATCATCTGTGGGGCTCCTCAAACGGAAGGTGGAGGAGCGCAAGGTCTCCAACATCCACCAGCTCTGTGATGTCATCATGGAGGAGGGGAAGAGGACAACCTGTGAAGCTCTGGTGACCTCCGTGCCCAAGAGGGTTAAGGCAGTGCTGGAAAATAATGGCGGCCACACAAAATATTGACACTTTGGGCCCAATTTGGAGATTTTCACTTAGGGGTGTACTCACTTTTGTTGGCAGCGGTTTAGACATTAATGGCTGTGTGTTGAGTTATTTTGAGGGGACTGTTATACAAGCTGTACAATCACTACACAACATTGTAGCAAAGTGTAATTTCTTCAGTGTTGTCACATGAAAAGATACAAGGAAAGATTTACAGAAATGTGAGGGGCGTACTTACTTTTGTGAGATATTTCATATATAAATATATACAGAGCGGTGCTGATATTTTCTGGTTGCTTATTTTTGTGGCGGTGTAATTTGGCGATACGGAGACGCGGGTCCGCTCCTTCCCCTCCCCCTATGAGGACCTCTGTGGAGGAGAGCCTGGTTTAACTCATCTGATGCCACCGTGTCCCCTCGGTTGTCAAGGAAACTCGAAGGGGTTTAAGAAGCATGAAGGGGGGGGGGGAGGGGGTGAAGAAAACTCTTTGCACAACACCCCCCCTCCCTGCTTGTGTCAGGATGCTGAGCAGAAAGGAATCCTCCGGAGCTCTGTCTGTGCGTCCTGCCATCCTTTGCGCCCCTTGGCCCTCCCTGTGCCATGGTGCCAGCCGGGGGCATCAGGAGCCAATCCACCGGAATTACTAACACATGAACAATGTACGTTTCCTCCCCCCCCCCCACCAGTCATATCCTGACATTTCCACCTGCTGGACGGCGGTGAGATTCCCACGTCTGCCACCAGAGGCCGTAGCCAATCCCACTTCGCCGCCGTCCTTTGTTCTAAGAAGACGCTTGCCTAAAATGTAC
The DNA here is from genome assembly GCA_029574335.1 of Rana kukunoris. Lineage (NCBI taxonomy): Eukaryota > Metazoa > Chordata > Amphibia > Anura > Ranidae > Rana > Rana kukunoris. The sequence continues at coordinate 476,228,739 of CM056053.1, forward strand.
CGGCTCCTTCCAGAACCATCTTCCGCCAGCTCCAAAATCTGCGTGCAAAAATCAAGGGACGAGTTTAATCAATCGCCCCCCCCCCCCAAAAAAAAAATCTGTTAAAAAAAATCCCCTTTGCAAAAATGAGCTCACAAAAAAATTTAAATATATATATTTGGGGGGCGCAAAAGATGGCAGGAGGTACCTCTATGCATGAAGAGCGAAAATGTGCAAAAAACGTGCATTCGCAAAATTCTACAACACAGAAAGACGCAGCGTCCAATGTCCCCTTACATTGGTAGTCAGTGTCAGGGACGTAGATATGGGGGTTGAAGCCCGGCACTGACATACACGCTGTGTGCTGCCTAAGCCTGGCTTGCTATTACACCGCCCGACCACCGGGGGCACACTGGCCCGGGCTATTGGGCTCTACCTAGGCTGACAGAGGCTCTATCAGCAGGGACTGACGCTCTGAGCCTGTCCTGCCCCACCCCATGCAGCCTGTATGTCCTCGGAGGCTCAGAGCAGAGAGTGGGAGTGCCTCCTCCGGGCAGCTGGGAGCCCCGCCCCAGTCGCAGAGTCCCGCCCGCTGAGAGCCCCACCCCGGCCACTGATAGCCCCGCCCCCAGAGTGTAGAAATGTCCCCTTACATTGGTGGTCAGTGTAGAAGTGTCCTCTTACATTGGTGGTCAGTGTAGAAGTGTCCTCTTACATTGGTGGTCAGTGTAGAAGTGTCCCCTTACATTAGTGGTCAGTGTAGAAGTGTCCCCTTACATTGGTGGTCAGTGTAGAAGTGTCCCCTTACATTAGTGTTCAGTGTAGAAGGGCCCCCTTACATTAGTGTTCAGTGTAGAAGTGTCCCCTTACATTGGTGGTCAGTGTAGAAGTGTCCTCTTACATTGGTGGTCAGTGTAGAAGTGTCCTCTTACATTGGTGGTCAGTGTAGAAATGTCCCCTTACATTGGTGGTCAGTGTAGAAGTGTCCCCTTACATTAGTGTTCAGTGTAGAAGGGCCCCCTTACATTGGTGGTCAGTGTAAACGTGTCCTCTTACATTAGAGGTCAGTGTAGAAATTACCTTTTACATTGGCGGTCAGTATAGAAGTGTGCTCTTACATTGTTGGTCATTGTAGAAGTGTCCCCTTACATTAGTGCTCAGGGTAGAAGTGTCCCCTTACATTGGAGGTCATGTAGAGGTGGCCCCTTACATTGGAGGTCATGTAGAGGTGGCCCCTTACATTGGCGGTCAGTGTAAAAGTGACCCCTTACATTGGTGGTTAGTGTATAAGTGACATCGTACATTGGTGGTCAGTGCAGAAGTGTCCCCTTACATTGGTGGTCAGTGCAGAAGTGTCCCCTTACATTGGAGGTCATGTAGAGGTGGCCCCTTACATTGGCGGTCAGTGTAAAAGTGACATCGTACATTGGTGGTCAGTGCAGAAGTGTCCCCTTACATTGGTGGTCAGTGTAGAAGTGTCCTTTTACATTGGTGGTCAGTGTAGAAGTGACCCCTTACATACAGTCTACACCTGTATATGGTGTAGACAGTTTCTCCATTGCTTAGAAGGAACCAGTTTACACCATATACAGGAGAGGGGGGTCCACACTAGACGATGGTCACCTCTTACCTAGAATCTGCCTAAAATGAATGATTTTCTCCCATTTTGCCCCATCGAAAGGGTTTTGTTATATCAGTTCAGCAACTGCAAAAGAAACCTGTTGATCCTGCCAAAAATCCCGGGAGCTGATAGCTTATCTGTTCTGTGTGGGCTGCAGAACACCTCCCTTCTATCCTAATTGGATGAGGAAAGGGGAGGGCCTTCTATCCTAATTGGATGAGGAAAGGGGAGGGCCTTCTTCTATCCTAATTAGATGAGGAAAGGGGAGGGCCTTCTATCCTAATTAGATGAGGAAAGGGGAGCCCACACAGAACATGATCCCCTGCAGCCTCTTTGAAGCAACTTCCTATCTAGTGGTGACTTCATGGCATTTCTGGGGCTGGGATTTGTGACAGCGAGTCCCTGGAGTCAGAGAAGAACAGTCCCCGAAGAATTCAGGGTCAGAGAAGACTGATCCTCAGAGTCAGAGCAGAACAGTCCCTGGAGTCAGGGCAAAACAGTCCCGGGGGCAGGGCAGGGCAGAACAGTCCCGGGGTCACGGCAGAAAAGTCCTGGGGTCAGGGGAGAACAGTCTCAGAGTCAGGGCAGAACAGTCCCGGGGTCACGGCAGAACAGTCCTGGGGTCAGGGGAGAACAGTCTCAGAGTCAGGGCAGAACAGTCCCGGGGTCACGGCAGAACAGTCCTGGGGTCAGGGGAGAACAGTCTCAGAGTCAGGGCAGAACAGTCCCGGGGTCACGGCAGAACAGTCTCAGGGTCAGGGCAGAACAGTCCCAGGGTCATGGCAGAACAGTCTCAGGGTCACGGCAGAACAGTCCCAGAATTAGGGCAGAACAGTCTTGGGGTCAGGGAAGAACTGTCCTGCGGTCAGGGCAAAACAGTCCCGGGGTCAGGGCAGAACAGTCCCGGGGTCAGGGCAGAACAGTCCCGGGGTCAGGGCAGAACAGTCCTGGGGTCAGGGCAGAACAGTCCCAGGTTTAGGGTAGAACAGTCCCGGAGTCAGGGCAGAACAGTCACAAGGAGAAGAAATGGCAGAGAAGGTAGAAAAGGAGATAATAAGAGGAAATTGAAAGGCAGAGACAGCAAGAGAAGGAATGAAAGGGCAGGGACATTGAGAGAGGAGTGGAGAGGACATGAGATGAGAGGGAAGGGCAGGGACAGCGGGGGAGGAAAGGGGAGGGCAGGAGAAGGGAAAGAAGGTCAGGGACAGCAGGAGAGGAAAAGAGAGGGAGGGAAGGTCAGGGACAGTAAGAGAGGAATGGGGAAGGCAGGAGAAGGGAGGGAAGAGCAAGGACAGCAGGAGAGGAAAGGGGTGGGCAGAAGAAGGGAGGAAAGGTCAGGGACAGCGGGAGAGGAAAGTGACAGACAGGAGAAAGGAGGGAAGGGCAGGGACAGTTGGAAAGGAAAGGGGGGGGGGAAAGGGGATGGAAGGGAAGGTCAGGGACAGCAGAGAGGAAAGGGTAGGACAAGAGATGGAAGAGAAGGGCAGGGACAGCGGGAGAGGAAAGGGATGGGCAGGAGAAAGGAGAGAAGGGCAGGGACAGTGGGAGAGGAAGGGGGGGGGAAGAGATGGAAGGGAACATCAGGGACACTAGAGAGGAAAGGGGAGGACAGGAGAAGGGAGGAAAGGTCAGGGACAGCAGGAAAGAGAAAGTGAAGGACAGGAGAAAGGAGGGAAGGGAAGGGACAGCGGGAGAGGAAAGGGGAGGACAAGAGGTGGAAGGGAAGGGACAGCGGGAGAGGAAAGAGATGGGCAGGAGAAAGGAGAGAAGGGCAGGGACAGTGGGAGAGAAAAAAGGATGGGCAGGAGAAAGGAGAGAAGGGCAGGGACAGTGGGAGAGGAAAGGGATGGGCAGGAGAAAGGAGAGAAGGGCAGGGACAGCGGGAGAGGAAAGGGGAGGACAAGAGATGGAAGGGAAGGGCAGGGACAGCGGGAGAGTAAAGAGATGGGCAGGAGAAAGGAGAGAAGGGCAGGGACGGTGGGAGAGGAAATGGGGGGGGGGAGATGGAAGGGAAGGTCAGGGACAGCAGAGAGGAAAGGGAAGGGCAGGAGAAGGAAGGGTAGGGCAGGAACAGTGGGAGAGGAAGGGGGAGGGAAGGGCAGGGACACTGGGAGATTAAAAGGAAGGCAATGGGTAGGAAAGATCCGGCAATAAGTCGGAATGAAGACAGAGAAAGCAGGAAAAGAAAGTCAGAGAAAGCATGAGAATAAATGGAAAGGGCAGGGATGGTAAGTCAAGTGCAGGAAAGGGGAGGGAAAGGCGGAGAATGGAAGATAGGAGGAATAGAGAGGACAGAGAAGTAAAGTGCAGTGAAGGGTGTGAAAGGGGAGGGCAGGAAAGAAGAGGTAAGGGAAGGAAAGAGCAGAGAATGAAAGGAAGGGGAAAGTTGATAAGGAACAAAAACAACTATGGGCCAGATTCAGGTAGAGTTACGCTGGAGTATCAGTGATTCGCCAGCATAACTCACACTTTGAGCCGGCTTATCTGTTTTCTGTAAGCAGAAAACAAGATACGCCGGGATTGAGTTCAGATACGAGCGGCGTAATTGTATTTCGCCGTCGTATCGGAACTGCAATTTTAAAATGGGCGCTCGGGGCATTCCCGCTGATTTACGCCAAGAATATGTAAATCAGCGAGAGACGGCAATTCACGATCGTACGCGGGCCCGACGCAGTGACTTTCCGACGTTTCCGTAAGCGATACGCGGCGTAAAGAAAAACATGCCCCCTAGGTGGAGTATCCTATGTTAAGTATGGCCGTCGTCATCGCGTCGAATTTAAAAAGTTTAGCGTCGTTTGCGTAAAACGTCCGTGAATGGGGATTGACGTCATTGACGTTCACTGACACAATTTGGAGCATGCGCACTGACAGTCGACGCATGCGCAGTACGTTCGCCGCGAGATCGCGCCTAGTTTAAATAAAACACGCCCCGTAAACGCCCAATTTGAATTCCGCCGGCTCATTTTTGCTACGCCGCCGCAACTTTAGGAGCAAGTGCTATGTGAATAACAGTACTTGCTCCTAAAGTTTCGGCGGAGTAACGTAAATGACAAACGTTACTCCAACATAAAGATCCGCTCTCCTACCTGAATCTGGCCCAATATGTACAAATATAATAGTGTACATGATTACATGTGCTCCCCTATCAATGTACATATGAACACAATCAGGTGTGTCTGTGAATTGTAGTGTTGGGTTCCTGTTCTGCACAGTAGGTGTACTGATTCCTCATATTTTACTGCTGGGTCCCTGTTCTCCCCGGCAGGTATATTTATAGCTGGAATTTAAGTGCCGGGCCCCTGTTCTGCCCAGCAGGTATATTATTTGTATTCCTGGAATTGTAGTGCTGGGGTCCCTGTTCTGCCCGGTAGGTATATTATATAAATTCCTGGAATTGTAGTGCCGGGTTCCTGTTCTGCCCGGCAGGTCTGCGTATCTCTATGCTCTCTCTTCAGGTCTTTGTGTGTAAATATTTTGTGTCATTCCAGTACAAAAAGACAATCAGAAATGATTTCCGCCATCCTGCCAGCTAGAACAGCGTGGGTGAACTGGCAGGTATTGTTAACAAGAAGGCTCTGCGCTCACCAGGCATGCGCTGTCGCTGAGCGGTTCCCACCGAGTACCTGCCCCCCCCCCCCCCCCCCCCGTCTGCGGGCATTGTGTCTAGTCCTCCCCTGGCAGTGTGATTGTGCAGCCCCCTGGCCTGAGGAGCTGACAGTCCATTCATGTTCCTGAGCCTTTCCGAGCGGCATTCAGCCCTGTCCCCTCCTCCCCTCACTCCAGCCGAGCTGAATAAAGAGGCGGCAGAACAATACAAACCCGCGTGCTTCTCACACACATAAAGTTTCAGCGTGAGCGAGGGGGAAAACCTTCCCCCTGGACCCTCAGCCTCCGTCCTTCCAGAAGTCACCCCCTGGGATCATGGCACCGCCGGGCAGCTCCTGGACAAAGTTTGGATGTCGGTGGTGGATGCAGCGTGGCGTCTGGGGTCCGAAAAGATGGTGAAACGGCTGGACCACCCCACAGCAGCAGCAGCAGGTGCGGCATTGAGAGGCCAAACGCCCCCCCGAGAGACTGAAGGCCGCCTCGCCACCACCTCTTATGAAGGAGTCCGCCACGCCGGGCGCACAGCCCTCCGATCTCAAGGTAATTTCTGATTCTGCATGCCGTCTTCTCCTGATTTACTGATGATTCTTTTTTATTTTCATGAAATATTATTGAAATTGTTGTTTGCAAATCACAAATGGTGCAAAATCTTACAAAATAGATACAAAATTGGTACAAAGGATACAAAATAGATACTCATGTTGCAAAATGGTATACATTTTAACAAATAGGTCCAAAAATGTGATACAAAAATGTTACAAAAACTGATAGAAATGTTACAAAAATGTATACAATTTTTTTTTATATAAAAATTTATACAAATGTTATAAAATAGATACAGAAATGTTACTAAAAGTGATAGAAATGTTATAAAAATTGATACAAATGTTATAAAATAGATACAGAAATGTTACTAAAAGTGATAGAAATGTTATAAAAATTGATACAAATGTTATAAAATAGATACAAAAATTGATACAATGGTTGCAAAAATAGACACATAAATGTTACAAAATTGATAGAAATGTTATAACATTTTTTTTGTATAAATTTTTGTAACATTTTCGTATCTATTTTATAACGTCTGTATCATTTTTTTTTAACTTTTTTGTATCAATTTTTGTAAAAATGTATACAAACGTTATAAAATAGATACAAAAATAGATTAAAATATTGCAAAATAGATACAAAAATGTTACAGAAATGAATACAAATATTACAAAATAGATGCAAAAAATGTTGTACCAAATGTTGCAAAATATATTAAAAAATTGATAGAAATGTTACAAAATAGATAAAAAAAATATTGCAAAATAGATACAAAAATATTACAAAATAGATACAAAAATATTACAAAATTTATAAAAATGTTACAAAATGTATAAAAATGTTAAAAAATATATAAAAATGGATACAAATATTGCGAAATAGATACAAAACAAAATTACAAAAATGTATAGAAATGTTGCAAAATATATCCGAAATTTTATAAAGTTAATACAATTTAAAAAAAAATGTTGATACAAATTTTACAAACATTTATAAAAATGTTACAAAAATTTGACAAAATGAATATAAATATTGCACAATAGATACAAAAATTTGACAACAATGTATAGAAATGTTACAAAATAGATACAAAATGGATACACATGTTGCAAAATAGATACGAAATTTTATAAAATGAATACAATTTAAAAAAAAATGTATACAAATGTTACAAAATAAATATAAAAATGTTACAAAGTGAATAGAAATGTTACAAAATAGACACAAAACATTTACACAATTGTTACAAGAAGAAACAAATGCCATTCAGTTCCCGTTTTGCGGAGATAAACGCACAGCGACGAGCCTGCGCTGTGATATTTTATAACAAAGGCTTTTCTTTTTTTTTGGTGTTTTCTGTTTTTTTCCGCAAAACATATATTTTCCGATGGCGATTGAACAAAACGTGCCCGTCTACCAACATGTCTGCGCCCAGGTTGGCACCAAAACGGGCATGCAGCATACATGTGGCTGCTGCATGGTTATGCAAATGAGCGACACTCCCCCCCTCCCCCGTGACACACACCCCCCTCCGCTCATTCACACAAACGCTGCGGCAATGTGTCACTCCACCGCTTTCCGAAAAATTCTTCTGCTGCTCCTATTGGTCGTCATCTGTCGCCAGACGCCTGTGGGGTGAGGAGTCGCCGGATTTCCGAGCCATCGGTCGGCAGTATCTCTCTGCGGGGGTCCCTTGGCGCGGCGCTGCAGAGGAGCCGGCATGTAGTAAGTGATGAACGGTCGGCGGTACGAGAGGGAGATGTAAACAAGTTTTTGAAAGTCTTGTCTGGAGGTGGCGGGGAAGGCGATTGGCTGGAGGCGCTTCGTGGTGGTGGGTCTTGGGGGAGGGGAGGGGGGTAATAATACAATACTGAGTACCGTGTGACTGCACCATGGCGGAAGCTGCCCTGTGCTCTGGGTGGCGGGTACAACGTTTTCCAATGTCATCGTTTTTGGTGACGATCGTTCTCTCCTCCCCGCGAACAATTTGTCCAAAAAAATTCCGACACCCCAGACAGAAATCGGCGGAGGCAGAACGGTGGTGATTTATTATAAATTATTATAGGGTCCCCATACACGTTACAATCAGACTATAAAATCTCTGTACAATCTCATGTAATAGGAGGACCTACCTAACCTATCCAATCAATTTCTAACCAATCAGGCAGGCTCGTGTACTACGTTGTTGGTAGATCTATAGGAGATTGTACAATCAGATTGTAATGTGCGCAGCGGGTTTACCAAAACTATGTATTAGGAGAACTTACCTAAACTATACAATCGATTTTGTATCCAAATAAGCAGACCAGACACTATACAATCTGGTTGTACAATCTCCTATAGATCCACACTGACTATGACGGTGTGCCGGATTTGGCAAAATATACGGATTGTTTAGGCAGGCCTTGATTGAAGCTGTGATGGAGGCTGTATGTGAGGCAGTGAGGGAGGCTGTATGTGAGGCAGTGATGGAGGCTGTATGTGAGGCAGTGATGGAGGCTGTATGTGAGGCAGTGAGGGAGGCAGTGAGGGAGGCAGTGAGGGAGGCTGTATGTGAGGCAGTGAGGGAGGCTGTATGTGAGGCAGTGATGGAGGCTGTATGTGAGGCAGTGATGGAGGCTGTATGTGAGGCAGTGAGGGAGGCTGTATGTGAGGCAGGCAGTGAGGGAGGCTGTATGTGAGGCAGTGAGGGAGGCAGTGAGGGAGGCTGTATGTGAGGCAGTGAGGGAGGCTGTATGTGAGGCAGTGAGGGAGGCTGTATGTGAGGCAGTGAGGGAGGCTGTATGTGAGGCAGTGAGGGAGGCTGTATGTGAGGCAGTGATGGAGGCTGTATGTGAGGCAGTGATGGAGGCTGTATGTGAGGCAGTGAGGGAGGCTGTATGTGAGGCAGGCAGTGAGGGAGGCTGTATGTGAGGCAGTGAGGGAGGCTGTATGTGAGGCAGTGAGGAAGGCTGTATGTGAGGCAGTGAGGGAGGCTGTATGTGAGGCAGTGAGGGAGGCTGTATGTGAGGCAGTGAGGGAGGCTGTATGTGAGGCAGTGAGGGAGGCTGTATGTGAGGCAGTGAGGGAGGCAGTGAGGGAGGCTGTATGTGAGGCAGTGAGGGAGGCTGTATGTGAGGCAGTAAGGGAGGCTGTCAGTGAAGCTAAGTGAGGCCTAGAAGGAGGCTGTATGTGAGGTAGTGAGGAAGGCTGTATGTGAGGCAGTGAGGGAGGCTGTATGTGAGGCCATGAGGGAGGCTGTATGTGAGGCAGTGAGGGAGGCTGTATGTGAGGCAGTGAGGGAGGCTGTATGTGAGGCAGTGATGGAGGCTGTATGTGAGGCAGTGATGGAGGCTGTATGTGAGGCAGTAAGGGAGGCTGTCAGTGAAGATAAGTGAGGCCTAGAAGGAGGCTGTATGTGAGGTAGTGAGACAGGCCTTGATTGAAGCTGTGATGGAGGCTGTATGTGAGGCAGTGAGGTAGGCTGTATGTGAGGCAGTAAGGGAGGCTGTCAGTGAAGCTAGGTGAGGCCTAGAAGGAGGCTGTATGTGAGGTAGTGAGGAAGGCCTTGATTGAACATATGATGGAGGCTGCCAGAGAGACTGTGAGGGAAGCTGTGTGTGAGTCTATGAGTGAAGCTGCATGCGAGGCAATGAAGCTGTCAGTGAGGAGGAGAGGCAGTGCAGCAGGATGAGTGAGGTGGTGAGGGAGGCTGTGTGAGGCTTTATGGGAGGCCATAGGGAAAGCTGTGAGTGAAGCTGGGGGGAGGCTGTGAATCCCTCAGATCTATAAATCACATTGAGTTGTTGGTGGATCAGCCATGGTTCCTCAGCACCTATATGGTCTCCTGTAGAGTAAAGACGAAACATCTCTGTTAAAAAAAAAAAAAAAGACGACCCCCCCACTACTCTCTGTTGACCGGTCACAAGTGTCACGTAGAACTTCAGGAATGTCATTTATAAAGCTCGGTCCTCTCACACAAAGACAATGGAGAGAATGGAGGTTGGAGGAGTAGAAAGGAATTCCAGGGACAAAGCTGTCTGCTTCTAGCACTTGGGTGAATCCAGGGACATCCGTCACACATTCACCAAACAACATTCCCAGGATTTATACACTGGGAAATGTGTCCTTGATTGATCCTGGAGATCACACCCTGGTCTACGTAGACGATGGATCCCATTGGATGGGATGCAGAAGCAGCAACAACAGCGAATAAGCGGCTGGAGAATGTTTACATTCCCCCTTCTTATAAATTAGGATTTATATTGTTGGAAAGATCTGATTAGATGGTGGAGGTGACAGACAGAGGCCGAGGCGTTCATCCTGCGGGTCTGTGGACATCTAGGGGTGAGCCGAACACCCCCAATTTGGTTCGCACCAGAACATGCGAACAGGCAAAAAATTCATTCCAACACCGTTAAAGTCTATGGGACACGAACATCAAAAATCAAAAGTGATAATTTTAAAGGTTAATATGCAAGTTATTGTCCTAAAAAGTGTTTGGGGACCCGGGTCCTGCCTCAGGGGACATATATCAATGAAAAAAAAAGTTTTAGAAACTGACATTTTTTCGATGCTTAATGATGCTTAAAGTGAAACGATAAAATATTCCTTTAAATTTCGTACCTGGGGGGTGTGTATAGTATGCATGTAAAGTAGCACATGTTTCCCTTGCTTAGAATTGTTCCTGCACAAAGTGTCATTTCTGAAGGAAAAAAAGTCATTCAAAACTACTAGCGGCTAGTCATGAATTGTCAGTCCCGGCAATATAGAGAAATAGGTGTGTCCCCCCCCCCCCCCCAGTTCATTACCGGGCCCTTTGGGTCTGGTATGAATATTAAGGGGAACCCCTGACATTTTTTTCAATGATTTTTATCTGTATTGCCGGGACCCGACAATTTATTAATAGCGGGAGTAGTTTTAAATGACTTTTTTTTTCCTTCAAAAATGACATTTTGTGCAGGGAACCAAAATTATAAAAAAAAAATGTGTGGGGGTCCCCCAAAATTCCATATCAGGCCCTTCAGGTCTGGTATGGATTTTAGGTGGAACTCCGCGGTGAAAAAAAAATGGTGTGGGGGTCCCCCCAAGAATCCATACCAGACCCTTTATCCAAGCAAGCAAACTGTCAGGCCGCAGGAAAAGAGGGGGGCAAGAGAGCGCCCCCCCCTCCTGAACCGTATAAGGCCACATTCCCTCAACATTGGGAGGATGCTTTTGGGGTCTGTGACGCCTCAAAGCACCATGTCCCCATGTTGATGGGGACAAGGGCCTCATCCCCACAACCCTTGCCCGGTGGTTGTGGGGGTCTGCGGGCGGGGGGGCTTATCGGAATCTGGAAGCCCCCTTTAACAAAGAGGACCCCCCATTTGTGAATTGATGAGGGGTACATTATACACAGCTTTGTAAGTCCTTTAATACAATTTAAAAAGTAAAAAAAGATTCCAGCGATGTCTCGATCTCCACTTCAGCGATGGCACTTTAGAATTCTCACATAGACTTTTACAGGGTGTTCCGCGGCTTTTCGAATTTGCCGCGAACACCCCAAATTGTTCGCTGTTCACCGAACTGACAAACAGCCAATGTTTGAGTCAAACTCGAAGCTCATCCCTAGTGGACATAAGAAAATGTTCATCCATTCTGATTCTGATTGATCAACGATATCTATAGCCTTTAGGCCCCTCAGGGTTGGGCCTTCTCATTAACGTTCTGGGATTGACGTGGGATATTCTCGCTCTGAGACAGTGTGGTGCTCCATTGCCCATCCTAAAGGCCACATCACCATCACAGAGGCTGGCGGTGGGATTGGGCAAACAAGGATGTCTTGTGGTAACCATGAACCCAACAGCTGCATTTGATCTTCTTCAGGTATGCATTTGATTTGCATTTTACCTCCTACTGACCTGTATTTGACCTGCAGTTCTTTTGGCCTGGAGTTGATCTCCTTACCTGCATTTGGCTTGGAGTTGACGTTCTTCTGACCTGCATTTGACTTGGAGTTGACGTTCTTTTGACCTGCATTTGAGTTGGAGTTGATGTTCTTAGGACCTGCATTTGGCTTGGAGTTGACGTTCTTCGGACCTGCATTTGGATTGGAGTTGACGTTTTTCGAACCTGCATTTGGCTTGGAGTTGATGTTCTTCTGACCTGCATTTGACTTGGAGTTTACGTTCTTCGGACCTGCATTTGGATTGAAGTTGACGTTCTTCTGACCTGCATTTGACTTGAAGTTGACGTTCTTTTGACCTGCATTTGAGTTGGAGTTGATGTTCTTAGGACCTGCATTTGGATTGGAGTTGACGTTCTTCGGACCTGCATTTGGCTTAGAGTTGACGTTCTTCTGAACTGCATTTGACTTGGAGTTGACATTCTTCTGACCTGCATTTGGATTGGAGTTGACGTTTTTCTAACCTACATTTGGCCTGGAGTTGACGTTCTTCTGACCTGCATTTAAATTGGAGTTGACATTCTTCGGACCTGCATTTGGCTTAGAGTTGACGTTCTTCTGAACTGCCTTTGGCTTGGAGTTGACATTCTTCTGACCTGCATTTGAATTGGAGTTGACGTTTTTCGAACCTACATTTGGCCTGGAGTTGACGTTCTTCGGACCTGCATTTGGCTTGGAGTTGATGTTCTTCTGACCTGCATTTGACTTGGAGTTGACATTTTTCGGACCTGCATTTGGCTTGGAGTTGACGTTCTTCTGACCTGCATTTGACTTGGAGTTGACATTCTTCGGACCTGCATTTGGCCTGGAGTTGACGTTCTTCTGACCTGCATTTGACTTGGAGTTGACGTTCTTCTGACCTGCATTTGACTTGGAGTTGACGTTCTTCTGACCTGCATTTGACTTGGAGTTGACATTCTTCTGACCTGCATTTGAACGCAGTGTCATGAATCAGGTGTGACCAGAACCCTGTGAACCCCGACAGAGGAAACCAAACGTATGTTAAGTGGATTATGATAAAGTTTATTAAAGATAAGTGATATAAATAAGAAAACTCCCCCCCCCCAATACAAAGAGTGAACAACCAACCAACCAGAGACCCACAGACAACAAATAACTATATACAACAAAAGGGAAGTACCAGAATCATAATTGATTAGCCAGGGGAGGGTCATTCACAGAGGATCAGCAGATGGGGCAAGGAACAGGACAGGAGAGGAGGGAGAAGGTGGACGGGATCAGGCTACAGAGCAGCGATGCAAGGGAACAGGAACACAGGAGAGGGGGGAGAAGGATAGGCTTGGGATCAGGATTGGGTACAATCTCAGGATCAGGTACGGGTTCAGATAACAGGCTCAGGTTTCAAGGACGATACCAAGGCAAGCATGTGAGTATTTATATGCACACCTGCAATTAGCCTCAGGGGACACCTGACCGCAGGAGGTGCTGTCTGCTCCACACTGCCAGGAGACACCCGCTGGTAGACATTGCTCTAACAGTGGCACCAATGGGTGAACCCTTTCCTGGCATGCAGTTTATCTCCCTTTGACCTGATGTTGACCTCTGATTGACCTGCTGTTGACCTCCCATTGATCTGTATTTGACCTGCAGTTGATCTCCTGCTGACCTAAAGTTGACCTATTTCTGACTTGTAGTTAACCTTCTGACTAGCATTTGACCTGCAGTTTACCTCCTATTGCCCTGCATTTAAATTGCGGTCGACCTCCCTCTGACCTACACTGCATTTGACCTGTAGTTGACCTCCTTCTGACCTGCATTTGGCCTCTTTCTGGTCTGCATTTAACCTACAGTTGGCCTTCTTTTGACCTACATTTTACTGCATTTAATCTCCTAAGGACATAAAGTTGACCCTCTACTGACCTGTTTTTGAACTGCAATTGATATCCTGCTGACATGCAGTTGACCTTTTGACCAGCATTTGATGTGCAGTTGACCTCCTTCTGACCCGCGTTTGAACAGCAGTTGACTTCCTTCTGACCTTCATTTGACTCAGAGTTTTCCTCTTTCTGACCTGCATTTGGCCTCCTTTTCTGCATTTAACCTGCAGTTGACCACCTTCTGACCTGCATTTGACTGCAGTTAATCTCCTTCTGACTTAAAGTTGACCTGAATTTGACATGCAACTCATCTCTTGCTGACCTGCAGTTGACCTTCTGGCCATTTAAACTGGAGTTGACCTCATTCTGATCTGCAGTTGATCTCCTTCTGAACTGAATTAGACTTGGAGTTAATCTTCTAACCTGCAGTTGACCTGCATTTCACCTGATTTCTATCTGCATTGAATTTGAACTTGCTTATTACCGCCATTTGATCTCCAGTTGTTATACTTCTGACCTCCATCTGACTTGCAATTGACCTCCTTCGAACCTGCAATTGACCTTTTGTAAGATGCTTTTATGGGAGTAGAAGCAATTCTAATGTTATCACTGCAACACAGATCCTTCGTCAGGCTGAATAAAGACACAATTCTTTAAAGATAGATGAGGGCAAAGCAATCAGAGAAGACACCACATCCCAATAATAATGAAGGAATGGGGAGAAGGAACAAGCCTGGGGACTTTTTAGGTGTTAAATCAGAAAAATTGATTGCTAGAAATTACAAATAGATAAAATTTGATATAATTTTATTACAACAATAAAACATGATAAAAAAATTACTCCTTGTTAATATAGTTTGTTGTATTCAAGACATATACACACACACACACTACAACTCAACATGTTTCGCTTTAATAAGCTTCTTCAGGAGAATTTTACATCTATCACATTATTGGCATACAATTAGTATACATAGTAATACGTACTTTATTTTTACAGATACCCGTATATACTTGAGTATAAGCCGACCCGAATATAAGCCGAGGCACCTAATTTTACCACAAAAAAAAAAATGGGAAAACTTATAAGCCTAGGGTGAATTTTACATCCATCACATTATTGGCATACAATTAGTATACATATTTTATTTTTACATATCTTATCTTTGTATATAAACCTAACAGTATATTCTAATAATATTGATCTACCGTATATACTCGAGTATAAGCCGAGTTTTTCAGCATTTTTGTGTGTGCTAAAAATGCCCCCCTCGGCTTATACTCAAGTCACCTTTTTGCGCCTGACCTCCAGAACTTTGGGGACCCGGTACCGGCCGGCCAAAGGTTCCCTGGACCCCAAACTCTTAATCTACAGGTATGCAAAGTTTACTGTCTGGGGGACCTACGGCCGGGGAGCACAGATTTTTCAAACCCGGGCACCCCTTCCATAGACTCCCATGTTAAACCTAAGTCTAGTCATGGACACAGTGAGACATGGGCACAGTAAGGCATGGGCACAGTGAGGAAAAGTGAGGCACATTGAGGCATGTAGCCATATGGACACCCTAGGCTTATACTTGAGTCAATACTTTTTCCCATTTTTTTGTGGTAAAATTAGGTGTCTCGGCTTATATTCGGGTCGGCTTACACTCGAGTATATACGGGTATCTATAAAAATAAAATATGTATACTAATTGGATGCCAATAACAATTACTCCTACTTTTTGGGTTGATGTCACCCTCCCTTGCCTCTAAATATGTGGGGACTACCATACCTACTTTATGGGTTGGTCCTTCCCAGAGCCCTCTTTTAAATTTATAGGGTCTACCCATTAAGCCCATTTTATGGTTTGATTCCATCTAGGTCCCACTGTTAAACATGCAGGGACTGCCCGTTAGGGACTGCTCATTATTCCTACTTTATGGGTTGGTGTCACCCTGACCCGGCCTCTAAACATGCAGGGACTGCCCATTATGCCTACTTTATGGGTTGGTGTCGTCTCCCTCCGCTGCCTCTCAATATGTGGGGACTACCCACCATACCTACTTTACGGGTTGGTCCCTCCCAGAGCTCTCTTCTAAATTTATAAGGTCTACCGATTAAGCCCATTTTTTGGATTGGTCTCATCCAAGCCCCACCTTTAAATATGCAGGGACAGCCCATCATAGCTACTTTTTGGGTTGATTCCACTCAGCTTTTACCTCTAAAAATGTGTGGCTGTCTGTTATACAGTACAGGTTGGTTCCACCCAATGCTTGCCTCTATATAAGAGGGGACTGCCCACTTGTGACCCCAGTCCCCTCTCCCCCCAAAAAATGCCTTTTTCGAGTTACTATGCATGTGCAGTAACTCGAATAAACTTGATACTGTGATCCGGGGACATGGCCCAGAACACAGCTTTGGCTGGACAGTGGGACAGAGTGGACAGAAGGCCAAGATGCGGGACTGTCCCGACAAAGCCGAGACAGTTGGCAAGTATAACTTAATGGGACACTAAAGTCAGGGCTTTTTAAAAAAAAAAATAACAAACATGTTATACTTACCTCCACTGTGCAGTTCGTTTTGCACAGAGTGGCCCGGAAAGCTGTCTTCTGGGGTCCCTCGGCGGCTGTCTGGGCTCCTCCTCGCAAAAGCTTTCCCTCTTCATGCGAGGGCGCTCGCATGGAGGAAAGCTTTTGCGAGCGCGCTCCCGTGATACAGCGGCGGCCATAGCCGCCGACTGTATCACTCGGCTCCGCCCCAGGCGCGTCATCTGCTCTGATTGACAGCAGCGCTAGCCAATGGCTGCGCTGCTATCAATCCGCCCAGCCTAGCCAATCAACGGCCAGGCTGGAAACCGAAGAGGACGACGTGGACGCGCCCGGGTGATTCGAACGGTCAGGTAAGTACAACGGGAGCTTGGGGGGGGGGGGGGCGATGCTGTGAGATGTTTTTTTACCTTAATGCATAGGATGCATTAAGGTAAAAAAACGTGTACCTTTACAACCCCTTTAAGCTTAGGTAAGGTGCTGATGGGACTTTGTTTTGCATTCCTGTACAAGTCTAGGGGAACTTGTAAACCCCACTTGAAGCATTTAATATAGAGGTCAACTGCATGTCAAATGTGGGTCTGAAGGAGATCCATGTAGGTTAAATGTACATCAATAAATTCTGACATATGAATGTTGCGAAAAGTGATCTGCAGTGGACAGGTGGTGAGGAGGCAACCCATGTCACCTCCTCACTGCCATTTTTAACCCCAAAAATACATCCCACGTGATCCCACGTAGTCGCAGCACAGCCCCATTCACTTGAAAGTGGTGGGTTCAGGGGCAGTATCACATTTCACATTGCTTCTGGATATCACTTCCCTTAGGAGCTTCCCTTTCAAAAAGTGAAGATGACTACAGGGGATTATTTACAATGTTTCTTAACTCCGGTCCTCAAGTACCCCTAACAGGTCATGTTTTCAGGATTTCCCTCAGATGAAACGACTGTTGTAATTACTAAGACACCATTCACACTTGAACGACTTCAAAGTCAAGATTTTAACGCGATGTTGCTGCGATTCGCGGCCGCGATTTCGCCGCGATTCGGGGCCGCGATTTCAATGAATGCCTGTGTAAGTGGCATCAAAATCGGACCAAAGTAGTGCAGGGATTACTTTGAAGTCGGCACTACTTAAAATCATGCCAGTATGAATGGTAGTCATTGAAAATAATGGAGAATGACTTGTCATACGATTTTGCAGTCCAAGACAAGTCGTATAAATGTGAAAGGGGCCTAAGGCAGTGAAACTGATCAAATCACCTGTGCAAAATCACCTGTGCAAAATAATGGCAAGCCTGAAAACATAACGGGGCAGATCTACAGACATCAGCGGATCTTTGTGCGGGCGTAGCGTATCTTCTTTACGCTACGCCGCCGCAACTTAGAGAGGCAAGTGCCGTATTCACAAAGCATTTGCGTCCTAAGTTACATCGGTGTAGCGTAAATGGGCCGGCGTAAGCCCATGTATTTCGAAGTAGGCAGGTCGTGGGCGTATAGTATTATAAAGAGGCTTGAACCCATGTAGATGCATGTCCGTACGAACGGTGCATGCGCCGTCCGTGGACGTAACCCAATGCGCATGCTCCGACTCATGTCCGATCAAATTCCTAAGATACGTTGAAAAATGCCTCCGACATGAACGTAACTTACGCACAGCCCTATTCGCGTACGACTTACGCAAACGACGTAAAATACGTCGCTGTTCTGACGTCCATACGTTAACATGACTTACCCCTGCTTTATGATGGCTAAAGTTACGTCGGTCGTATGCCTTACGTAAACTGCGTATATTAATACGCTGGGCGCAACTACGTTCGTGGATCAGCGTATCTAGGTCATTTGCATATTCAACGCGGAAAATCAACGGAAGCGCCCCTAGCGGCCAGCGTATAATTGCACACAATTATACGTCGGCGTAGGCAAGTTACGTCGGCGGAGGAAGACTATTTTTTAGACGTATCTGCCTTTGAGAATCGGCGTAAAGATATGCCAGCGCAGATTTGAAATTACGGCGGTGTATCTGGAGATACGCCGCCGTAAAAGTTTTGTGGATATGGCCCAACCTGTTTGGGGTACTTGAGGACTGGGGTTGGGAAACATTGCTCTGGAACAGTCCTACAAGAGTGCTAAGACCAGAAATGTTGAGGATCCTGCCCAACATTTGTAGGTTGAATCTTCACACTGATATTATAATGTATATTTCATTTTACAAATAAAAAAAGAACGCATGGCACAAAGAACTTGGGGTCATCTAAGGACACAGCAGCAGTTGACTTCTTTCAGGCAATCTCTGTCTGATTGGAACTTCAGCTGAAGCTGTAAGGAGGAAGGGGGCGTGGTCACTGCTATATAGAGGAGGGGCCAATGTTCTGGAAGGGGTAGGGTCTCCTTGTTAACTCATTAATCTGTGTGTGCTAATTCCAACTTGAGCTATTGAGCTTTATAATGGACGGCCTTGTAGTACAAGATGTTAGTAGACAACAGAATCTCTGTTAAGGAAGAGAGTGCTCCACCTACTGCCTGAATGATAGAATGCTTAATATTTATTCTAATCAGTCCAAAAAAAAAATGAAAAATCTTTGATCATAGTCTTGTCCATAATAGATCACAAAAAGAAATGTGTAGAATTCCGCTATACATGCCTCTAAGATGGATCGGAGACAGATTTATGATAGGTCGCAATAGGCAGAGAAATGTGTGATCCTCGTCCCCTGACTCAGTTAATCGGCAATCTGTGAGGCTCATCTCCAGACTCAGCCAATGCGCAATCTGCAATCCTCCTCCCTTGACTCATGCAGGGAACACTATGTGCTCCTTGTCCTCGGGCAATAAGCACTACTGTACCTGTAATCCTCATCCCCTGACCCAGGCCATGAGCAATCCCCGATCCTCATCCTCTGACTTGCACAATGAGCAATCTGTCCTCTGACTTAGGCTATGAGCAATCTGTGATCCTTGTCCTCTGACTTAGGCTATGGGCAATCTGTGATCCTGGTCCCTTGACTCAGGCTATGAGCAATCTGTGATTCTTGTCCCCTTGACTCAGGCCATGAGCAATCTGTGATCCTGGTCCCTTGACTCAGGCCATGAGCAATCTGTGATCCTTGTCGCTTGACTCAGGCCATGAGCAATCTGTGATCCTTGTCGCTTGACTCAGGCTATAAACAATCTGTGGTCCTTGTCCTTTGACTCAGGCTATGAACAATCTGTGGTCCTTGTCCTTTGACTCAGGCTATGAACAATCTGTGGTCCTTGTCCAGTGGCGTAACTAGAGACTTCAGGGCCCCGGTGCAAGAAATCATGAAGGGCCCCCCCTCCACAGTGGCATGACGGTCAGGTGGACCCCTCACACTGGCAGGCGGGCACCTCAAACGGGCAGACCTGGCAGAATTACATTGCCCAGTCGCAACG
Source organism: Rana kukunoris (assembly GCA_029574335.1). Lineage (NCBI taxonomy): Eukaryota > Metazoa > Chordata > Amphibia > Anura > Ranidae > Rana > Rana kukunoris. The sequence continues at coordinate 476,248,199 of CM056053.1, forward strand.
GCGACTGCTGCGACCCTGATAAATTTGCCATTGGTTAAAGGTGTGTTACGTGCAGAGTTCAAGGTGTGCTATGTACAGAGTAGGTGGTGTGCTTCCTACAGACTGCAGGGTGTGCTACGTACATAGTCCGGGGTGTGCTACGTACAGAGTCCGGGGGGTGTTCTACGTACAGAGTCCGGGGTGTGCTACGTACAGAGTAAGGGGTGTGCTACGTACAGAGTAAGGGGTGTGCTACGTACAGAGTCCGGGGTGTGCTACGTACAGAGTCCGGGGTGTGCTACGTACAGAGTCCGGGGTGTGCTACGTACAGAGTCCGGGTGTGCTACGTACAGAGTCCGGGGTATGCTGATAATTACACTGTACTTCATGTGACTGTACTGTATATAGGCTGTACAGTGTAATTATCAGCATGATAATGATGATCACAGGTGCTGTGGCTGTATGGCTGTAGACAGTGTTTGCTCTGTATACTTTTACTTCAGTATACTATAGCAACCACTGCAGTCTGAGTCTCAATACATGCACACTCACATACATACATATTCACATGCACACACACATTCATACATACATGGCATGCAAACACACACAGTAGATAAAAAACGGCAGTCTTTTACCTTAGCAGCTCTTCCTGCCGGGTACTGCACTGTAGGGGGAGACAAAGAGCACACACACTGTGCTTTCACTTTGTAATGACTGTGACGAGCTCCCCGCACAGTGCCGATTACAGTTCGGCTTGGGATCGGGAAACTCGTCCGCGCTCCTTCTATCGAAGCACTGTATACAGGGGGCCCTCGGGGGCCCCCTCCAGCAAGGGTCCGGTCACCATGGCGACCTCAGCACCCCTATAATTCCGCCACTGTCCTTGTCCCTTGACCCTTGATACAGATTCCCCAGTCCCTTTCTCAGCAGCCTCAGCTGCGCTGAAAATGAATGGAGAGAAGTGAAACATTGTAAACACAGGTTACGATGTTTCAGTTATGTGAATGGAGTCAGTAATCACTGGCTCTGTCTATTTGTAACAGTAAGGAGCCGGATTTACCGGCTCCTACCTCCGCTCTCCATCTTGACAGTTCCAGGGGGTGGAGTTGGAGTATGGAGGGGGAGAGAAACACCGAGGGGGACACGGAGGGAGAAGGAAACACCGAGGGGGACACGGAGGGAGAAGGAAACACCGAGGGGGACACGGAGGGAGAAGGAAACACCAAAGGGGGACACGGAGAGAGAAGGAAACACAGAGGGGGACACGGAGAGAGAAGGAAACACAGAGGGGGACACGGAGGGAGAAGGAAACACCGAGGGGGACACGGAGGGAGAAGGAAACACCGAAGGGGGCCACGGAGAGAGAAGGAAACACCGAAGGGGGCCACGGAGAGAGAAGGAAACACAGAGGGGGACACGGAGGGAGAAGGAAACACCGAAGGGGGCCACGGAGAGAGAAGGAAACACCGAGGGGGACACGGAGGGAGAAGGAAACACCGAAGGGGGCCACGGAGAGAGAAGGAAACACCGAGGGGGACACGGAGGGAGAAGGAAACACCGAAGGGGGCCACGGAGAGAGAAGGAAACACCGAAGGGGGCCACGGAGAGAGAAGGAAACACAGAGGGGGACACGGAGGGAGAAGGAAACACCGAAGGGGGCAACGGAGAGAGAAGGAAACACCGAGGGGGACACGGAGGGAGAAGGAAACACCGAGGGGGGCACAGAGTGAGAAGGAAACACCGAGGGGGACACGGAGGGAGAAGGAAACACAGAGGGGGACACGGGGAGAAGCAAACACAGAGGGGGACACAGGGGAGAAGCAAACACAGAGGGGGACACGGGGGAGAAGCAAACACAGAGGGGGACACGGAGGGAGAAGCAAACACAGATGGGGACACGGAGGGAGAAGGAAACACTGAGGGAGACACGGAGGAAGAGAGACTGCAGCAAAACGGAGGGGGGCTGGAGGAGGACACGGGACAGTCAGCGATGATCGTGTGTGGGGGAGTTACAAGCACTGATCACCGCTAATTTTAAAGCAGCTTAAAGCTTTCTTGGGGTGGGGGGGGGTTTCACCGCTGACTGTAAAAAGTATCTACTAGTGTCGGTATCAGGACAACCCTCGTTTTTACCAAACTGTAATCACAAACGTTGGAAGAGCACGATTGTCTACAATGCCTTTGTGTGTTGTAGCATTAACAGTACTCTTCACTGGGAAGACCTGAACTCCATCAGCTCCACATTGGTTTGCCTATGGAGGTAGGTGTAAGGCCTCGTACACACGAGGCAATAGATTTGTTCAAAATGGTCTGTCCGACCGATTTGAGCAAATCTGTCTGCTGTCATTTTGGTTTGCTCGCGTGTACACACGAGCAAACCAAAATCCCCGCCAGCAGACAGCGCGCTGACGTGTCGGTGACGTGGCGGTGACGTTGACGCCGCCACGTCACCGCACCAGGAAGTAAAACACGTCCGCGCATGCGCCGAATCCATTCGGCGCCGGTGCGAGACGACATGTCTGCTGGTAAGTGTACTAACCAGCAGACATGTCGGGCGGACGGGTTCCCACCCGATAGATTTCAAAGCATGCTTTGAAATCTGTCGGGTGGCCAAATCCGTCGGCTCGCCCGTACACACGATCGAATCTGTCTGCTGGGACGGTCAGCAGACCGTTTCCAGCAGACAGATTTGATCGTGTGTACGCGGCCTTAAGGTTAAGTTTTATTCATAAAATGTAAGCTTTTGCTAAATAAGTGACCCAGACACGTCCTTGGTGCTATAATAGTGATATTCAGCATTTCAGGAAGAAATCTCCCTCTTTGATACTTGTGATAATTGCCATCTTGTTGGCCGCCATGACTGGGAAAGGGCCAGGTTATCACAAGTGTTTTTGTCACACTAAATTTTCCCATCTGCCGTCTGGGTTGTGTTTTGGGATGTTTTCTCCTTCCTCTGAATTGCAGCAGTGTAGATTTATGTGACTCCTTTGGCGTTCTGCTCAGCGCCAGTTTTGCCCAGATGCCGATGTGCCCATAACATGCCCGCCATGAGCTGCCCCACATTGTGCCTCGTCCTGACAGATGGCTCCTCTCTTCTTCCTCTGCTTTTAAAAGGAAGTTGACTATTGAAGCTAAACTCGGTGACAAAGAGAGCAGCTGCCGTTCTCGGAGGATCTCGTCTGCCCCTCACATTCTCCCAGAGTGTTATTGAGTCGGATGCACAGGGACTCCACCTTTATCAAGAAGACATTTTTCTCAAGGACATCTGCGTCTTCCTGTGGTTGGAGGACTCAGTGTCCAAATACGAAGAGATTTCCCTCATGAAATAGCCCTGGTAAGAAGTTTGGACCTCTTGAGGCTTATTTCTAAAGATTGGTGAAAGGATCAGAGTAATGGAGAAAACCGTCACCGTTTCGAGAAAAGTCCCTTCTCCTTGCCATAAGGCTAAAGTGATAACTATGTGACTCGGGGAACAAAACATCAACATTTTTGGGTCCATGGCCAGGAGACTCGCCAGACCTTAATCCCATGGAGATCTTGTAGTCAAGATTTGAGTGAACAAAACAACCCCCCCCCCCACAAATTCTGGCAAACTTCAAGCATTGATTATGCAAGAATGGGGGGCGGCTTTCAGTCAGAATGTGGCCCAGAAGTTGATGGACAGCATGCCGGGGGGGGGGGGGGGGGATTGCAGAGGTCTTAAAAAAGAAGGGTCAACTCTACAAATATTGATTCATTGCATAAACTTCATGTCATCATTGGCGCCCCCCATCACCTCTGGCCACATGCAGTATTGCATGCAATTGAAGTCAATGCGGAACAAATTATTTTCGTTTCCATTGACTTCAATGGGGAAACTTGCTTTGATATGTGAGTGCTTTGGATTACGAGCATTCTCCTGGAACAGATTATACTCGTAATCTGAGGTTCGACTGTAATAATAACCCACATCTGAACCCCTGTTCATCACTACTTAAAATGTGTTAGCAGGAGATGGGCTTTCATTTGTTTGTCTCTTAAAGGGTTTGTAAACCCTCCTGTTTTTTCACCTTATTCTGGCAGTCACTGACCCCCCAGCCCCCCCCTCCCGTTATACTTACCAGAGTCCTGGAATGTCCTGCGCTGAGGATGCGCTGTCTCTCTGCCCGGGGGGGTTCTTGGCTCTTTGCTGGATAGATTGATAGCAGCGCAGCCATTGGCTCCCGCTGCTGTTAAATTAAATTCAATGATGCGGCTGCCGGGGGCGGGGCCGAGTCATACGCTAAATAACCAGACTGGCTGTAACTTTGGATCTTTATTACGATGAACAGGTGGTGACCATATAAGATGCATATGAATAAATATGAATGAAGGAGATAAACAGATAAATGAACATATAAGAATTATATGAACACAAACAAATGTCTACTAGGCATATAGATAAATAGTCTTTATCATACCAGCGATGCTGCCTTAGGAGGATCAGAACCTAGGAAACATATGGTGCAGGCTTAGCTGATTCCTTGTGGACTGTCCAGTGGAAAAGATGAAAGAGTTGTGATAGGAAGTAAAGACAGTTTTCAGTAACACGAACACTGCCCATCAACAGTCCTTTGTTAAGAGTGACATCTAGTGGACAATATTTGAATTACAAGTCCAGAAGATATTACTGTATTTCCCTGTAGGCCAAAGGCATGACGATTATTGTACACATTAACCACTTCAGTCCCGGATGATTTGGCTGCCCAATGACCGAGCCATTTTTTTGCGACTCAGCACTGCGTCGCTTTAACTGACAATTGCGCTGTCACGCGACGTTGCACCCAAACAAAATTGACGTTCTTTTTTTGGTGGTTTTTGATCACCTCTGCAGTTTTCATTTTTTGCGCTATAAACAAAAAAAGAGCGACAATTAAAAAAAAATAAAAAAATTTATTATATATATATATATATATATATATATATATATATATATATATATATATATATATATAATTTTAACATTTTGCTATAATAAATATCCAAGTTTTTTTAACCACTTGTCATCTGCCCACCGTCAAATGACGGCGGGCAGACGACTCCATTGTTCTGACATCACGTCATATGACGTGATGTCCCTTTAAAGCCGCGGGCGGGCGCGCGTCGCCGGCGGCGCGCGCGCGCACCCGCCGCTCTGCGGGGATCCCGTGCGAGTGCCCGGCGGCAACGATCGCCGCCGGGCACACGCGATTGCTCAGTAACTGAGCTGGGACGTGCAGCTCTGTGTGTAAACACAGAGCTGCACGTCCCTGTCAGGGAGAGAGGAGATCGATTGTGTCCCTTGTACATAGGGACACAATCGGTCACCTCCCCCAGTCACCCCCCCCCCTCCCCCTACAGTTAGAACACTCATAGGACACACATTTAACCCCTTCCCCGCCCCCTAGTGGTTAACCCCTTCACTGCCAGTCACATTTATACAGTAATCAATGCATATTTATAGCGTTTTTCACTGTATAAATGTAAATGGTCCCAAAAATGTCAGAAAAGTGTCCGAAATGTCCGCCATAACGTCGCAGTCCCAATAAAAAAATCGCAGATCGCCGCCATTAATAGTAAAAAAAAAAAAAAATGCCATAAACTATCCCCTATTTTGTAAACGCTATAAATTTTGCGCAAACCAATCGATAAACGCTTATTGCATTTTTTTTTTACCAAAAATATGTAGAAGAACACGTATCGGCCTAAACTGAGGGAAAAAATTTTTTTTTTATATATTTTTTGGGTTATTTATTATAGCAAAAAGGAAAAAATATTGCATTTTTTTAAAAATTGTCGCTCTATTTTTGTTTATAGCGCAAAAAATAAAAACCGTAGAGGTGATCAAATACCACCAAAAGAAAGCTCTATTTGTGGGAAAAAAAGGACGCCAATTTTGTTTGGGAGCCACGTCGCACGACCGCGCAATTGTCAGTTAAAGCGACGCAGTGCCGGAAGCTTATATTTTGTCTGGGCAGGAATGGGGTGTAGGTGCACAGTAGATAAGTGGTTAAAAAAAGCTAATTTTTTCCTCAGTTTAGGCCGATACGTATTCTTCTACATATTTTTGACAATAAAAATTGCAATAAACGTTTACTGATTGTTTTTGCGCAAAAGTTATAGCGTCTACAAAATAGGGGACAGAATTAGAGCATTTTTATTATTATTTTCCTAGTAATGGCAGGGGAAGGGGTTAACACTAGAGGGCGATCAAGGGGTTAATTGTGTTCCCTAAAGTGTGCTCTACTCTAATTTGTCGCCACTGTGCCATGAAACGCAGCCACTACGCAATGCCATCAAACGCAGCCACTCTGCCGTGTCATCAATTGTCGCCACTGTGCTCATCAATTGTCGCCAGTTTGCCCCTTCAAAAACCGCCAGAATGCCCCCCCCCCATGTCTTCTCCCAAATCCCGCCCTCGATGTCGCTTCAGCCAATCAGGTTACCGGTAACCTGACCCGGTGAACCTAAGACGCGTGTCAGTGTTAACCAGGGAACGCACAGCCTGGTTAACTATTTGGAAGCCGATTAGAGCTTTCCAGGGATAACAACCGATGCGGCTAAAAGCTGCTCGGTTGTTACACCAGAGGAGCGGGAGGGGACACTCCCCTTCTGCCGCCATTCTTACCGGGCCTCCCGTCCCACTGGAAGACCCGATCTACGATCCGCCATCTGGCACTTCCGGCGTCTAGACAGAGACTGACACAAAGCCGGAAACAGCTTTGTTCCAGTCTCCTGTATGTAAACACTGAAGCAACGTCACAACGTCACTTCCAGGTTACTCGGCTGCCAATGACGCCGGTTTTAAAAAAAATAACAGTATTCAGAATCGCCGTTTTTGGCGATCTGAATACTTTGAAGTGCAAAGGAGGGATTTGGGGTCTTTAGACCCCTGATCACTCAATAAAGAGTACCTGTCACCACCTATGTAAAAATAAAAAATAATTAATTTTTTTTAAAGCACCCACGTACCCGCGAGCTTGCGCAGCAAAGAAAAAGGTTGCATACCTAAGTCGCCCCCCCCATATGTAAACAGTGTTCAAATCACACATGTGAGGTATCGCCATGATCGTCAGAGCGAAAGCAATAATTCTAGCACTAGACCTCCTCTGTAACTCTAACCTGGTAACCGTATTTTTTTTTTTTTTTAAAGAGTCGCCTATGGAGATTTTTAGGTACCGTCGTTTGTCACCATTCCACGAATGTGCGCAATTTTAAAGCGTGACATGTTTGGTATCTATTTACTCGGCGTAACATCATCTTTCACATTATACCAAAAAATGCTGTTTATTTTATTTTTTAATTCATGAAAGTGTCTTTTCCCCCAAAAAGTTGCTTTTAAAAGGCCGCTAGCACAAATACTGTGTGACAATAAAATATTGCAACAATTAGCATTTTATTCTCTAGATTCTCTCATAATATATATATATATATTTTATATATATATATATATATATATATATATATATGTATATATATATGTATAATGTTTGAAGGATCTAAGTAATTTTCTATCAATACGGATTTTAACTTGCAAACACCAAATTTTAGAAATAGACTTATGCCACGTACACACAATCATTTTTCGGCATAAAAAAAACAAATTTAAAAAAAAATGTAATTTAAAATGATCGTGTGTGGGCTTCACATAATTTTTCGGGTTCTGAAAAACGACCACATTTTTTTCTCAAACATGCTGCATTTTTTTAATGTCGTTTTTCCGGTTGTAAAAAATGATCGCGTGTGGGCTAAAACAACGTTAAAAAAACGCGCATGCTCAGAAGCAAGTTATGAGACGGGAGCGCTCGTTCTGGTAAAACTAGCGTTCATAATGGAGTAAGCACATTCATCACACTGTAACAGACTGAAAAGCGCGAATCGTCTTTTACTAACACAGAATCAGCTAAAGCAGCCCCAAGGGTGGCGTCATCCGCATGGAACTTCCCCCTTTATAGTGCCGCCGTACGTGTTGTACGTCACCGCGCTTTGCTAGAGCATTTTTTTTAAAACGATCGTGTGTGGGCAACGTCGTTCTAAAGATGAAGTTGGAAAAAACGATAATTTTTCATGCCAAAAAATGATTGTTTGTACGCTGCATTAGTCATGAAAGGGTTATACAGGTCGGAGCTGCGGTGGCTCAACGTGATTGGCACTGCGCTGACAAGCCGTTCACCTCTGCAGCCAAGGGTTCGGATCCCGGTCTCGGCTACATGTGAATTGAGTTTGGTGGTCTCAGCCTGGCTCCCGGTGGGTGTGCTATGCAAGGTACGCCTGTGCTTAGTACGCCCACCCCCCCCCCACAAAAACCACCACACTTGCACGCACACAAAATTGGTTTAATACGCACGCACTTTGGCCATGCGGTCTCCTAAAGAGAGGCGAAGGACCTACGGGGCTGGCTTGGTGGGTTGGGCCCCCTCACTTCCTCATAGGGGGAGTCCCTCTGCCCCGATGGGGTCCTGTTGGGCCCCAGTTGGGCTCCCAAGTGGAGCAGGTAGGGCGGGGTGAGTGGGAGGCCCCCCCTCACACCCGCCATTGCCACCAGGGGCATGGAGAAGGATGGCGATTGCCTCCGGGGGGAGGGTCTGCCTACTCCCAGCTCCTGCAGTCCGGCTCCTCTCTCTCTCGAGTTCACGCACAAAATACACTTTAAAAAAAAAAAAAAGAAAGGGTTATACAGGTAAATAAATCTCTATTTTAGAGGTTTTCCTTCAATAAATGGTGTTCTGAAAATTACAAGAATATAAAGAAATCCACTAAAACTGGATCTAACCTGCCGAAGAAAAGAAGAAAAAAAAATTCTCCACAGTCTGTTTTTTTTATTAAATAATTCTGAATTGTGAGTAAAGTTTATTATCTATGACTTCGCAGTGATTAGATGAATGGAGTTAATTTGAACCCCCCATTGGCCTCGGCGGATAAGGGTTCCTTGTTCCCGTATAGAGCAGGTGTGTCTCCGTCTGCGCTCCTTTCCTCCATCCTCTATCATCAGACTCCTGCCGGGCTCTAATCCGCAGACCTATTGACCGGTTAATCCGGCAAACAAAACAGTCCCCATCTTGACGGCTCTCCAGTCCCAGCAGGATCTGATTGAGACGTCCTGGCACAGACCGACAGGCGCATGTGGGGTCCGCCCCCCCCAACACCACAATGTTTATTACTTTCACCTGTGAACTGTTCTAAACCCAACAATCTAAAAAAACAAAGAAAAAATATCTACATTGTAAAAAAAGAATAAATATTTTATAGCTGTTGAACTTCATCCTTATAAAGTTGACCTGTATGCTCGCCCTTGCTGTGTATGGTCTGATGTGGATGTTGCATGATGGCGAGTTGACTTAGAATGTGTTATGCCGCTTACACACGACCATTATTCATGTCATGGAAAAAAATAATGTTTTTCTCGACGTGATTCCTCTCAAGCCTGCCTTGCCTACACACGATCGTGAAAAAAAAAGTGTGGTGATGTACAACACGTACGACGTCACTATAAAGAGGAAGTTCCATTCGAATGGTGCCACCCTTTGGGCTGCTTATGCTAATTTACCGTCTCATAACTCGCTTCTGAGCATACACGTTTTTTTTCCCCTTCGTTAAAGCGTACACACTGCCGTTTTTTAACCACTTCCTTACTGGGCACATATACCCCCTTCCTGACCAGGTGAAATTTCAGCTTGCGGCACTGCGTCGATTTAACTGACAATTGCGCGGTCGTGCGATATGGCTCCCAAACAAAATTGGCGTCCTTTTTTCCCCAGAAACAGAGCTTTCTTTTGGTGGTATTTGGTCACCTCTGCGGTTTTTATTTTTTTGCGCTATAAACAAAAAACGACGACAATTTTTTAAAAAAATACAATATTTTTTACTTGTTGCTATAAAAAAATAGCCCAATTTTAAAAAAAATTCAGTTTAGGCCGATACGTATTCTTCTACATATTTTTGGTAAAAAAAAAAATCGCAATAAGCGACTGGTTTGCGCAAAAGTTATAGCGCCTACAAAATAAGGGAAGAATTATTATTTTTTATTATTTATTTTTTTACTAGTAATGGCGGCGATCTGCGATTTTTATTGCAACTGCGACATCATGGCGGACACATCGGACACTTTTGACACATTTTTGGCACCATTCACATTTATACTGCAATCAGTGCTATAAATATGCACTAATTACTGTATAAATGTGACTGGCATTGAAGGGGTTAACACTAGGGGGTGAGGAAGGGGTTAATGTGTATCCTGCATTGTGTTCTAACTGTGGGGGGAGGGGGGGTGACCGATCTGTGTCCCTATGTATAAGGAACACAGATCGGTCTGCTCTCTCCAGTGACAGGACGCTGTCATTGTGAGAGCCGGCAATGAGAAATGATCTCATATGTTTACATATGAGATCATCTCTCATTGGCTGCACAGATCGCATTGCAAACGGCCACTCTGATTGGCCGTTCGCGGCGATCTGTGATTGGCTGTGTCCAAGGGACACGGCCAGTACACAAGTTCCCCGCTGCGCGCTCTGGAGCGCGCGCTGGGAACACAGAAAGAGGCTGCCGTGAAAACACGGCAGCCCAGAGATTTAGAACCACCCTGCGGCCGCATATAGTCGTACGGCCGTAGGGAAGTGGTTAAAGACGAGAAAAATGGCGACATGAAAAACTAAAGACGTTGAAGGTTTTGGGTGTTTTTTGGACTTTCAATGGTTCTTGGGGTTACGGAAGCTCCATTCCTTTTTTGTGGACCTTTTCTTGGGACCCCTTGTTAGTTGGGGACATAGATTAGATATTGTGGGACAGAGAAACCCCAACACAAGCTAACCCCTAGTTCTAAAGCCGCGTACACACGACCGTTATTCATGTCATGGGAAAAAAATAAGTTTTTCTCGACGTGATTCTTGTCAAGCCTGCCTGGCCTACACACGATCGTAAAAAAAAAAATGCTCGAGCCAAGCGCAGTGACGTACAACACCTACGACGGCACTATAAAGGGGAAGTTCAATTCGAATGGCGCCACCCTTTGGGCTGCTTATGCTTATTTCTTGTCTCATAACTTGCTTCTGAGCATGCGCGTTTCTTTCCCCCTCGCTAAAGCGCACACACGGCCGTTTTTTTAAGACGAGAAAAATGGCGACGTGAAAAACTAAAGACGTTGAAGGTTTTGGGTGTTTTTTGGACTTTCAATGGCTTTTGGTGTTACGGAAGCTCCATTCCCTTTTCCTAGACATTTTCCCAGGGCCCCTTGTTAGTTGGGGACATTAGATATTGTGGGACAGAGGAACCCTAACACAAGCTCTAAAGCTAACCCTTAGTTCTAAAGCTGCATACACACGACCATTTTTCATGTCATGGAGAAAAACGAAATTTTTCTCGGCGTGATTCCTCTCAAGTCTGCCTTGCATACACACCATCGTGAAAAAAAAATACTCGTCGAGAAAAATACTCTGGAGCCTACACACGACCAATTAAAAACATGGCATTTTTCTCGTCATTAAAAACGGTCGTGTGTACGCGACATAAGAAAAAAAAACACATTAGGGCAAAAATTAGGGGTAAAATTGTGGTAAAAATAAGGACATTTTCCATTTCAACTAAAGACATTGAAGGTTTTGGGTGTTTTTTGGACTTTCAATGGCTCTTGGGGTTACGGAAGCTCCGTTCCTTTTTCATGGACCTTTTCTTGGGACCCCTTGTTAGTTGGGGGACATTAGATTAGATATTGTGGGACAGAGGAACCCTAATGCCACGTACACACGATCGAAAATTCCGCCAAAAAAAACGTGGATTTTTTTTTACGACAGATGTTGGCTCAAGCTTGTGTTGCATACACACGGTCACACAAATGTTGTCTGAAATTCCGACCGTCAAGAACGTGATGACGTACAACACTATTACGAGCCGAGAAAAATTAAGTTCGGTAAATCCAAGAATGCGTGTTTTTTTTGTGCGTCGGAATTGCATACAGACAATCGGAATTTCCAACAAGATCTTTTCCCGTCTGAAAAATTGAGAACCAGCTCTCAATCTTTTGTTGGCGGAAATTCCGACAGCAAAAGTCCGATGGAGCCTACACACGGTCGGAATTTCCATTCAAAAGCTCACATAGAACACAAGCTCTAAAGCTAACCCCTAGTTCTAATGGTAACCAGCTGTGGCTGGCGCTGAACATTTTGCAAACAAACTGAAAAATTCTGAAAAATACTGAAAAAAAACATCAATTGCAGCCACTGTGCCCATCAAATGTCACCACTGTGCCCATCAAATGTCACCACTGTGCCCATCAAATGTCACCACTGTGCCCATCAAATGTCACCACTGTGCCCATCAAATGCAGCCACTTTGCCCATCAATTGCAGCCACTGGGCCAGATTCTCAGAGGCGTTACGACGGAGTATCTCAGATACCCCGTCGTATCGCCTTTTTTTTAGCCTCGTATCTATGCGCGTGATGCTTAGCATCACTTTGGCATAGATACGCTTCAACATCCGACAAGTGTAAAACCATTACACTTGCGGATCGTAGGTGTAATGACAACTCCGGCCACTAGGTGGCCTTTACGTTGTTTTCTCATTTGCATATGCAAATGAGGCTAGTACACCGATTCCCGATCGCTTTTACGCCGCCCCGTCGTCGCGTACCTCGTTTTCGTCCACGTAAGGTTACCCCAGCTTCTATGTGGAGTAACCTTACGAAGTTCCGTCGGGTGCCGTCGGATGCCATGTTAAGTATGGCGTCGGGTCAGCGTCGGCTTTTTCCGTCGCTTACGTCGTTTTACTAACTCGTTCGCGAATAGGGAGTTGCGTAAATGACGCTCACGTCGTGTTGACGTCGGTTTCAACGACGCTTTCCGACGTGAGCTGGAGCATGCGCACTGGGCTTTTTCCCCGGCCGGCGCATGCACTGTTCGTTCGACGCGGGGGCGCGCTTAATTTAAATACAAGCCGCCTCATTTGAATTGCGCGGGTTTACGCTGGGCGATTTACGCGACGCCGGCGAAAACTACGGAGCAAGTGCTTAGAGAATAAAGCACTTGCTCTAGTACGAAGCGGCGGCGTAGTGTAAATGGCTTACGCTACGCCGCCGGAATTCTATGAGAATCTGGCCCACTGTGTTCATCATATGCAGCCACTGTGTCCATCAATTGCAGCCACTGTGCCATTAAATGTAGCAACTGTGCCCATCAAATGCTGCCATTGTGCCCATCATATGCAACCTCTGTGCCATCAAACACAGCGACTATGCCCATCAAATGCAGCCACTGTGCCCAACATATGCAGCCACGGTGCCAATCATATGCAGCCACTGTGCCATAAAATGCCGCCACTGTGTCCATCAAATGCAGGCACTGTGCGCATCAATTGCAGCCACTGTGCCATCTAATGCCACCACTTTGCCCCATCAAATGCTGCCACTGTGACCCTTGCTTGCCCTCTGCCTGACTGGCAGTTACCCCATCTTGGTGGTGGGTCAAGCAGCAGCAAGCTGTGTCCTCCATGTGTCTCTTCTTGCTTCCTGCTAGGCATCTAATAGCAGCGCCTGTCCTTTCAGCCAATCAGGTGAGGGGTATTTCAGTGTTAGAAAAGTGAATATTCATGTACTTTTCTAACACACCTGGGTGGGCTCCAGACGCAACGATCTGTGCTCCCAGTCCACCTTTTTTGAAGCCTATGGCTCTATTCGGGTGCTTCAAAAATACACCCCTACTGCTGTAATTCAGGTGTCCGGCGTCCTAAAAGGGGCCGGATACCTGAATAGGGGGTGGCGGCGGTGGCCATGGATAGATTCATGCAATGCAATGGCCTGGACAGGCTTTTGTCTCAGAACTGCTTCTTCCCCATACAAGTCAATGGAAATGGAAAAGGATCCTGAAGCTGGTTGGTGTAGCTCAGAAGCAGGTCAACTGCAGGTCAATCAATGATCTTAAAAACATCTCAAACTAATGTCGAAAAGCAATGTAAATTTGCCCATCGACCCACAAGCCCAAAGCCAAACCCTAAGTCTCAGTTCACATTGGGGGGGCTTCAAAGTCGCCGGATTCTAAAACCGCCATAGCGTGACTTCAGCATGGCTTGCAAACAACTTCCTTATCTACTTGCCGATCGCCGCACTGCCATTTACGTCGGAAGACTGGCACGGCTGCGTAAAAAGGAAAGTACCTGTTCGACTCCTTTAAATCACGGCATTGTGGGCGCTCGCCCCCCAATCCTGTCACGGAGCGGCAGAAAGGGGAGATGCCTATGTAAACAAGGCATTTCCCTGTCATCGGGAGCATCGATCTCTGTCATGTTATTGTGAGACCATCCCCCCCACAGTTTGAATCACTCCCTAGGACACACTTAACCCCTTGATCGCCCCCTAGTGTTTAACTCATTCCCTGCCAGTGTCATTTACACAGTAATCAATGCATTTTTATAGCACCGATCGCTGTATAAATGTGAATGGTCCCAAAATAGCGTCAAAAGTGTCCGATGTGTCCGCCATAATGTCGCAGTCATGATAAAAAATTGCTGATCGCTGCCATTAGTAGTAAAAAAAAAAGAAATATTAACCACATGCCGACAGCCCACCGTCGTTTTACGGCAGGACGGTGGCACTGCTGGGCGAGAGCATGTAGCTCTACGTCCTCCCTTTAGCGGCCGGGCACGATCGCCGCCGGGCACGCGCGCTCGTTCGTTACAGAGCAGGGATCGGGAGCTATGTGTGTAAACACAAAGCTCTCGGTCCTGTCAGCGGGGGAAACGCTGATCTCCTGTTCATACAATGTATGAACAGAAGATCAGTGATTTCCCCTAGTGAGGCCACCCCCCCCCCCCCATACAGTTAGAACACACCCAGGAACACACTTAACCCCTTCCCTGCCCCCTAGTGTTAACCCCTTCACTGCCAATGGCATTTTTATAGTAATCCAATGCATTTTTATAGCATTGATCGCTATAAAAATGCCAATGGTCCCAAAAATTTGTCAAAATTGTCCGATGTGTCCGCCATAATGTCTCGGTACTGAAAAAAAACGCTGATCGCCGCCATTACTAGTAAAAAAAAAAATATTAATAAAAATGCCATAAAACGACCCCCTTTTTTGTAAACGCTATAAATTTTGCGCAAACCAATCAATAAACGCTAATTGCGATTTTTTTGAAGGAAAAATATGTAGAAGAATACGTATCGGCCTAAACTGAGGAAAATAAATGTTTTTTTATATATTTTTTGGGGATATTTATTATAGCAAAATGTAAAAAAGTATTGAATTTTTTTCAAAATAGTCGCTCTATTTTTGTTTATAGCGCAAAAAATAAAAACCGCAGAGGTGATCAAATACCACCAAAAGAAAGCTCTATTTGTGGGAAAAAAAGAACGCCAATTTTGTTTGGGAGCCACGTCGCACGACCGCGCAATTGTCAGTTAAACCGACGCAGTGCCGAATCACAAAAAGTGCTCTGGTCTTTGACCAGCAATATGGTCCGGGGGTTAAGTGGCTAATAAAAATGCTATAAAACTACCCCCTATTTTGTAGACGCTATAACTTTTGCGCGAACCAATCAATAAACGCTTATTGCAATTTTTATTTTTGTCCCAAAAATATGTGGAAGAATATGTATTGGTCTAAACCGAGGAAAAGATTTGTTTTTTTAAATATTTTTTGGAGATATTTATTATAGCAAAAAGTCAAAAATATTGCATTTTTTTTCCCAAAATGTTCGCTCTATTTTTGTTTGTAGCGAAAAAAATTAAAAACCGCAGAGGTGATCAAATAACAACAAAAGAAAGCTCTATTTGTGGGGAAAAAAGGACACCAATTTTGTTTTGGGAGCCGCGTCGCACGACCGCGCAAGATTCAGTTAAAGCGACGCAGTGCCGAAATCGCAAAAAGTGGCCCGGTCATTTGGCAGCCAAATCCTACGGGGCTGAAGTGGTTAATAGAAGTCAATGCAAGCCGCTCCGAAGTCGCCCCCAAGTAGTACAGGAACCTTTTTTCTAAGTCGGAGTGACTTGAGTCGCTCCAATTAGAACGGTTCCATTGCAGTGAATGGGGCGTGACTTGTCAGGTGGCTAAGTCGCCTGACAGGTCCGCCCCCCGGTGTGACCCGAGCCTAAACAAAGTCATGTAATTGCCATGTCAGCACTAATGTAACAACCACGTGATTTTGTTTTTAAACAATGGTGGCAAACAATGGTGGTAATGGTGGGCTTAGAGGTAAGGTTAGCTTCAGGGCTTGTGGTAGGATTAGCGTTAGGGCCGGAGTTGGTCTTGTTTATCAAGACAGTCGCCTATCACCATGTCCATGAGTGGGCATTATAATTACATGGGTAACATAGATAATAGAACTGAGGAAGAAAAATAGATTTTTTAGGTGCCAGAACACAATCACAGTATAATTTAAAAAAATACACTTTGATTACAATAGTCAAAAAGTTAAAAACAAAGTTAAAACTGTATACAACTGTATGCGGCGGCGTTGCCTATTAGTGTTGCTCACGAATATTCGCATTGCGAATATTCGCTACGAATATTGCATATTCGAGTATTCGCGAATAACTCGAATATCGCGGCGAATATTCGCTATTTCGAATATTCGTATTTTTTCAATTTTTTTTTTTAGAACAGATCACATCCTAGTGATCTCCATCGACGTCTAAAAGCATTGCTGGTATGATTAGAGACCTTGGGCCGAGTAGCTGCAGCGCTCATTTTATATTGCCGAAAAATCGCAATGCGATTATTCGGCAATAGCGATATCGCGCGATTATTTTGTATTGTAATATATCACGAATATTCTGAGCCAATCAGAGTGCTCCATTCCGCATTTCTCGAAATTTCGCAATTATTTTGTATTGTAATATATCACGAATATTCTGAGCCAATCAGAGTGCTCCTTCCGCATTTCTCGAATATTCGCAATTATTTTGTATTGTAATATATCATGAATATTCTGAGCCAATCAGAGTGCTCCTTCCGCATTTGCCGAATATTCGCAATTATTTTGTATTGTAATATATCACGAATATTCTGAGCCAATCAGAGTGCTCCATTCCGCATTTCTCGAAATTTCGCAATTATTTTGTATTATAAAATATCGCGAATATTCTGAGCCAATCAGAGTGCTCCTTCCGCATTTCTCGAAATTTCGCATTCGCATTCGCAATAGCGAAATTTCGCAATCATTTCATTTCCAAAAAATATCACGAATATTCGTATTTAGCGAATATATCTCGAATATTCGACTATATATTCGAGATATATCGCGAAATCGAATATGGCATATTCTGCTCAACACTATTGCCTATGCCATTTACACTACGCCGCCGCAACTTACTGGAGCAAGTGCCGTATTCTCCAAGCACTTGCTCTGTAATTTGCGGCGGCGTAGTGTAAATGGCCCGGCGTAATTCAAAGGGGGCGGCTTGTATTCAAATTAAGCGCGCCCCCGCGCCGATCGAACTGCGCATGCGCCGGCCGTAAAAATAGCCCAGTGCGCATGCTCCAGCTCACGACGGAAAACGTCAATGAAGCCGACGTGAGCGTCATTGACGTAAAGCCCTGTTCGCGAGCGACTTAGTAAAACTACGTAAACAACGTAAAAAGACGACGCTGTCCCGACGCCATACTTAACATGGCATACGGCGGACTGACGTAAGGTTACCCCTCATCTAGCAGGGGTAACCTTGCGCTTACGGAAACGACGTAAACGACGACGAGGCGGCGCAAAAACGTTCGGGAATCGGCGTATTAGGCGTATTAGGCTCATTTGCATATTCAACAGAGAAATCAACGTAAACGCCACGTAGCGGTCAGCGTAGAATTACATCTAAGATCCGACGGTGTAAGTGTCTTACACCTGTCGGATCTACGCTGTATCTATGCGTAAATGATTCTAGGAATCACGCGCATAGATACCCGGGGCCAAAAACAGAGATACGACGGTGTATCTTGAGATACACCGTCGTATCTCTAATGAGAGTCTGGCCCAAAATCTACTATTTCACAATGCCTCCCCACGGGTATATAGACCCCAAATATTAGGCAGTATCAAGCTAGTATTGAGTCAGAAGGCTTCTAGGATTCTAAGATTGCTTAGGGGAACTTCAACATGGGTAAAACACACTTGACGCGTTTCGTGCGGAACCACACTTCTTCAGGAAGTGTAACGGAGTGCTGGAATTCACAAAAGAACAAAATAACATCATTAAATCATAATACAAATACTAAAGCTCATCAAACAATCCGGAGGTCCACAAACTCGATAGGGAGAGGTCACAACCGAAACATGCAATGTCTCCCCCTGGGGCAGGTGTGGGTGCAGAATTAAGCGGCAACTGAAATACTGTTCATTGTAATAATAAGCAATATATATAAGTATGCTGTGGTGCTATGGTAATGCAGTAACGCCCCAATGTCTCTGTCCCAGGGTGAGACAATGCATATTTTTTTTCGTGACCCCCCCCTTGCTGAGTTTGTGGACCTCCAGAAGGTCTGGTGGGATTTTGTATTTGTATTATGATGATAGTGTTTTACATGTATATTGTGAACATGTGAATTCCAGTTTGTTATTAGCTCTCCCCTAGACTTCCCGAAGAAGCGGGGTTCCACACGAAATGCGTTGATGTGATTTATCCATGTTGAAGATACCCCAATCTATATTAGAATTCATCTAACTCGTTGCAACTTGATACTACCTAGTATTTGGGGACTATATATTTGTGGGTACTGTTGGCTGGTTCTTCTGGGTACTGGTGGTGGCTGGTACTTTTGGGTACTGGTGGGTGGTGCTTTCTGGGTACTGGTGGGTAGTGCTGGCTGGTACTTGTGGGTACTGGTGGGTGGTGCTGGCTGGTACTTGTGGGTACTGCTGGCTGGTACTTCTGGGTACTGGTGTGTACTGCTGGGTGGTACTTCTGGGTACTACTGGGTGGTACTTCTGGCTGGTATTTCTGGGTACTGGTGGGTACTATTGGGTACTGCTGGCTGGCATTTCTGGGTACTGGTGGCTGGTTCTTGATCCCCCATACCTGCTATCAGTGTGACAGGAGCGGCGCTGAAGGAGGCATACGGCTGCAGTAGAGAACAGAGCCGATGCTTCCTGTATCGATCTGGAAACTGTCACAGGCGGAGCACATTTGGTATCACTCCGCCTGAGACAGAACAGGAAGCATGGGCTCTGCTTCCTCTCGGATCTTCCCGCTGATGCTCAGAAATGGCAGGTTGGAAACCCGCAATCTGGGCTTGCCAACCCGCCATCCCAGAGCAAGAGGTGGAGGGCCACATCCAGGGATGGACTGGCCATTGGGACTATCGGGAGTTTCCCGGTGGGCCGATGATTCAGTGGGCCGTCTTCAGTAACAGCGGACCGCCACCCCCCTCTGCTCCTCTGTCTCTCCCTCCCCGCAGTGCTCATCTGGGGGGGGGGACAGAGGAGCACAAGGGGAGGGGACAGACAGTTGACTCAACAGCTATGGCCTGGCAGTTTCTCACTTCTGCCTAATCTTGTCCCATAAGGGGGGGCACGGAACTGATTCTTTGCCCCGGGTGAAATAATGTCTAGCCTCCCCACTGGTACTGCCTATAAGAGTACCAGTACTAGCCATTTTACTCGAATAAAGTAGAACGGCTAGTGGCTAGTGAAGGGGGAGAGGGGACTTGGGTGGCGGGAGTTGTCCATAGGAGAGACCTGTCAAAGTGGGCCAGTCTGGATGAAGTCCAGGGCCAAATTTTTGTCCCAGTCCAGCCCTGGCCACATCAGAGGACACCATGTGGCCCGCGGGCCAGTGGTTGGGCACCAACGCTTTATTGTAATGACATGCCTTTGCGTTTGTTAAAGCCGAACTATACTGTATCTGAGCACCACCAACCAAAAGCACTATATAATTCACTTGTAATATTCAAAGCAACTCCCCATCCATCAGTGTCTCCATGCTTTATTTTGCTGAGAAACCACCCTCCTAGCATTTCTGGTTGTGCCCATCTTTAGTAAGGGCAGATAATTCGTGTAGCATTTACAGAATCCATCTGCCCCTTAGCTCAGGCATGCAGGCAGGAGGGTGTGCTTAGCTGAGAAAGACCCTCCTCCCCTCCTAAATAATCCTGGGATGTGTGAAATCATTTGCCTAGGCAAGAAACCAGGAAGTAACTGAAGAAATGTAAAAATATGTTTAAAACAAACAAATATGATATACTTTTCTATTTATTCACTAATGCTGGCAGCATGTGGTTCTAAAATAGTCAAGGTTGATTGAGAGAGCGAAGTTCCACTTTAAGCAAATTTCACTTAATAAGTCCACATGGTGGATTTGCAGGCACATCTGGATTGGATTGGTAATTTGGCTGCAAAATCGATTTTAACCACTTCCGGACCGCCGCACGGCTATATACACCCTCTCTTTCAGGAGTGATATCTCTGTTATGGCAGCAGCTAGCTACCATAACCCAGGTGTCCTCGTCTTCGTGCGGCGGGCCAGTTTACGATAATGGTGGTCTCTGCGGCGGATTCGCCGCAAGATCACCATGATCGATGTCGGGAGAGGGCCACCCGCTCCGACGCTTACTGGAGCTGTCGGTAGCGGCGGCGGAGGCGATGGGGTCCTCTCTCTCTTTGACCCCCAGATCTCATATTTAAGAGGACCTGTCATGCTTTTTTCTATTACAAGGGATGTTTACATTCCTTTGTAATAGGAATAAAAGTGACCCATTTTTTTTTTTTTTTAAAACAGTGTAAGAAAAAAAAAATATAAGAAAAGCAATGAAATAATTAAACACGCCCCCGTCCCGCCGAGCTCGTGCGCAGAAGCAAACGCATACGTGAGCAGCGCCCACATATGAAAACGGTGTTCAAACCACACATGTGAGGTATCGCCGCGATCGTTGGAGCGAGAGCAATAATTCTAGCCCTAGAACATGCAACCTGTAGAATTTTTTAAACGTCGCCTATGGAGATTTTAAGGGTGAGGCGCCGTACACACGGCCGAGGTTCTCGCTGAAAATCAGCGAGAACCTCGCTGGAATGCACATTCCAGCGAGGACCTCGGCCGTGTGTACGGTCTCAGCGAGCTTCCCGTCGGGAAGCCCGTCGAGCCGAAATAGAGAGCACGCTCTCTATTTCCTCGACGGGCCGCCTGGAAGAATGGCTGGTTGCCATTCCCGACGGGCGGGTCGCCGAATTCGACGGCCGGGAGAGAACCTCGACGGGCGGAACGATGTGTTCTGCCCGTCGAGGTTCTCTGCCGTGTGTACGGCGCCTAAAAGTTTGTCGCCATTCCACGAGCGGATGCAATTTTGAAGCGTGACATGTTGGGTATCAATTTGCTTGGCGTAACATTATCTTTCACAAAATAAAAAAAATTATTGGGCGAACTTTACTGTTGTTTTATTTTTTAATTAAAAGACGTGATTTTTTTTCCGAAAGAAACTGCGCTTGTAAGACCACTGCACAAATACGGTGTGACAGAAAGTATTGTAATGACCACCATTTTATTCTCTAGGGTGTTAGGAAAATAAAATATATATAATGTTTGGGGGTTCTAAGTAATTTTCTAGCAAAAAAAAAAATGTTTTGAACTTGTAAACACCACATCTAAAAAAGAGGCTCGGTCCTTAAAGTGGATGTAAAGTCACTCTCATCCTTTCTAAACTCCTGCCATAGTGCTGATCTATAAGTATATATAGATGCCTCCTGCATGTATCCTTACCTGTCACATGTCTCCCCTCTGTCTGTTATAAGAACTGAAAAACTGCAGATTCTGTGTCTGGAGCTCGGTGGGTGGAGTCGTGATGTCAGTAGACTCCCCGCCCACCTCTACACTCCCCTTGTCAACATGCATTTTCTCCTGTGTATTCCTTACACAACATTCTGCTATAAACACTAACATCCAGTCAAAATCCAGAAAAGTAACCACATGACTTCAGAAAAGGAGTAGGGGTGGGAATTAAAAAATAATGCTAGCGCATGAGATATGTAAATAACCTGTCACTCACAGCAAGGGGGAAGAACGGACAAAAGTTTTCTCCTGTTTGTCCGTTTATCTCACTGAAAAAAGAAGAGGATTGCTCAGAGCTGGATTAACTCTTTGTGGTAAGACTGGGCACAGATGATAGGAAATCTTATACTCTACATTGTGACAGCATAGTGGATGTAATTCTGGTTTACATCCACTTTAAAGGGGTTGTAAAGCTTCACGTTTTTTTTCACCTTACTGTATCCTATGCAGTAAGGTGAAAAAACATTTGATGCTTACAAGCCCCCCAGCCCCCTCGTTTACTTACCTGAGCCGTCGAAAGTCCTGCATCGTGAATGTGCTGGCTTCTTGGCCGGGCTTCTCGGCTCATTCATTGGATGATTGATAGAAGCACAGCCATTGGCAGCTATTGGCAGCCACTGGCTCCCGCTGCTGCTGGGGGCGGGGCCGAGTGATAAATCAGCGGCTATGGGCGCCGACTGTATCATGGGAGCACGCCCGCAAGCTAACCCCCTTGGGAGACCGCTTTCCAGAACGGGAGTTAGCGGATGCGGGGAGGAGCCGAGACAGCCGCCGAGGGACCCCAGAAAACGAGGATCGGGGCCACTCTGTGCAAAACGAACTGCACAGTGGAGGTAAGTATGAAGCCCTGTACACACGGCCGAGGTTCTCGGCAGAAACCAGCGAGAACCTCGCTGGGAGCCGCATTCTGCCGAGAACCTCGGCCGTGTGTACGCTCTCGGCGAGCCCCGCCCATCGGGAAACCCGTCGAGCAAATAGAGAACAGGTTCTCTATTTGCTCGACGGCCCGTCGGGATGAATGGCTGGTTGCCTTTCCCGACGGGCGGGTCACCGATTCTGACGGCCGGCAGAGAACCTCGACGGGTGGAACGATGTGTTCCGCCCGTCGAGGTTCTCTGCCGTGTGTACGGGGCCTAACATGTTTGTTATTTAAAAAAATGGGAATCTTTACTAACCCTTTAATTGGTTAAGCGAAATCAGGATATGCATTCCTAATTAAGTATATAGAGAAAGCCCCCTTGCTGATGGGGTAAATGTATCTGTTTTCTTAGATACTAATGCACTTTACTTGTTATTTTCCAGGTTTGGCCCATCCTTCCTGATGTCTGACCCCTTCTTGTATCTCTCTTGCCCTGTGCCATGGGTAATTCCGTCAGCAGGCCCAGCTGCCTTGGGGACAGGGGCAAGAAATCCGAGCGCTTCCTTAAAGAATGTTGTATGAAAAAGGAGTCCGTGGTAGACTTCCAGAGCGTGAGGAACAATGTGGAGCCCAGCATCTCTCCACCTGACAAGAAACCCAACGAGACGGTGTTTGAGAAGGAACTGAACGTCGCTCTGACCTCCAGTAGAAGCTGTGAGCCTCTGCCCAAGCAGAACAATGCAGATGCCAATGTACCCAAGACAGCCATCATGTGTGGAACTCCTAGGTCCACACCGGATCATGTGGGGAACGTGTGGACTCCTCAGAGAGGGACCCTGCGGAGGTCCTCAGGGGGAAGCTGGTCCTGGACACCACTTGCCAGCAGGGAGGTGACGGAAGTCACTGAAGTCACAGAGACCGTTGTTACTGAGATAGTGGAGGTGGTTCAGTACCCGTCAGGAGAGAAGGGCGGGGAGCCCATCATCACTAGGACAGTAAAAGTGCTGACAGACTATGGCGGGGAGCTCGCTGAGGTTAATATCTATTTTTTTTAGCCTTGGGCCATACTCTATGGTTAAGTAGTGGCCTTCCAATGACCAACAACTCAATAATTGGACGTTGTCAGCAAACAAGAATATTGCCTTATCCTACTTTAGAAAACTCTTGGGATTTGTATATAACCCTCAATAACTTATGCCGCGTACATGCGCTCGAAATTTCCGACAACAAATGTTCAATCGGAGCTTTTGGTCGGAAATTCCGTCCGTGTGTAGGCCCCATTAGACATTTGCTGTCGGAATTTCCGACAACAAATATTTGAGAGCTGGTTCTCAAATTTTCGGACAACAAAATGCGTTCTCGTAAATTCCGATCGTGTGTGGAAAATTCAGACGCACAAAATTCCACGCATGCTTCGAATCAAGTACGAGACGGGATCGCTCGGTCTGGTAAAACTAGCGTTCGTAATGGAGATAGCGCATTCGTCTGAAAAGCACGAGGCTAAAAAGCGCGAATTGTCTCTCACCAAACTTCTACTGACACGACTGGTCTTGAACTTCGCTTTTCTAGTGCTGTCGTACGTGACCGCGTTCTTGGCGTTCAGAATTTCTGACAACATTTGTGTGACCGTGTGTATGCAAGGCAAGTTTGAGCCAACATCCGTTGAAAATGTATCCGTGGTTCTGTTGTCGGAATGTCCGATTGTCTGTACGCGGCATTAGAAAAGTATAGGTTAGCACAGCTTGTTCTGAAGTTTAGAGAACTCAATGACTATTCTCATAGCTATTCTGTAGACTTGGCACCCTTGGCTTAAGGCAAGGGATCTCTCCATTGGTCCCTCCACACATGCCAGGGTGCTGGGTGTAATCCTTGACTCTGACCTCTCCTTCAGCCCCCACATCCAATCACTGGCTAAATCCTGCCGCCTTAACCTCCGCAACATCTCCAGAATTCGACCCTCCCTGACTAATGACGCCCCAAAGCAACTTATTCACTCCTTGATTATTTCCCCCCTTGACTACTGCAACTCCCTCCTTAATGACTTTCCCTTACGCAGGCTCCTTCCACTTCAGTCTATTATGAATTCTGCTGCTAGACTAATACACCTCACTAACCGATCCGTGACTGCTGCTCCTCTCTGCCGATCCCTTCACTGGCTTCCCTACCCCACCGTGTAAAATTCAAAATGCTAACCATGACCATAACCATGCTAACCACAACCAGGGCCGCTGATAGGGGGGGACCACCAGCCCTCCTGTAGGGGACCCCGGCACTCAGAGGGGCCCAGACAGCAGGAGGGTTGGTGGAGAACAATGCCCTCCATGTCTCTCACCCAGGTTTCTTCCCCTCTCCCTCCCGCCAGCTTTTAGACATGGAGGGATAATGAACCTGGCCAGCCACCGCTGAGCTCCTTCCCCTGCCCCGAGAGGGGGTTGTGCTAGGAGGAGGGATTTGTGGCAATGTGTCCTAGGAGAGGGATTGAAGAAAGAAGATTTGTGCTGGGAGGGAAGATGCGGCTGATTGTGTACCAGGAGCTGATGAGGGAATTCAGGGCTACTAGGAGGGATTGAGGGAATTGTGCAGGCAGGGGAGATTTGTACTAGGAGGGGGAATTGGGGTGGCATTTGTGTCCATTGAAAATGTGAAATGATTTTCAAGTATTTTTTGGGGAAAATATTATATAGAATACCGTCAGGTGTGTGTGTGTGGGGGGGGGGGGGGAGCAGTCAGGTAGGCTGTACGGGGCCCCATGATTCCTAACAGCAGCCCTGACCACAACATACAAGGCCATACACAACATCGCCCCCAGCTACATCACCAACCTCATCTGCAGATATCATCCAAATTGTCCCCTCCGCTCCTCCTGCCCTCTAGCCCCCTTGTTACCTCTTCCCACGCTCGCCTTCAGGACTTATCCAGAGCCTTTCCCATCCTCTGGAACTCCCTGCCCCGGTATGTCCGATCAGCCCCTAACCTGTCCACCTTTAGGAGATCCCTGAAAACTCATTTATTCAGGGAAGCCTATGGTCTCGTACATACGCACGGTTTTCTCGGCAAGAAAGCTGCCGGGAGAGCTTCCTGCCGAGAAAACCGTGCGTGAGCATGGTTTCTCGTTGGGAAAACTGCCCAGAATCTCAACGAGAAAAATAGAGAACTTGCTCTCCATTTTCCTCTTCTGGATTCTCGGGAGTGTTTTCCTGCCGAGAAACCCGAGAGTGTGTATACTTACCTGCCTCCATGGAAACCCCGCGCATGCTAGAAATGACTTAGTTGTATTCGATGACGTCACTGCGTTCTTGCCATTCAAAAGAATGGCTGTTCTTTTGAATGAGCGTCTGTACACAGGGCTTGGCAAAAACATCTTGCCAGGAATCCCATAGAGAAAACCGACAGTTTTTTTATCGACGGTATTCTCGCCCGTGTGTACAGCCACCTAACAACTGTCCCCGAGCCACCCCCATTAAATCATTCTCAGCATCTATTACTACCACCCCCTCCTTTTAGAATGTAAGCTCTACGGGCAGGGCCCTCCTGTACCTTCTGTATTGAACTGTAATGTAATTGTGCTGCCCCCCCTCTACATTGTAAAGCTCTGTGTAAACTGTTAGCACTATATAAATCGTGTCTAATAATAATGATAATCTCCAAATTTTACCAGTTTACTGTCCTTCAGACAGGGGGGGGGGGTGCAGATTGTGGCTGGTGAGGGTAGAAAATGTCTTTGACCAAGCACAGTGAAAAAAACATGGCCTCAGGCTTAGTGGCCAGTAGTAGAAGGAATATTGTCCTATCATTGGTATCAGTGGGAGGGATAGTACCCCATCATTGGTACCAGTGGAAGAAATATTGTTCGATTGTTAGTGTCAGTGGAAGAATTAGTGTCCCATTGTTGGTGTCAGTAGGAGAAATGATGCCCCACTGTTGGTGTCAGTGAGAGCCAGGGCTATGACAAGGGGTGGGCAGGAGGGACAGCTGCCCTGGGCACTGTGGTATCATGTGAGGGGTGGGGGGCACCACAAGGAGATGGGGGAAGGGATTTGTGTTGGAAGGGGGGATTTAGGGGGGCAGCAGGAGGTAAGAATTTTTCCAGGAGGGGAAATTTTGGGAGGTGTGCTAGGACTGGTGATTTTGGAGCTATTTGTGCTGAGACGGGAACGGAGGAAGAGGATTTGTGCTAGGAGAAAAATCCTAACTTGGTTTGCGAGTGTTGTCTTGCAAAATGAGCAGGATTCAGGCCAAAGCGGTGTGCAGTACCGCGTTTCGCCTGAGGTGGGGGGCGCCGATCGGCGCCGTTCGGAAAGACTTGGAAATACTGCTTCCCCGAGTCTTTATGAGGTTTGCCGAGGTCAGCCAATCTGTCTTTGTGCCTTTCCAGCTTATTAAGAGTCTCTCCGGGGCCCCCCCACCTCTGGCCACACGTTTCCATTGATGCCACGAGAATCGTGATCTTAATTCTAAGCTCTACTGGCTAGACAGATAGATTTCAACATTCTGCCCTTTTTCTGCCAGCTAGACATTTATGTTGTTCATACATTGGGCTACAAACCTATGCAGCATTTCTCCTTTTTCGGCACACCTCCATGGTTTGTCCTTAGAACTACTGTATATCTACGAAGTGTGGACCAAGAAAGGTTCTTGATACCTTTGTAATAATAATTTCTCAGTATCTGATGTTCTAAGAATCAATCTCTGATAGGTTTCCATACACTACAAGAAAAGGGCATTGAGATTAGTAGAATGTAGATGGGTGTTCATTATTCTTCTGTCTGTCCTTCATGTATGCCCCCAGTAGGGTGGTAAGCAGGTGAGCATTATTCAACCAAATGTAGGGAACACAAAACTGGAGAATTTAGAGGTCAATAGTCACCCAAACCTGACATCTCCGAGTTTAGTGGATTCTGGAGAGTTCTAACCTCATGGATCCTTCTATCTCTTGGAGACCTTGGTGGGCAGAAGGTCTGCACATTGGGGGGCATTGTTACTAGCAGGTCCCTTTCTTCATTCTGGATTTATTGTATGTTGTGTGGAGAATGCAACAGGCCTCCAAAGACCTTATGGTGGGCTTGAACATTCCAAGAACAGAGTCCTCACAAAACTACTAGGTAGTGGGAAGAGACCCAGGAAATCTGATCACCGGAGTGAGCTGGTGACTCAACCCACCAGTCTCCTCCTTTAACTAAAATGTTAGCTTTGAATGGACCGACCTATTAAAAAATGGATGGGTTTAAGCAAGTTGATATGGGATAAGGCTTGACAGCTTCCATGTTTTAGTTTCCTACGCCTGGCCTCCAGGCTGTGATCCTTCACACACAATTAAATCAAAGTGGTTTTGCAGTGAATAATGTCAACAGCTCCCAACCTTTAATGTCTAATATACAGTATCCTCCACAATATTCTCGTAATCCCATAACCTCCAATACATCCTCCACCCTGCACAATAATCTGTTAATCCCAGAACCTCTAATATATCCTTCACAATAATCTTTTTATCCAAGAACTTCTTATCCTCCACTCTCTACAATAATATATCCTTCACAAAATTCTCCTAATCCCAGAACCTCTAATATATCATTCACAATATTTTCCTAATCCCAGAACCTCTAATAAAGGGGTGCCCAACCTTTTGAAGAGCGGGGGCCACCTAAGCGACTTGGTAACCGGTCGAGGGCCACCATGAGCGGAGAGGGTGGACGGTAGCCCTCTCTACTCCATAGAGACCACTCAAGTCTTTTTTGGATTGGAGGTAGGCGTTTGTAAACAGACACCAGTCCATTTACATCTGCCACTTAGAGGTGAATGGAGGGTCAGATTGGGTCAGACTGATCATGTGAAAGGGGCCTAAGGGTGCTTTCACACTGATGCACTGGTTACCAGCACCATGGGTTCATCTGTGGCTTTCCTGCAGGTTAGCTGCACTTTGCAATAGACTTATATTATATCCTATAGGTGTGGTGCACTTTCAGAAAGCTCACCAAACTTGCAGGTAATAAAAGTCTATGGGTCAGTGCAGATGCACTGCTCTGCATTGAATACGTATGCCCATTTATACACTGTGATTTTAGTAATAAATGCACCTTTATTAACAATATTCTATTCTATTCCACCCCAGAGAAGGAGGTCGCAGGCCACATCAGAGGGCTCCGCGGGCCACATGTGGCCCCCGGGCCTCTGGTTGGGCACCCCTGCTCTAATATATCCTCCACAATACTCTCCTAATCCCAGAACCTCTAATATATCCTCCAAAATATTCTCCTAATCCCAGAACCTCCAATATATCCTCCACAATATTCTCCTAATCCCTGAACCGCTAATATATCCTCCACAATATTCTCCTAATCCCTGAACCGCTAATATATCCTCCACAATATTCTCCTAATCCCAGAACCTCTAATATATCCCCCACAACATTCTCTTAATCCCAGAATCTCTAATATATCCCCCACAAAATTCTCCTAATCCCAGAACCTCTAATATATCCTCCACCCTCCACAATATTCTCCTAATCCCAGAACCTCTAATATATCATTCACAATAATTACCTTATCCATGAACATCTAATATATCTTCCACTCTCAAAAATGTCCTAATCCTAATCTATATCTTCCATTTTACACCTTCCAGAACAATCTCCCGATCCCAGAATTAATAATATATCTTCCATCCTCCACAATAATATATCCTCCAGCCTAAATCTTCCACAATAATCTCCTAATTCTAGAACCTCTAATATATCCTTCATAATAATCTTATCCCAGATTTTCTAATATATTCTCCACAATAATCTCCTTAGTTTAGTACCTCTAATATATATTTGACCTTCACAATGATCTTCTAATCCCGGAGATGTAATACTGTTTATCCCTAATGCTCAAGAATAATCTTTGAATTTTAATCCCTCTAATATATCTTCCTCTGTGTACAGTATTCTCCTAATCCCAGCATCTCTAATATATCTTCCAAACAATTCTCTTTATCCAAAAACTTCATATATAATTTCCACCCTTAATAATAATCTTCTAATCCCAGAACCTCTACGTCTACGTATCTTCCACTTGCCATTATAATCTCCTGATATATCTTCAACCTGCCACAATAATCTCCTAATCCTAGAACCTGTAACATACTTTCCACCCTGCACAATCATACCCTGTTCCTAGAATCTGTAATATATCCTCCACCCTTCACAATAATCTCCTCATCTCAGAACCCTTAATATATCTTCCATTCTCCACAATAATCTCCAAATCATAAAATATCTAATATATCCATCAACCTGCACAATAATCTCATAATCCTAGAACCTCCAACCTATTTTTTTACCCTACATCTTCCACAATAATCTCTTGTTTCCAGAATCTCAAATATATTTTACACGCTACAGTTCCTACATAATCTCCTAATCCTAGAACCGTTAATATATATATATTTATTTCATACCACACCTTCCACAATAATGACCTAGTCCTAGAACCTCTAATATATCTTCCACAATAATCTCCTAATCTTACAACCTCTAATATGTCTTCCAACCCACACCTTCCACAATAATCTACTAATCCTAGAACCGCTAATATATATTTCATACCACAGCTTCCACAATAATCTCCTAATCCTAGAACCTCTAATATAACTTTCACTCCACAGTTCCTGTAATAATCTCCTAATTTTAGAACCACCAATATATATATTTTATACCAACCTCTAATATGTCTTCCAACCCACAGCTTCCACAATAATCTCCTATTTCCAGAACCTCTAATATATTTTCAACCCTACACCTTCCACAACCTCTAATATATCTTTCACGCTACACGTTCCATAATAATCCCTTATTTCCAGAACCTCTAATATATCTTCCAACCTAAACATTCCATAATAATCTCTTATTTCCGGAACCTCTAATATATCTCCCACCCTACACATTCCAAAATAATCTCTTATTTCCAGAACCTCTAATATATCTTCCAACCTACACATTCCAAAATAATCTCTTATTTCCAGAACCTCTAATATATCTTCCAACCTACACATTCCATAATAATCTCTTATTTCCAGAACCTCTAATATATCTTCCACCCTACACATTCAATGATAATCCCTAAATCATACACATTCCATAATAAACTCTCATTTCCAGAACCTCCAATATATCTTCCAACCTACACATTCCATAATAATGTCTTATTTCCAGAAACTCTAATATATTTTCCAACCTACACGATCCATAATAATCTCTTATTTCTTGAACCTCTAATATATCTCCCACCCTATAGTTCCTACAATAATCTTCTAATCCTAGAACCTCTAATATATCTTCCACCCTACACCCTACAATAATCTCCTTATCCCAGAACCTCCAATATATCTTCCAATCTACACATTCAAAAATAATCTTTTATTTCCAGAACCTCTAAAACCCTGTACACACGATCAGTCCATCCGATGAGAATGGTCTGAAGGACTGTTGTCTTAGGTTAAACCAATGAAGCTGACTGATGGTCTGATGTGCCTACACACCATCAGTTAAAAAAACGATTGTATCAGAACACGGTGACGTTTACGTGTTTTAACACAACGGCGCGCTGAAAAAACGAAGTTCAATGCTTCCAAGCATGCGTCAACTTGATTCTGAGCATGCGCAGCTTTTTAACCAATGCTTTTGAATACTAACGATCGGTTTTGACCCATCGGTCAGCCGTCCATCAGTCAAATTTTAAAGCAAGTTCTCTTTTTTTTGACTGAAGGATAACTGACCGATGGCGCCCACACATGATCGGTTTGGACCGATGAAACGGACCTTCAGTCCGTTTTCATCGGTTTTGACTGATCGTGTGTACAAGGCCTAATATATCTTCAACCCTACACATTTTATAATAATCCCTTATTTCAAAAACCTCTAATATATCTTCCACCATACACATTCCAAAATAATCTCTTATTTTTTGAACTTCTAATATATCTTCTACCCTACAGTCCATGTAATAATCTCTTATCCCAGAACTTCTAATATATCTTCTACCCTACAGTCCCTACAATAATCTCTTATCCCAGAACCTCTAATATATCTTCCACCCTTCACATTCCATAATAGTCCCTTAAATCCAGAACTTCTAATATATCTTCCACCCTACAGTTCCTACAATAATCTCCTAATCCCAGAATCTCTAATATATCTTCCACCCTACAGTTCCTACAATAATCTCCTAATCCCAGAATCTCTAATATATCTTCCACCCTACACCTTTCACAGTAATCTCTTAATCCTTGAAACATCAAATATATCTTCCACCCTTTACAATCATTTCCTAATCACATGACCTCCAACATAGCCTCTGCCCTACACAATAATCCGATAATCCCAGATGTGTGACCACTGTACCATTTCTTTCTTAGGTACCCAACAGCCAGGCGGCTCAGACGGATGTGTACAACCGGGTGGGACAATGGGACAACTTCAGCAAGATGGTATGTAGTAAGGCGTGTAATGATACGAAGCATCGATGACATGCATCAGACAGAGGCCTGCTCACCCTCCCCATATTTCCACTCCTGTGGAGATAATCCAATAAGATTAAGTCTACAGATAGGAGTATCCCCATTTATAAAGACTCAACCCCCCTCTTTTTTGCCAATCCCTCCACCCTAAACCCAACCTGTTATTTTCCCAGCAGGAAAGCTGGGGAGGGAACCTTGTTCTCATGGTGGTGTTTTGTTATTTCCAGTCTTGGCTTCGTTTTGGCCCTAGGGAGGCGCTGTTCCTGATAATGGTCTGATTCTGTCTGCTTTGCATTGTACTCCATGGCTGTGGGAGCAGTGTATACAGATCTCTCTATATACAATATATTGTGTAAATGGAGTCAGGTGTTCATTATTGGAATAAGGAGATCCTCCTCCAATAAATGAGCCTGCAGTAGGGTGACCACATGTCCCGGATTGCCCGGGACAGTCCCGCATTTTGCAGGTCTGTCCCGGGCACATTCATTCCAGGACAATACAGCGTCCCGGAATAAAACTGACGCAGCCACCCCCCCCCCCCGGGCCAATCTGATGCCCCCAAAAAAGGCCACCACATTACCACTTTACTCACTGACAGTACTTGTCCTGTCCGGGAATGCCTGGAGGAGCACAATCCCCGCCCCCTGCTTGTGATTGGTGAGATCATAAATCCCGCCTCTTGTGTCCAGTCACTGTGCTGTGATTCGTTACAGCTCAAGCTGATTTTTGGCAAGGGAGGTGTCCCTGAATGGTAGTTTGGAAATGTGATCACCCTAGCCCAGACCCAAAGTACATTGGTCTGCCATTAAAGGAAAGCTACCCCTGCATATATTACCTCCTTATGCCATGATGACCTCTGTGGGTTTTTTTTTCCAGCATGCACTTGCTCTGCCTGAGCTTCCGGAGACTCTGGACACCATACAGGGCTGGGTGCTGGAGATGGAAGAGCTGACAGATGCCCAAAAACCTCCATCGTCCGAGGCCAAGGTGGTGAAGGCCCAGCTACAGGAGCAGAAGGTAAGGACAGTGGTGTGGTGCCCAACCTAGGGCCCAAGAGCAGCATCTGGCCACCTAATACTGATTGTGAAAAGTCAACTGTGGGAGCATTTATTTGCAATGGGACTGTGTTGACAGTGGTTTCTAGCTTCTGACATTCTACTACAACATGTCTTCAACCACAGCTGTAGTATGTATGTAGTCTCTGACCATCTCCTATAGAATTTATACCATCTCTTGTTGTATGTCAGCTGTCTCTGACCATCTCCTATAGTATGTCTGCAGTCTTTGACCATCTCCTGTAGTATGTCTGCAGTCTCTGACCATACCCTGTAGTATGTCTGCAGTCTCTGACCGTCTCTTGTTGTATGTCAGCAGTTTCTGACTGTCTCCTATAGTATGTCTGCAGTCTCCGACCATCTCTTATATCATGTCTGTAGTCTCTGACCATCACTTGTATCAAGTCTGCAGTCTCTGACCATCTCCTATTTCATGTCTGTAGTTTGTGTCTGTAGTCTCTGACCATCATTTATATCATGTTTGCAGTCTCTGACCATCTCTTGTTGTATGTCAGCAGTCTTTAACCATCTGCTATAGTATGTCTGCAGTCTCTGACCATCTCTTATATCATGACGGTAGTCTCTGACCATCAGTTGTACCATGTCTGCAGTCTATAACCGTCTCTTGTTGTATGTCAGCAGTCTCTGACCATTTCCTGTGTCATTTCTGCAGTCTCTGACCATCACCTGTAGTATGTCTGCAATCTCTGACCATCTCTTATATCATGTCTCTCAGTCTCTGACCATCACGTGTATCATGTCTGCAGTCTCTGACTGCCTCTTGTTGTATGCCAGCAGTCTCTAACCTTCCCTTGTTGTATGTCTGCAGTCTCTGACCATCTTCTGTAGTATGTTTTCAGTCTCTGACCATCTCTTGTAGTATGTTTGCCGTCTCTGACCATCTCCTGTATCATGTCTGCAGTCTCTGACCATCTCTTATATCATGCACTGTAAGGGGGTCTGCACTAAATGGGGGGTCTGCACACCCAGGCATCCTCATGGCACCTGTTGGCACAGTGCCCCCTGGTGGTATGCATTGGGTAAGGTAGGTAGATGGTATAATGACACTCTGTGACCCTGATCAGGAATCGGTATTGCCCTTGTTTATCTCTTGCTGTCCTGGTGACCCTGTCTTCTTCTTCTTTGCAGCTTCTGCAGCGCCTCTTGCAGGAGAGGAGGCCCCGGATAGAGCGAGTTCTGCAGGGCAAGAGATCGCCGTCTCAGCCTCTTCCCATAGAGGGCGCCGAGCCGGCCAAGCAGAGAGCGCCCCTCCTGGATCTGCAGCATCGGTGGGACAACCTGATCCATAAGGCCGAGGAGAGGTGGGTGAGGGGCTCAGTATCTGTTCTTATTCTGTATGTATGGACTCTGCACAGTACTACTTCTCTTGTCCTGTATGTCGGGTGTAATTCTCGGTATCTGTAGTTGTTATGGTTGTCCTCTGTCTTCACAGGTACCGCCAGTTAGAGAGGATCACCCCTGCTGCCCAGAACTTCCAGGAATCTCTGGACGCCTTCTATGATTGGCTGAGCGCCACCGAGAGGCGACTGGCAGAGCTCTGGCGAACCAACAGGTCCATGAACCAAATAAAAGACGCCCACATAGAAGTCCAGGTACTTCCTGCTCCTCCAGAGACAAAACCCACAGCTTAACAACATTACAGATCATATACATTACATACCTTATTGTATCTCTATGCAATGCAGGCAGATCATGGCTGGTGGGAGGGGCCTGCAGGGGGCTGTACATAACTTCCTGATAACATCACAGCACTGGAAGAGTGGGTGTTTCTTAGGCAGTCCTCATTTAAATTCAGAGCACCCTAGGTATTGCTCACAGTGTGCGGGAAAATCAGAGGAATAGTCCAGGAGAAGAGCCGCCAAGACTGAAGGGGAGGCCTACTGTATATATTGTAATTATATATATATATATATATCCTGACATTTCTGGCATTGAACCCCCCCCCCACCCCCCACTGATAACTGTCATGCCGTATTTACTAATCTTTTCCTCCTTCCAGGATCTGTGCAGGGAAATCCAGAGCAAGCCAGAGGATCTGGAGAAAGTTCTAGAGAAGGGTCAGGTGATCCTGGAACTGGTATCAGGTAAATGGACTTACTGGGCGGAAATGTAGACCAGTGAGAAAGTTCAGATTCATAAGAGAGGCATTTTGACTGGCGCTGGGGGATTTTGATTGGCTGCTGGGAGAAATTTTGATTGGCTGCTACGTCGGCGTAGGCTGGCCAGTTTTTAGGCGTATGTTGGTTTGTAGGTCTGGCGCACAGATACGCCCGCGCACATTTGCGCTTACCGGCGCAAATTTGCACTTACGTCTGCGTAAGTGCTTTGTGAATCTGGGCCTGTGCGTCCAAAAAACGATAGTATATATACACTGGGGTATACGCAGCCATGACGCTACACTGTAACGGCGGTGCTTTGGAGGCACTCGAAAAGGGCCGAGGACACCTCGGCTGAACTCGCAAATGCTCAGGAACAGAGTTTTTTCACAATTTTCTGAGCATTTCCGAACGATCCCAAACAGCGTTGGGAGCTCTGTGTTGGGGTGCCCTGTATTAGAGGAGTGCTCTGTGTTAGTGGGGTGCTCTGTGTTAGTGGGGTGCTCTGTGCTATTGGGGTGCTCTGTGCTATTGGGGTGCTTTGTGTTGGGGGGTGCTCCGTGTTAATGGGGTGCTCTGTGTTGGGGTGCCCTGTATTAGAGGGGTGCTCTGTGTTAGAGTGATGCTCTGTGTTGGGGGTGCCCTGTATTAGAGGGGTGCTCTGCGTTAATGAGGTGCTTTGTGTTAGTGGGCTGCTGTGTGTTGGGGGAGCTCTGTGTTGTGGTGCCCTGTATTAGAGGGCTGCTCTGTGTTAATGGGGTGCTTTGTGTTAGTGGGGTGCTCTGTGTTGGAGTGCCCTGTGTTAGAGGGCTGCTCTGTGTTAATGGGTGCTCTCTGTTAGAGGGGCGCCCCGTATTAGAGGGGTGCTCTGTGTTAGAGTGGTGCTCTGTGTTAGAGTGGTGCTCTGTGTTAGAGTGGTGCTCTGTGTTAGTGGGGTGCTCTGTGTTAGAGGGGTGCTCTGTGTAAGAGGCGTGCTCTGTGTTGGGGTAGCCCTGTATTAGAGGGGTGCCCTGTATTAGAGGGGTGCCCTGTATTAGAGGGGTGCTCTGTGTTAGAGGGGGTGCTCTGTGTTAGAGGGGGTGCTCTCTGTGTTTGTGAAGTGCTCTGTGTTTGGGTTGCCCTGTATTAGAGGGGTGCTCTGTGTTAGAGGGGTGCTCTGTGATAGAGGGGTGCTCTGTGTTAGAGGGGGTGCTCTGTGTTAGAGGGGGTGCTTTGTTTTGGGAGGTGTTCTGTGTTAGTAGGGTGCTTTGTGTTGGGGGGTGTTCTGTGTTAGGGCAGTGCTCTGTGTTTGGGGTGCTCTGTGTTAGTGGGGTGCTTTGTGTTGGGGTGCCCTGTATTAGAGGGGGTGCTCTGTGTTAGAGGGGTGCACTGTGTTAGAGGGGGTGCTTTGTTTTGGGAGGTGTTCTGTGTTAGTGGGGTGCTCTGTGTTTGGGGTGCTCTGTGTTAGAGGGGGTGCACTGTAATAGAGGGGGTGCTTTATTTTGGGAGGTGTTCTGTGTTAGTGGGGTGCCCTGTATTAGAGGGGTAATCTGTGTTTGAGGTGTTCTGTATTCATGAGGTGCTCTGTATTGGGGGGGGGGGAAACAATCTACACCCTAGGAGTGTTGAGGTTGCTCTCTCTCGGTGGCACAGTGTGTGATATCATTGAGTGGTGGGATCTCATATCTTCCATGTAACATCTTTTAGGAGAAGAATCTCAGCTTTGCCAGGAAAAGATGGACGCCCTGCGGGTCCGGTATATTATCGTCGCTCAGAGCGCCGGTGATATGCTCCAGAGAACAGAACAAACACTGCAAGCCACAGAACGCCTGGACCCCTCCCATGAGGACATTTCCCTGTGGCTGGGCCGTATGGAGAAGGTGGCATCTTCTGTGACCGGGGAGGGTGACGAGGAACGCAGCACGCTGAGTGCCAACGACAGGGAAAAGGTGAGTGACCTTTAATCAGTATAGGGAATCACCTTCCCGGGAATGACTGTCCTGACTTTCTCCATCTTGGTTTTTAGCTGGATCAGGTGGTTCTGACCCAGTTGTCTCATCTTCGAGACGCTGAGCGACGTCTGGAGGAGCTGAGCCGAGTCACGCTGGATGTGGAGACCCTGCAGACGCAGATGAGGGATCACAAGGTGAGGAGGGTGGGCAGGCCTGCTATGGGGGGGCATCTTCTTCTATGTACACACAATGGCGTCCCTAGAGGGGGGCCAGAGGGGGCCCTGGCCCCCCAACATTTATTCCTGTGCCCCCCTAAATATGAAAGCTGGAGACGCCACTGTGTACACACTAGGACCAAACTGTGGCTTTTCCTCTTCCTCCGACAGCGGCTGGCGGTGGACGTTCTACAACACTGCGGCATCACCGAAAGGCTGCTGGGGATCTCCGACATTCTTCTGACCCTGTGCCCGAAGGCCACCCAGGAGCGGCTGCAGGTAAGGAGGGTGTAAATACCCAGAATCCTCCATTCTTCACGCCTTCATTCCATTTGTTCTTCTCCACCAAGATGAAAGTTATGGTGTAATTGGAAGGACCATGCCTAAGGCCAACTCTTATCCCCATCGTATCCCTACATTGTGGCACCGGCTGGCACAGCCATCAGCAATGTTCTAAAGCAGGGGCCTCCAAACTTTCTAAACAAAGGGCCAGTTCTTTGTTCTACAGACTTTAGGGGGACCAGACTGTGGCCCTCAGGAGTACAAAATGTCCCAGCCTCAATAGGAATAAACAATCCTCCATCGTTGGTGTCAGTGGAAGGAATTATGTACCATCATTGGTGTCATTGGGCCCCATTTTTGGTGTCGTTAGGAGGATCTGTGCCCCAATCGTTGGTGTCATTGGGCCCCATTGTTGGTGTTGTTGGGAGGATCTATCCCCCATCGTTGGTGTCATTGGGCCCCATTTTTGGTGTCGTTGGCCCCCATTGTTGGTGTCGTCAGGAGGATCTGTGCTTCATCGTTGGTGTCATTGGGCCCAATTGTTGGTGTCATTAGGAGGATCTGTCCCCCATTGTTGGTGTCATTGGGCCCCATCGTTGGTGTCATTGGGCCCAATTGTTGGTGTCATTGGGCCCAATTGTTGGTGTCATTAGGAGGATCTGTCCCCCATTGTTGGTGTCATTGGGCCCCATTGTTGGTGTCATTAGGAAGATCTATGCCCTAATCGTTGATGTCATTGGCCCCTATTGTTGGTGTCATTAGGAGGATCTGTGCTTCATCGTTGGTGTCATTGGGCCACATTGTTGGTGTCATTGAGCCTCATTGTTGGTGTCATTAGGAGGATCTGTGCCCCAATCGTTGGTGTCATTGGGCCACATTGTTGTTGTCGTCAGGAGGATCTGTGCTTCATCGTTGGTGTCATTGGTCCCCATTGTTGGTATCATTAGGAGGATCTGTCCCCCATCGTTGGTGTCATTGGGCCCCATTGTTGGTGTCATTGAGCCCCATTGTTGGTGTCTTTAGAAGGATCTGTGCTCCATTGTTGGGCCCCATTGTATGTGTCATTAGGAGTAGCTGTGCTTCATCGTTGGTATCATTGGGCCCCATTGTTGGTGTGGTTAGGAGGATCTGTGCCCCAATCGTTGGTGTGATTGGGCCCCATTGTTGGTGTCATTGAGCCCCATTGTTGATGTTATTAGGTGGATCTGTGCCCCGATCGTTGGTGTCATTGGGCCCCATTGTTGGTGTCGTCAGGAGGATCTGTGCCCCAATCGTTGGTGTTATTGGGCCCAATTGTTGGTGTCGTTAGGAGGATCTGTGCCCCAATCTTTGGTGTCACTAGGCCCCATTGCTGGTGTCATTGGCCCCCATTGTTGGTGTCATTGGGCCCCATTGTTGGTGTTAGGAAAATCTATGCCCCAATCGTTGGTGTCATTGGCCCCCATTGTTGGTGTCATTGGGCCCCATTGTTGGTGTCATTGGGCCCCATTGTTGGTGTCATTTGGCCCCATTGTTGGTGTCGTTAGGAGGATCTGTGCTTCATCGTTGGTGTCATTAGGATAAATTGTGCCCTTCACTAGTGTTAGTGATGAACTACTTTTCACCCGGCCACTGTACATATACGGCCGTGTGGGCGCTCTCTCCTTCTGAGTGGACGTTCAGGAACATCCCACTGGGGGCGCATGCGTGCCGGCGCGTCACTGAGTTGCCGATGCGCATGCCTGGTGGCCGCAATGTCCGCCAGGTACCTGCGATTGGCCGTTACACAGACAAGGACGTGGATCTGTGTGTAAACACAGAGCTTCACGTCCTGTCAGGGAGAGGAGACCGATGCTGTGTCCCTTGTACATAGAGACACAGATCGATCACCTCCCCCAGTCACCCCCCTCCCCCCACACAGTTAGAATCACTGGTAGGGAACACATTTAACCCCTTCCTCACCCCCTAGTCTTAACTGTATAGATGTGACTGTCAGGGAAGAGGTTATCAGTGCATATTTATAGCACTGATCGCTGTATAAATGTAAATGGTCCCAAAAATGTGTCAAATGTGTCCCATGTGTCCGCCATAATGTCGCAGTCACAATAAAAACTGCAGATCTCCGCCGTCCCTAGTAAAAAAAAAAAAAAAAAAAACATAATTCTGTCCCCTATAACTTTTGCGCAAACCAATCAATATACGCTTATATGTAGAAGAATATATATCGGCCTAAACTGAGAGAAAAAAAATATATATATACTTTTTTAAATGGGGGTTTTTTTTTTTTCAAAATTGTCGCTCTATTTTTGTATATGGCACAAAAAAAAAAACGCAGAGGTGATCAAATACCACCAAAAGAAAGCTCTATTTGTGGGGGAAAGGATGTCATTGTCAGTTAAAGTGATGCAGTGCCGGAAGCTGAAATTTCGCCTGGGCAGGAATGGGGTATATGTGCCCAGTAAGCAAGTGGTTAAAGACGGTCTCCATCTTTATTTACACATTAAGGGCCAGATTCTCAAAAAATTGCGTATCTGGCGGCGTAGCGTATCGTATCGCATTTACACCTACGCAAATTACTGGAGCAAGTGCCGTATTCTCAAAACACTTGCTCCGTAATTTTCGGCGGCGTAGCGTAAATGCGGCGTCATAAGGCCGCGTAATTCAAATACTGAAGGAGGGGGCATGCTGTATTTAAATTAAGCGCGCCCCCGCGTCAAACGAAGTGCCCATGCGCCGGCCGGGAAAAAAGCCCAGTGCGCATGCTCCAGCTCACGTTGGAAAGCGTCGTTGAAACCGACGTCAAAACGACGTGATCGTCACTTTCGCAACTCCCTATTCGCGAACGACTTAGTAAAACGACGTAACCGACGGAAAAAGACGACGCTGACCCGACGCCATACTTAACATGGCAACGACGGCACTTCGGAAACATACCCCTCATACAGCAGGGGTAACCTTACGCGTACGCAACCTACGTCGCCGCGTCGCAAAAACATTCGGGAATCGGCGTATTAGGCTCATTTGCATAGGCAAATGAGAAAACAACGTAAAGGCCACCTAGCGGCCGGCGTTGTCATTACATCTAAGATCCGACGGTGTAATTGCTTTACACCTGTCAGATCTTTAGTGTATCTATGTGTAAGTGATTCTAGGAATCACCCGCATTGATACCCATTGAAAAAAACTGCGATACGACAGTGTATCTGAGATCCACCGTCGTATCTCAGCTGAGAATCTGGCCCTAAATTTTTTATGAATGAGTAGAGGTACTATGTACTTTTACTCATTTACATAGTGAGGGGGTGGCATCTAGGGGAGCCCTTGTTAATAAAAGAGGCTTCCAAATTCCGATAAGTCCCCTGCCCGCAGACCACCTCCAGCACCGGGCCAGGGTTATGGAGAAGAGGCCTTTGTTATCATTGACATGGGGACAGAGTGCATTGGGTACGTGGCCTTGAGGGCATGTGGCCAGTTACTGCTCAGGAGGTGGTCTAGGCTAGGGTCTGTCATTATAGATTAATATCATTTCCAGCTGCTTTGCTTTTAAACAGAAGCGTTGTATTTTTATGAATGAATACAAGACTTCCTCTGATTGGTTACAGAGTTACATAGGTTGAGAAAGAAATCATGACACCATCCGCCCGCCGTCTTCACCTCAGCCAATCAAAGTGTCGTTCACATTTTTCTGGAAGACCTTTGTGTGATTGGTTTGGAGGAGAATAACACTTAATGAACCTTGTCTTGTTTGTGTCCCCACTCTGCAGGCGTCTCTGGAGTCCCTGAAGGAGAAGTGTCCCCGGATAGCGGCCCAGGTGACCTCCTCGCCCGCTGCCCTGGAGCACACCCTCGCCATGCTCGCCCAGTTTTCCGAAGCCGAGGAGGAACTGCTGCCCTGGATAGAAGAGACGGAGGCTGATCTTCCACAAATATCTTCCAACTGCGGCCTCTCTGGAGATTTCAGGGAGCAGCAAGAGAGACTGCAGGTGAGTGCATTTATCCAACTGTCCATCCAGAGCCTCTGGTTTATAGATCGGATACTTCCTAAATATAGAACCATTTATCTGACTGTCCATCCAGAGCCTCTGGTTTATAGATCGGATACTTCCTAAATATAGAACCATTTATCCAACTGTCCATCCAGAGCCTCTGGTTTATAGATCGGATACTTCCTAAATATAGAACCATTTATCTGACTGTCCATCCAGAGCCTCTGGTTTATAGATCGGATACTTCCTAAATATAGAACCATTTATCCAACTGTCCATCCAGAGCCTCTGGTTTATAGACCAGATACATCCTAAACATAGTCACTTATCCAAATGTCCATCCAGAGCCTCTGGTTTATAGATTGGATACATCCATGGGCGTCCGCTCCATAGGGCAAGGGGGGTCGTTTGCCCCCTTCTGAAATCGCCAGGGAGAGCCAGGAGCAGGGCCGAACTGGCCCTGGGTGCGATTTAAGCGGTGACTGCATTGCTCCCCTCCCCTCTAATTGTCCCTTATTAAGAGTGCCTGTCCCTCTTCTTGGAACAAATCCATTTGTCCCTCATTCCGAAAGGTTCCAACTTTTAGACGTGAACAAAAAAATATACTGTCAATATAGTGTAGTGTTTTAATCAAAGGAAAGAGGTGCTGTGTACTGTAAAGGGGTCCAGGGATGCAGGGAGCTGTGTAATGTAAAGGGGTCCAGGGATGCAGGGAGCTGTGTAATGTAAAGGGGTCCAGGGATGCAGGGTGCTGTGTAATGTAAAGGGGCCCAGTGATGCAGGGTGCTGTGTAATTTAAAGGGGTCCAGAGGTGCAGTTGTGGAGAGGGGGTACACAGTAGTGACAAAGAAATATTGAAAGATGCAGGGGACACAGTGGGGTGTTTTTACATTTTAACGTGGGGGGGGGGTGTTTAACCCCCGCTAGCGGTCGAAGAAAGGGTAAAATGCGACTGTGTATCGCCGCTGCTGAAGCGCCCCCTCTGAAAAAATTTCAGTGGATGCCCATGGATACATCCTAAATATAGAGCCATTTTATCCAACTGTCCATCCAGAGCCTCTGGTTTATAGACCGAATACATTCTAAATATAGAGCCATTTATCCAACTGTGCATCCACAGCCTCTGGTTTATAGACCAGATAAAGAAGGATTGCCACTCTAATGCCGCGTACACACGGTCGTTTTTTGCGATGAAAAAAAACGTCGTTTTTTAA
The DNA here is from genome assembly GCA_029574335.1 of Rana kukunoris. NCBI lineage: Eukaryota > Metazoa > Chordata > Amphibia > Anura > Ranidae > Rana > Rana kukunoris. Next base: position 476,291,049 of record CM056053.1, read on the forward strand.
AACGTCATTTAAATTGATCGTGTGTGGGCAAAACTTTGTTTTTTGTCTTCAAAAAATCGACCAAAAAAATAATCCAACATGCTTGAATTTTTTGTGTCGTTTTTCAGAACGCCGTTTTTTGTTTCACAAAGAGTCACCGTGTGTAGCAAAAACGTCGTTTAAAACAACGTTTTTCAACCCGCGCATGCCCAGAAGCTAGTTATGAAGCGAGCTTCAATGGAAAAGAGTGGTGAACGTAACCTCGCTTTTTGTGAAAAAAACGATGGTGTGTAGCCAACATCGTCTTTGAAAAGTGACGTTTCAAAAACGTCCTTTTTTACTTCACAGAAAACGTCGTTTTTTTTCCATCACAAAAAATGATCGTGTGTACGCGGCATTAGCCCCAGTTCTCTAAAGCACATGCCCTTATAGGAATTTACAGGTGCTGGCTCTGCTACAAATTAGGAAGGAAGAAAAACGACGCGTTTCACACCGTATGAAGGTGCTTAATCATTGCTATGATTAAACAACTTCATACAGATTTTTTCTTCCTTCCTTATAGACCAGATACTTCTTAAATATAGAGCCATTTACTTCTGTTTGTTGGTTCCAGGCTCTGCGGGAGGTGGTTGCTGAACACAAGCCGCTTGTCACCAAACTACACCGAGTCGCCTGTAAGCTGTCTGAGTTGTGCCCGGAGGAGAGTCCTGTATTCCAGCAGAGATTTGAGAGCGCAGAGAAGCGTTATTGTGCCATTCGGGAGGCCGTCCGCCAAGCAGCTGCCATCCTTGAAGATACCGTTCCCCGGTACAGCCAGGTTAGTTGTCTGTGCAGTTTTCTTCATTTTCTGCAATAATCTCCCAATGCCAGTGGCGGCTGGTGCTCAACATTTGGGGGGGGGGGGGGGCGCAAACGGAAAAAACAACACAAAAAAAAAAATTGCAGCCTCACTGTGCACATCAAATGCAGCCACTGTGCCCATGAAATGCAGCCACCGTGTCATCAATTGTCGCCACTGTGCCATGCCCTCAAACGCAGCCACTGTGCCCATCAATTGTCGCCACTGTGCCACTGTGCCCTTTATTGTCACCACTGTGTCCTTTAGATTTTGCCACTGTGCCCATTGCCGCCACTGTGCCAATTGATGCCACTGTCACTGTGCCAATTGTCGCCACTGTGCCAATTGTCGCCACTGTGCCAATTGATGTCACTGACACTGTGCCCATTGTCACCACTGTCACTGTGCCAATTGTCACCGCTGTAACCTGTAAAATGCCCCTCCCCCCGCCGGTACTTTCCTTTCTGGGGTCGGCCATTCTCCTTCCACGTCCCTCGATGTCTTCTCCCGCCCTCGATGACGCTTCAGCCAATCAGGTTACCAGGTAACCAGAACCAGTGAACCTGAATGGCTGAGGCGCCTGTCAGTCTTATCCAAGGAACACACCCCCCGTACGTCCCTTAGATAAGTATCTGGAAGCCGAATACAGCCTGAGGTCTGTACTTGGAAGGCCTATCAGAGCCAGCGGCACTTCCAGACAGCCAACCAGCTGCCGTTATTCAGATGGCCGGCGCTCACCATCCGGCTGGCCATCTGAATAGTCAGCGGCAGCGGCAACAATACATAGATTCCTGCAATGCATGAATCTATGTATTGCAATCAGTTGCGGTGTGGGGGCAAGAGGGGGCAGCGCTCTGGCGCCCTCTATAGACACACCACCACTGCCCAACGCCAATAAACAAATCAAATTCTTTTAACAAGGGTCTGGTATGTCTAATTTGGGTCTTATCTATCTCATGTGTGGTTCATGTATGTTCCCATGTCCATAGAGTAACTATCCAAGCTTTGTACCCTTCCCTACAGATCAGCGAGAGGATAGATATGATGTCTGAGAGCTTAGAGCGGCTCAGGGACCGGATGCAGACCACTACGTCTGTACGCGGGGAACCCTCTCGGATTCGAGAACAGCTTCAGGAAAACTCTCACGTTCAAGCTGAGCTGGAGAAACTGGGAGTCGCTGTGGAGAACATCAGCAAGCAGGGCAGTGAGCTCGCTTCCAGCCTTCCAGATGATGCTAAAGAGTCACAAGGTATTTGTCTTCTGGATACTGTATGTGGTTCTCAACCACCAGTTCTTGGCCTCCCTTCTGGGCCTCCAGCCAGCTACAGATCCCCCTAGCATCCCACTGAGCGTTCCGGTTCCCATAGTGCTTTTCAATCTACCATTGGCCCACAGTACCCCCCCACCCCCTGAGAGCCCCCAAAGTGCCCCCCAACATCCCGCCTTGTGACCCGGCACCTTGCAGTGCCTACTAGATTGCTGCAGAGCCCCCATGGAATACCCCCATAGTTCCCTAAACTTCAGCTCCAGCAGGGCCATATAGTTAGTGTGACCACATTTCCAAACTGCCATTCAGGGACACACCCCCTCTCTCACCTATCCCCAAAAAAACATGAGGGGGGCGGGGGGAAATGTAGTCTCGGGGTTGATGGGGAATTTGGCGGCGGGTTATTTGCAGTGGCGGCTTGTGCTCAATTTTTTTTTTTGGGGGGGGGGGGGGGGGGGCGCAAACAAATGAAAAAAAAAACAATTGCAGATTCACTGCACCCATCAAACGCAGCCACTGTGCCCATCAAACGCAGCCACTGTGCCTATCACACGTAGCAACTGTGCCATCAAATGTCGCCACAGTGCCATGCCATCAATTGTTGCCACTGTGCCATCAATTGTCGCCACTGTGCCATGCCACCATCAATTGTCACCACTGTGCCATCAATTGTTGCCACTGTGCCGTGGCATCAAATGCAGCCACTGTGCCATCAAACGCAGCCACTGTGCCATCATTTATCGCCACTGTGCCCATCAATTGTCACCACTGTGCCATGCTATCAAACGCAGCCACTGTGCCCATTAATTGGCACCACTGTGCCATGCCATCAAACGCAGCCACTGGGCCATCAATTGTTGCCACTGTGCCATCAATTGTCACCACTGGGCCATGGCATCAAATGCAGCCACTGTGCCAACATTTATCGCCACTGTGCCCATCAATTGTCACCACTGTGCCATGCCATCAAACGCAGCCACTGTGCCATCAATTGTCACCACTGTGCCCATCAATTGTCACCACTGCGCCATGACAAACACAGCCACTGTGCCATCAAACGCACCCACTGTGCCCATGAATTGCAGCCACTGTGCCCTCAGATGTTGGACTTCAGGTCCTCTTTCTCCTTCTTCTAGCTGTTGTTCTCCCTCCCTTCTTCCCATTTGGTGGCTCTTGTAACACACATGTCCTTCTATGCAGGCCTCCAGCAGCGGACAGAGGTGTTATTGGCGGACTGGAAGCAGCTCTGTGGGCGTGCGGAGGAGCGTGATGCTTGGCTGTCTGGGCTTCTCATGTTGGCAGAAAGGTTTTGGGTCAGCCTCTCTGACCTGGCGGTCAATCTCGGAGACACCCAGCAGACGGTCCTGGACACAGAACAACCCAGCCCTGACCCGGACTCTATCAGAACACGGCTGGATGCCATGCAGGTAAAGAAGACGCTTGTGGCAACTCTACAACTTTCTCCTCAGGAGAGTTATAAAGGGCAATGTCAGGAAATATATCTAAGGAGTAGGTAATTAGAGGAGAGAAGTGCTAAGGGTATGACGGTGGGCAATATGTGCATGGAGGAGTGTGGATGGTATAAGGGCTGGCAGTATCCACAGGAGAGGAGTGTAGAGGGTATGACAGTGGGCAGAATGTAAAGGAGAGGAGTTTGGAGGGTATAAGGGCTGGCAGTATGTACAGGAGAGGAGTGTAGAGGGTATGACAGTGGGCAGAATTTAAAGGAGAGGAGTGTGGAGGGTATAAGGGCTGGCAGTATGTACAGGAGAGGAGTGTGGAGGGTATGACAGTGGGCAGTATGTAAAGGAGAGGAGTGTGGAGGGTATGACAGTGGGCAGTATGTAAAGGAGAAGAGTGTGGAGGGTATGACAGTGAGCAGTATGTACATGAAAGGAGTGTGGAGGGTATGACAGTGGGCAGTATGTACAGGAGAGAAGTGTTGTTGCCCCTTTGCAGTGAAATACTTCCAATGCCAATCTCCCCCGGCCTGTGCACTATACACTCACCCAATGTACATAGAAAATAATCGTTCTTCTCCCTCCACTCTCAGGCTCTCCGGGAAGACATTGACAATCTGCAGAATGAACTGGATGTTCTGGGGTCCCTCGGGGTGGACCTGATGTCTTCTTGTGGGGACATGGACAAGCCGGACGTCACCAAAAGCCTGGATGAGGCAAGTAGATTGCGGAACGCCGCAACAAGTTTTTACCTTGACAGAAATGCGCAAATGGGCGTATATATGTCCCCTATAATTGGACGCGGTTTGCTCGTGTGCGCGATCGCGTCACGGAGCTGAAGAATGGGGAGATGTCAGTGTTAACACAACATCTCCCCGTTCTTCCTAGTGACATGTCACTGATCGTCTGTTCCCTCTCATCGGGAGCGGCGATCAGTGACGTGTCACTCGTTGCCACGCCCCCTAACAGTTAGAATCGTCCCCTAGGACACACTTAACCCCTTCAGTGCCCCCTACAGGTTAACCCCCTTTACAGCAGTCAATGCATTTTTATAGCACTGATCGCTGTATAAACGACAATGGTGATTGGGCCACATGTAAAAGTGTTCGCTTTCCTTCCACTCTGGTGTAAGGTAATTGGGCAAAATGTGACTTGATTGGCACCACTTCTGACCACGAGTTCATGGTGTTTGGGCCGCACATGACTCACACCTTTTCCTTATATGGCTGTGTGTGGTAATTGGGCCACATGTGACTCATGCCCCTTCTCCTACTGGTGCTTGGTAATTGTGAGAAGACATATATGTCGGCAGAATAGCACGCGCTCCCCTGCCACAAGCTCTGTGACCGTGGGACCCGCAGACTTGATGTCCGCCGGTGTCTCGCGATTGGGGCACAGAGCTGCAGAACTCTACTGGGAGGGATGGGGGAATTTGACCTTTTTGCCGCAGGTGCTTAAAAACAAAAGCAAAAAACTTTTACTACTTTTTGGGATCATTCAGTGCCAAGATAACATCTCTGGTCTTTACAGCTGTATGCGGCTTGGAACAGTCTGAACAAGCTCTGGAGTGAGCGCAACACACATCTGGAGGAGCAACTGAAGGTGACCCTCCGCTACCAGGAGACCATTCAGGTATGGAGCTCAGGAGTAGACTGATCGGTGGATACAATCCATTCATTACCCCTGGAGGGGGCGCCACTGTCAGGATATCATTGGCTGGGCACATTATGAGACTAATACCATCAATACCATCTAGGGCAGTGAACTACATTTCCCATGATGCTCTACTACACTGCAGAGTGCATGAGCATCATGGGAAATGTAGTTCCAAAACCATCTGGGGTGCCAAGGTTCTCCATCACTGACCGATGGTGATTATTTCCTTCTCTTCTATTAGTAGCTTAGTGGGAAGCCTTGCAGCACTCGGGTGCTTGTTTCAGATCCCAGACAGGACACTAGACATGTGCAATTAATTTTAGTTCCAAATTAGTTTTTTTGACGAATTTAGACAAATTCGTTCATTCGGAAATATGCACATTTTCTAATTTTTCCCAATATTCGAAAAAATTAGGAAATTTGAAAATCCGAAAATTCAAAATTTCGGAAATTCAAAAATTCGAAATTCGGTAATTTGGAATTCTAAAATCCGGAAATTATGAAATGTGAAAATCCGAAAATTCGAAATTTCGGAAATTCTAATTTCTAGAATCCAGAAATTCTAAAATTCTAAAATGTAAAAATCCGAAAATTCGAAATCTCTAAAAACCTGTAAATTCGGAAATTCAAAAACAAAAATTAAAAACCGAGAATTCAAAAAGAACGAAAATCCGAAAATAAGAACGAATGCCCGAAAATTCCAAAACCCGAAAGCTTGAAAATCTGAAATAATAACTAACTAATAATAACCTAACTATTACTAACGAATTGGAATTTTAGTTATTTAGTTAGTTAGTGATACGATTTGGCTATTCGTAATGAATACGAATATATCCGAATTATTCGTAATAACGAATGCCGTATCTAAACAAATGGAACGTAACAAATAATAATAATAAATAATAATAAAAACATACTATTTTTGTTTATTATTATTATTTAGTTCCGTTCCGTTTGTTTAGATGCAGCATTTTTTATATTGAATAATTTGTAACTTCAGATAAATTTGTATTCGTTACGTTCACTAACAGACAAATTTGAAAGGAAATTCCAATACCTATAATTTTATAGTTAGTTATTTTTTAGGATTTTGGGATTATTCATTCTTTCAAATTTTCGGATTTTCCTTTCTTTATTTTCAAATTTTCTCATTTATTTTCTCATTATCTAATTTCCAAATTTTCTCATTTATTTTCTCATTATCTAATTTCCAAATTTTCTAATTTCCGAATTTACAAATTTCCGAATTTTATAATTTTAGAAATTGTGAATTTTAGAATTTACGAATTTTTCGAATTTACGATTTCCCATTTTTAGAATTTACAAATTTTTCACATTTTCAAATATTTGAATTTTCGAATTTAAGATTTTTGAATTTACAAATTTTCGAATTTACAAATTTTCGAATTTCCGAAAAAACAACAACTAATGAAACGAAAATGAACACATTTTTCGGCAGTACACATGTCTACAGAACACTATCTGCATGGAGTTTGCATGTTTCATCCATGCGTGGGTTTCCTCCGGGTACTCCCACACTCCAAAGGTATTCTGGTAGGTTAAATGGCTCCTGTCTATATTGGCCTTAGTTTGGGTGTGTATGCTTGTGAGATGGGAACCTTAGACTGTAAACTCCTTGAGGGCAGGGACTTGTATGAATGTACAATATGTAAAGTGCTGTTTAAACTGTTGGCACTAAATAAATAGCTGGAATAACTGATCTCTATATTTCCCCTTGGGATATAATCACATCTTCCCTGCACTCTTCTCTTTCCACAGAGGCTGCAGGATTGGCTGCTTGGAGGTGAGTCCCGCCTATCTGAGGAGTTCCTTGTGGGTGGAGACTTGGACATGGTGAGGCGTCAGCTGTCTGACTTAAAGGTATGTCCTGATATTTAGTTTTGTGTGGCCTCCTGCCTGATATTTTGGCAAATGTGGAGCACCCCCCCTCCCTCAATATCTAAATACCTGTCTCAGGCTTTGTGGAGAACCAGGGTAGAGCCGAGTACATTGCAATAAAATGCCGCTCTTCAGACCACGCTTTTCTGACGTGTTTCGCCCTACCCTCATAAAACCTCTATAATTAAGCCCTGATGGAAGGGGTGAAATGCGTCAGCATATTAAAGCAAGAAACCGAAGCACACCAAAACTGTTTTAATACACATGAAAGCCTAAGTCAATGCCGCTCTTCTGACCACACATTTGCTGATGGGTTTCGTCCTGCCCTCATATGAAGCCCTGTTAGACGGGGTGAAATATGTCTGATTATTAAAGATAGAAACCCATGCACACCAAAGATGATCCAATACACGTGAAAACCGTCAATGCCGCTCTTCAGACCACGCTTTTCTGACATGTTTCGTCCTGCCCTCATATGACCTCTATGATTAAGCCCTTATGGATGGGGCAAAATGCGTTTGCTTAGTAAAGTATCCTTCGTATTCCCTGCCAAGAGATTCTCCAATATCCACCATATGCATTGCACCGCTCCTCCCCTCCGATCTTCTCACACACACTTGGGCCGCCAGGACACTGGAGAGATCATGGGGGACAGGCTGGACCACGGGAGTCCCTGGGCGGGGGCAACACAACACACTAAAGGGGAAAAATAATGATTTTGCACCCCCCCAAATGTTGCACTCAGGGCGAGAGTACCAGATGCCCCTCCCCCCCATGCCACTGCAATCTGGGGACAAATCTGGGGACAGTGTCCTCAATCCGGGGACTGTCCCCAGAAACCGGGATGTCTGGTCACCCTATTCTAGAGCCAGTCATGGGCATTGCCCACCATTCACCCATCTAATGATAAATCATGATATGTTTCAAAACAGGACTTTAAGAGAGAGCTGTATCAGCATCGAGTGGAGCTGGAGAGCATCGGGCACCAGAACCTGGGCAAGTCTGATGGATCGCAGCTGAGCGACTACAGAGAGCGCTGGGACCGGCTGGAGGAGGAGGCTGTGAACCGCCAGGTGCTGATTCTATCCATTCATTTAATAGAACCATTTCAGTGAGGAAGTTAGGTACTGTGTATGATATTCAGTCTAATGTGTTTCTTCATTGCTGGGCAGACCGTAATGACCTATCAAGTAAGATACTAGAAGCCCCCGATAGTTTGCTGGGACTTGTAGATCATCAGTGACTAGATCCAGGTGTGGGAGATCTTATTTTTTCTAATAAATCTTGTCCTTGTTTTTTCAGCACCAGTTGGAAGATGCCTTGCTGGGACTTGGCCAGTTCCAGAACCAGTTGGAGGAGCTCCTGAACTGGCTCTCCCACACCAAGGAGCAGCTCCAGGGGCCCCGCCAGCCCTGTACTGACCTGCAGATCTGTGAGATCGAACTGGCCAAACATAAGGTGAGTGCAGTAGCAATGTCCACTTTCATCGATGTCCTTAACGTGTTAGAATAGAGAATTGGACATGATGCACACCTCCTCTATAGAGAGGCCTTCAGCACTGCCTTGACCATGTCTACATGCATTGGGTTAAAACTGTATATAGTTAATAAATTGTCCGGCAAGTGTATATGATGCAAGGACATAACTACAGCCCAGGGGTCTCCAAACTATGGCCTGTGGGCCACATCTGGTCCACTACAATTTTTTATTTGGCCCGTAGAAACTGTCTGATTTTCACAGCTGGCTGATAGTGGTCTGTGTTTTGTAATGGAGACTGGCCTATCCACCTCTAGCTAGCTAGTCATGAAATGACCCTCCACCTGATCAGCACTACTCAATCTAAAGGGGGCTCTGATGGGAACACCTGAATGTAAGGGGGGATTGTGATGGGCTCTCTTGGCTGGGGGAACTGTTATGGGCACCTCTAGGTCTAAGGGGAACTCTGATGGGCACTACTGGATCTGGGGGGGGGGGCTCTGATGGCACTTCTAGGTCTAAGGGGAACTGTGATGGGCACTTTTGGATCTTGGGGAGGGCTCTGATAGGCACTGCTGGATCTAAAAGGAACTCTAATGGGCACTCCTTGATCAGTGATGGGCACTTCTGGATCTAAGGGTGGAGGCTCTGATGGGCATTTATGGATCTAAGGGGGGCTCTGATGGACACTCTTAAATCTAAGAAGGGATGTGTGATTATCGCCTCTGGATCTAAGGAGGGCTCTGATGGACACTCTTGGATCTAAGAAGGGATGTGTGATTATCACCTCTGGATCTAAGGGGGGCTCTGATGGACATTCATGGATCTAAGAAGGGCATGGGATATGTGATGATCACCTCTGGATCTAAGAGGGGCTCTGATGGACACTCTTGGATCTAAGAAGGGATGTGTAATGATCGCCTCTGAAAATAAGGGAGGGCTCTAATTAGCACTGGATCTAAGGGGGGCTTTGATGGGCACTTCTAGATCCAAGGGGGAGGGGATGCTCTGATGGTCTCATCTGGATCAAAGGGGAACTCTAGTGGGCATTTCTGAATCTAGCTGGGAACTGTAATGGGTCTAAGAAGGGAACTGTAATGGGCACGTCTGGATCTAAAAAGGGAACTGTAATAGGCAGATTTGGACCTAGGGGAGGGCTCTGATAGGCACCGCTGGATCTAAGGGGATCTCTGAAAGGGCTCTTCTGGATCTAAGGGTGGAAGAAGGCTCGGATAGGTACTCCAGGATTTAAGTTGGGGGGGGGGGCATGATGGGCACTACTGGATCTAAGCGGGAACTGTGTTGGGCACTTCTGGATCTAAGGCGGAACTCTACTGGGTACTTCTGAATCTAGGGGGAACTGTGATGGGCACTTCTGGATCTAATGAGGGAAGGAGGCTCTGATGGGCACTCCTGGATTTAAGGGAGGAGGGCCAGGATGGGCTCTTCTGGATCTAAGGGGAACACTTATGGGTAATTATTGGTCAAAGGGAGGGCTCTGATGGGCACTTCTGGATCTAAGGGGGGACTCTAGTAGGCTCTCCTGAATATAAGGGGTAACTTACATATAAAAACTGCTTTTATTTTTTTTCGACCAGAAAATATTTGTAAGATCCACAATGTGGCTCTCATACTGAAAAGTGTGGGGGCCCCAGCCACAGGCACCCCTCTACTACTTATAGGTGGACAATTACAGAGACAAAAGAACTGAACTCTTTACAAAGTTCCAAAGTCACCTGTATCTTATTTTGCTCAATTACCTTTAAAGCTGATATATAATTATTTTGTCTTCTCTGATTGGGTGAAAGTTATAAGTACTACATAAAAAAAGAAAAAAACAACCTTTACTAACTACCCCCCCCCCACCCCCCGCTGCTCCCCTGTTTTTTTGCATCTATCAGGATTACAGTGCATTTCTTGTATGTCGCCCCCTGCAGGTCCTGAGGAATGATGTCCTGTCTCACACCCGCACGGTGGAGTCGGTGGATGAAGCCGGACGGGCGATCTTGCTGACCTCTCTCGGGGACGGGGCGGAGGCCCTTCAGGCTAAACTGAGCAAACTGGCGCAGCGGTGGGAGTTTGTTCGGAGCGAGACGGAGAGGCGACAGCTGGAGCTGGAGAATGACCTCAGCAGGGTAATAGATAAGCCGGCCAAAAGACCAAAAAAAAAAAAAACCTACAAAGATTACATGCAAACTAATTCCTCGTGATTCGCTGCATTATGATCTTTTAGAGGAGCGTATTAAAGGATGAGTTAAAAAACGCCCACCAGTCTGTCTTCTTCAAAAAAAGTGAGGGTGACCCCAAAAAATGTATCTAAACCCAAGAACGTAAATGTAACACATTGCAGCTTACCGGAGGCTCCATTAGTTTTCTTTTCTTTATCTCTACCTAGTGATCCTGCCTGTCTTTGTACTTTTAGTATGCTGCTGTCAATGGTCAGGGCTGTCTTAATGAGAGGGCACACCTGGGCACTTCCCAGGGGACCTAGCTGCATGGGGGGCCCCTGCACTTTCCCAAAAGCAGCTGGTCCTTGAGCCCAAGCTGCCCCATAATTGGGGGCCCCCATGATGGCACTGAGAGTGATAGATACACAGGGGAGGCAGTCTGCCTCCTACCTTCTTGATGTCTGTTTACCTGCACTGTCATCATTGTAGGGGCCCCAGAGCATTACATTGCCCAGGGGCCCATGATGCTATTAAGACGGCCCTGTGTGTGATAGTGTGCTGTCAGAAGAGTGACGTCATCCAGGGTTCCCTTCTATGCAAACAAGCTATACAAAAAGATGGCGACCGCTAGACATGTGCACTGCCGAATTTTTTTTTTTTTTCCGTTTTAGTTTCATTTGTTTTTTTGCTTTTTTCGGAAATTCAAAAAAATCATATTTTTTTCGTTTCATCCGTTTTTTTTTTTTACTTTTTTCGGAAATTCAGAAATTCAGAAAATTCGGAAAAGTAGTTTAATTAGTTTTTTTGCATTTTTCGGAAATTCGGTAAATTCCAAATTCTGAATTTCCAAATACCGAATTTTCGAATTTCCGTAAAAGCGAATAAAACGAAAACGAAAATTGTAATTTTTTTAATTTCCCGAATTTCTGAAAAAAACGAATGAAACGAAAAAAGAGTTTTAGAAAATTTAGAATTTTAGAATTTTAGAAATTAGAAATTTCGGAAATTCGGATTTCTGAATTTCCGAATTTTAAAAATTTAAAAAATTTGAAATTTAAAAATTTGAAATTTAAAAAATTCTAAATGGCAAAATTTTGAAAAATTAAAAAATCTCAATTCACACATCACGCCCCCCCCTCTTCTCAATTTGGGTGTCAGCACCCCCTCCCCCAGTTCTCTGCTCCAGGGGGCCCATGACTGAAGGGGCCCCATAATTCCTGATGGTGGCCCGGCCCCCAGGTACTAAATCTGTTTGTCTGATTTTGATATTTGCCCCGTCAGACCATCCCTTTATTTAGTTAGTTCTGGTTTGCTAATCCAGTGATATAAAATATGGGAGCACCAAGTATGGATGTTGTGTTCTTCTAAAAGTGAAGAGCCGTGCAACAGTATTCATCATCAGAGCAAAGAAAGGATGCTTCTTGTACATGAATTGTATTAAATATATATTATGGATGTTCTTTGCTACTATATCATTTATGCGCTTAAAGGTTTAGCTTATTGGGTGACCCGTGTCACGATGTCCCCTTCTCAAAGGTGCAGGATGTGGCTCTGGAGGTCACCGATCTACTGCAGTGGCTGGAAGAGGTGGAAGCCCGTCTGTCCTTCTGCAAACCTGTGTGGGGGCATCCGGAATCCACCCGAGACGCTCTGACCAAACACCTGGTGAGTGGACCTCTTCTACAGCGTGCTGCACGTTCTACTTCTTTATTCTACATTTCCTTTCTTCTCTCCTCCATCATGATACTCGATTTCCATCAGCACTGTATTTTCTCTGTCTTCGCCACTTTACTGTATTTGCTTTAGCACCCTGCTCTGTTCCCTCAGTCTGCTGCACCCTGCTCTGTTCCCTCAGTCTCCTGTACCCTGCTGTAGTCCCACAGTCTCCTGCACCTTGCTGTAGCCCCTCTGCCTCCTGCACCCTACTCTGTCCTTTCAGTCTCCTACACCCTGCTTTAGTCCTACAGTCTCCTGCACCCTGCTGTAGTGCCTCGGCCTCTTGCACACTGCTCTGTTCCCTCAGTCTCCTGCACCCTGCTGTAGTCCCTCAGTCTCTTGCACCTTGCTGTAGTCCCTCTACCTCTTTCACTCTGCTCTTTTCCCTCAGTCTTCTGCACCCTGCTCTGTTCCCTTAGTCTCCTGCACTCTGCTGTAGTCCCTCAGCCTCCTGCACCCTGCTCTGTTCCCTCAGTCTCCTGCACCCTGCTCTGTTCCCTCAGTCTCCTGCACCCTGCTTAGTCTCCTGCACTCTGCTCTGTTTGCTCAGTCTCATTCGTCCTGCTGTAGTCCCTCTGCCTCCTGCACCTTTCTGCCTCTTACACCCTGCCCATAACTCTAGTCTTTCTGCACATCACCATTCTTCTTCCTGCACACTGACATTGGTTATATTACCCCTCTGATTGCCCAGGATCTGTGTAAAGAGATGGAGTCTAAGCAGCACACCTATAACAGCGTGCGGGACCGTCTCCAGCGTCTGCTGGCCTCCAGCCCTCAACCTCGAGGCTCCAGCGCCGAGCACCAGCTACGGATACTGGAACAGAAGTGGGAGAGCGCGTCCACCAAGGTGCAGGACAGGAAGGTGAGCGAGCGGTAATTGTAGACGGCTCCATGGCGGGGGGGGGGGGGTGCTCAATGTTCCTCGCTCCTGACTCTGTGCTTTGTAACAGGTGTGCTTGTCGGATGGGCTGGCAATGATAACGGAGTTCCACAGCACCATGCAGGAAGTGTCTCAGTGGGTCGGACAAGCAGAGGGGCGACTCAACACAGCCGGACCACCCAGCGTCGTCTTAGAGACTGTCACTAATCAGATTCAAGAACACAAGGTGGGTGGGCTGGCATTTCAAGCTTCTTTTCAAAATGCCAACTGTCAGGCTGTCATGCGGATCCTCCAGTATCAATACGTCAGTAATCATCTAGAAGACAAAAGGTGGAAGCGCCGCACACTTGGAAGCCCATTATACAGAAAGGTGGCAATATAACTTTAGCCTAAGCTCTACTTAATCAGAGAAATGTCTATGATTAAGCCCCATGGATTGGGCGAAACACGTCAGAGGAGCATAATCAGGAGGAGCTTAAACTAAAGCTGTATCTTCACCTATAGTGACTGTGCTTCGGTGTGCGGCATTTCCACTAGACATGTGCAATTCGTTTAGTTTTGAATTCGTTTTTTAATTTTTTTTGACAAATTTGTTAATTCCGAAACATCTGAGTTTCCAAATTTTTCAATTTCAGAATTTTCGGAATTTCTGATTTCCGAAATTTCAAATTTCTGAATTACGCATTTTTGAATTTCCCAAATTTTTTGGAAATTTGGAATTTTCAAACTTAGGAAATGAAAAATTTCGGAATATTTAAATTTCGGAAATTTGGAAATTTGAAATAAAACATTTCAGAAATCCAAATATCGGAAATTCGAAAATTGAAATTAGAAATTTTGGGAATTCGAAAATTAGAAATTCTAAGATTTAAAAATCCGAAAATTCAAAATACAAAATTTGAAATGTGGAAATTTGAAAATTCAAAATTCCAAGATTTGAAAATCCGAAAATTTGAAAATTCAGAATTCCACAGTTTGTAAATTCCAAGAATTTGGTTTTTCTCATTTCCGAATTTTCGAGTAACCAATTTTTTTAATTCCGGAATTACCGAATTTCCAAATTACAATTTTTTTAATTACTGAATGTTTGAATTCCAAATTCTGAATTTTTGAATTCCAAATTCCGAATTTTTGAATTTCTGACTTTCCAACTTTTGAATTTCCCACTTTGCGAATTTAGAATTTATTTAATTTCCATTTTTTTTTATTTCCAAATTTTTTCATTTCCAAATTTTTTTATTTCCAAATTTTTTTCATTCCGAATTAGCAAATTTCCAAATTACGATTTTTAGAATTACCGAATTTTCGAATTACCGAATTTCCGAATTATGATTTTTAGAATTCCAAATTACGATTTTTTTCATTTCCGACTTTCTAACTTACGCATTTTTTAATTTCCGACTTTACGAATTCTGGATTTTATAATTTCCAAATTTCGAATTTTAGAATTTCCGAACTACGAATTTTTATAATTTCCAAATTTTTGAATTTCCGACTTTCCAAAAGAAGCAATAAAACGAAAACAAACACATTTTTCAGCAGTGCACATGTCTACTTTCCACCTTTTGTGTTCTGAAAAGCCCAGGTAAGCTTGTTTGAACGCAGTTTTGCGCTCTGGACGCTTTGTATTGCTTTGACTTGCACTCCAAGTTCCAATCCTTACATATGGGTCATCTTGAGCTACTTGTAATGGGTTAGAAAATACTGAAGCCAGAAGATCGCAAATGAAAACCCATGTTGGTAAATGACCCCTGCGGGTCTCTAGAGCAGTGGTTCTCAACCTGGGGGTCGGGACCCCCTCGGGGGTCAAATGATGATTTGCCAGGGGTCACCAAATCCTGGGCTGTTCCCGCACCACTCTCCCAACTGTTTTGCGGCTGCCCAGCAAGTCCAGCCCTGGAGCCTGTGGCCGCCCAGCTGGGCTGTTTCTGGAGCCCACGGCCACCCACTTAGCCTCTTTACAGCTGCACATTCAGTTCACGGCATGGCTGGGGGGCAGAGACTTAAGGTAAGTTGACTGGTGAGGAATGTGAGGTGGGAGGGGCTTGAGGAGACCTGATTTTGGCATAGGTGTCACTGCTCAGAGACACCACAAAAGTCAGAGACACACTGAGTAATACTACTTGTGAATATAGTTGCCATTAAAAATCCCCACTACAGTTCTCAGATCAGCAGATGACTTTGATCAAGAGCATCTAAGTTGGCTGAACAGAACTTCCCCCAGCATTGCCACTCATCCCATTTCCCCCCACTAAGGAGTAAAAGAAGGAATAAAAATAGAGAATACATGGAAGGGAGGGAAAAAAAAGGGTGAGGAAGAAAGAAGGATGGGTGGAAAAAAAAATAGGATAGAGAGAGATACAAGGGAAAGAAAAGAGAACAAAGAGAAAGAGTGGTCCATATGAGGTTTTAATACTGTACGAGTGGAGGGGACTTAGGGAGCGCCACACTACGAAAATAATTTTACTGTTCCCCACAACTTGGGAAATTTTATCAAGGGGTCACAGCACTAGTAAGGTTGAGAACCACTGCTCTAGAGGAACCTGATGCCGTATTTGTTGTCACCCAATAGAACATGTGATGTTTCTTTCTCAGGGTCTGGTGCAGGAGATTCAGCTGAACGAGGAGAAGCTGTCCAGCCTGGAGTCCGTCTGCTCCCGTCTTAAGGATGTGAGTCGGAAACAGGAAGGGGACATGACCCAGTCCTTGGTGCAGGGCGCCCGGGAGCGGCTGGGGAAGGTGCAGGAGAGGGCAGCGGAGAGGGGCCGTGGCTTGGAGGAGTCCCGAAGACAAGCCAAGCAAGTGAGTCCACCTTACGCCCTCCATCACAGACTTCAAGTCCCACCATACCAGATTACTTCTACACAGAAAAAAAATTAGTTTCTATCTACGTAACCCAAAAATGAGACATCCAATCACTTTGAGAGCCAGACTGGGCCAGCCCAGGGCCCATAGATATCCCATCCCACCTCCCAAAGATATATTTTTAGTCTTGGCAAAATGGAACGTACTATAGACAATAGAAATGTGCAATTTGCTTCGTAACGAATCCAAATTTTGTAAAAAAAAATTTTTTTTTTGGAGATTTAGATGTACCTATCGGAGATGAATTCAGAGATGAGATGTATTTGAAGTTTTAAAGATTACCATATGTACTCGAGTATAAGCCGACCCGATTATAAGCCGAGGCACCAAATTTTACCACAAAAAATGGGAAAACGTATTGACTCGAGTATAAGCCTAGGGTGTCCATCTGCATGCCTTACTGTGCCTCACTGTGTCCATGTGCATGCCTCACTGTGTCCATGCCTCACTGTGTCCATGCCTCACTGTGCCCATGCCTCACTGTGCCCATGCCTCACTGTGTCCATGCCTCACTGTCCATGCCTCACTGTGTCCATGCTTCACTGTGTCCATGCTTCACTGTGTCCATGCCTCACTGTGTCCATGCCTCACTGTCCATGCCTCACTGTGCCCATGCCTTACTGTGCCCATGCCTCACTATGCCCATGCCGCACTGTGTCCATGACTAGACTGACGTTTAACATGGGAGTCTATGGAAGGGGTGTCCGGATTTGAAAAATCGGTGCTCCCCGGTCGTAAGTCCCCCGTACAACAAACTGTGCACACTTATAGAGGAGAAATGGGGCTACATGTGTGCCAAGTTCCGGGTCCAGGGGACCTACGACCGTCCAGTACCATGTCCCCAGTGTCACCAGAGAAACTACTGTTTAACATGGGAGTCTATGGAAGGGGTGCCCGGTTTTGAAAAAACGGTGCTCCCCGGCCGTAGGTCTCTTGGACAACAAACTGTGCACACTTGTAGAGAAAGAGTGGGGCTACATGTGGTCGAGGGGACTTACAGTCGGCTGGTACCGGGTCCCCAAATCCGGGAGATCAGGTGCAAAATGGTGACTCGAGTATAAGCCGAGGGGGGCATTTTCAGCACAGAAAAATGTGCTGAAAACCTCGGCTTATACTCGAGTATATACAGTGAACAATTCAAAAATAAAAGATGATGATTCCTACGTAGGCATTGGGACAATGGTCCCAAAATAGCACCAAAAGTGTCTGATACGTCCGCCATAATGTCGCAATCACGATAAAATTCGCAGATCGCCTCCATTACTAGTAAAAAATGCTGTAGAATGAATAATATAATAATTATAATAAATTGAAGAATAGCACAACCCCCCCCCCCCCATGTAGATTTGCTAGAGTGCCATAACATATTATAATTAATGCACCCCCTGCATGGTGTAGCTCTGAATGGAGTGTTTCTCCTCCCCCCTGCAGTACAGCGAATCCCGGCGGATGCTTCTGGAGTGGCTGCAGGAAGCTGATCAGAGTTTGGACTCGCAGCAGATTGACACCAGCGTCAGCCAGGAGCACATCAAGCAGCAGCTGGGCCAGCACAAGGTAGGGCGCCCCTTCGGAGCTCACAAAGCACGCTGATGATATCCCGGCATCTTTCCTGATTGTGTCACATTTGTGTCATGTTTCTCTGCAGGACTTTCAGAAAGTCTTCCGGTCCAAACGTCCCGTGTATGAGGCGACTCTGCGCAGCGGCCGGGCCCTCCGAGAGAAGATCCGACTGCCGGAGGACGGGCAGAAGATGGACGAGTCGCTGGGAGAGCTGAGAGAACGCTGGGAGCACGTCTGCAACAGGTCCACCGAGAGGTATGTACATGATATACCTCCATCGTCCAGAGGGGGGCGCAGTGCTTCTGTGGTACTGCGCCAAACATTTCAGGCACAGGATGGTCTAACTCAGGGCTGGTGCAAGGATTTTTGACACCCTAGGTGAAACCTCATTTTGCCTTCCCCCTGGCTCCACCCCCTTTCCCCAGCCCATGTATACCCCCCCCTTTTTAATATAGCACCCATCAAATGCATCCTTACCAGTGCCCATCAAATGCATCCTTACCAGTGCCCATGAAATGCAGCCTCACCAGTGCCCATCAAATGCATTCTTACCAGTGCCCATGAAATGCAGCCTAACAAGGTGCCCATCAAATGCAGCCTCACCAGTGCCCATCAAATCCAGATTCACCAGTGCCCATCAAATCCAGCCTCACCAGTGCCCATCAAATGCATCCTTACCAGTGCCCATCAAATGCATCCTTACCAGTGCCCATCAAATGCATCCTTACCAGTGCCCATCAAATGCATCCTTACCAGTGCCCATCAAATGCATCCTTACCAGTGCCCATCAAATGCAGCCTCACCAGTGCCCATCAAATGCATTCTTACCAGTGCCCATCAAATGCAGCCTCACCAGTGCCCATCAAATCCATCCTCACCAGTACCCATAAAATACAGCCTCACCAGTGCCCATCAAATGCAGCCTCACCAGTGCCCATCAAATGCATTCTTACCAGCGCCCGTTAAATGCAGCCTCACCAGTGCCCATCAAATGCAGCCTCATCAGTGCCCATCAAATCCAGCCTCCCCAGTGCCCATCAAATGCAGCCTCCCCAGTACCCATTAAATGCAGCCTCACCAGCGCCCATCAAATGCAGCCTCACCGGCGCCCATCAATGCAGCCTCACCGGCGCCCATCAATGCAGCCTCACCAGCGACCATCAAATGCAGCCTACCAGTGCCCATCAATGTTTGCTTGCTTCCATTCATTCGGGGGTCGGGACACAGACGCAGTCCTCTGCTGCCACTGCGCCTCTGACACTATGTGTGAACGGAGCGTCGGATGTCTGCTGATACTGAGACTTAGTTGCTTGCTGCAGAGAGAAGTGAGTAGGAACACCAGTGCCCGGGTGCCCTAGGCGGCTGCCTAGTTTGCCTAGCGGTAGCTTCCGATGGATTTTCATCAAACTGTCTGGTTGAATCCCGAACAGGTGGCAACCCTAACTACCATTGATACGTGTATGATATGATGGTTTTCTGGTCATACTTGGATGAGGGTTTTTTTTTGGGTGATAGTCTGATTATCTCTTGTAGAGTATGTCATGTTTTCCTGGCAGAGTGGCATTTACCTCTATGGTCCCCATTGTTCACCTTCCTAGGCAACAGAAGCTGGAGGAGTCATTGCTGTTTTCCGGAAAGTTCACCGACGCTCTCCAGGCTCTGATGGATTGGCTGTACCGAGCCGAGCCGCAGCTCTCGGAGGAGATCCCGCTGGGAGGGGACAGAGATCTGGTCAGTGACCTTCTGGACAAACACAAGGTGAGCTTGTACTAGAGGAGCCTGGATAAAGAGCAGGGCTGGGCTGGGACAGAAATTTGGCCCTGGACTTCATCTAGACTGGCCCACTTTGACAGGTCTCTTCTATGGCGGCCGGACAACTCCTGCACCCCCCTCCCCCAGCCACCCTCTCCTCCTTCACTAGCCGTTCTACTTTATTAGAGTAGAACGGCTGGTACTGCTCCTCTTATAGGCAGTACCAGTGGGGAAGCTAGACATTATTTCATCCGGGGGAAAGAATCAGTTTGGTGCCCCCCCTTATGGGACAAGATTAGGCAGAAGGGAGAAACTCCCAGGCCATAGCTGTTGAGTCAGCTGTCTGTCCCCTCCCCCATGCTCCTCAGGCATTCCCCCTGTTTTTCTGGTCCTCCCCCTGCTTTTTTGTTCCCCCCAGGTGAGCGCTGTGGGGAGGGAGAGGAGGTGAGCGATGTGGGAAGGGATAGACAGAAGCGGAGGTGGGCGGCGGCCCACTGTCACTGAAGCCGGCCCACTGAGCCATCGGTCCACCGGGAAACTCCCTGTAGTCCCAATGGCCAGTCCATCCCTGAGTGACTTTAGTTAGTGTCTATGGACAGAAATCCACAATCAAAGCTGTGTAGATGTTTCAAAAGACTTCCACTTTCATGTCAGGACATCTTATCTTCAGTCTCCTAAACAGGAGAATATATAGAAGTTCTTCATTGGTATGTCCGAATGTCGGTGCTCCATGCTCAGGCTTGGAGTGTTTCAGCCACAAATTGTTCCACTCTAGAACAATGTAGCTATATACGTCTTATGTGGTGTACTGCAAGGGTTCCCAACCTGGGTTACGAGTACCCATGAGCAGAAGGTTCACAGAGCCGCAATTTCTGCCACTCATTATATAGAACTGGCTGTCAGCAACTTAACCCGTTCCTGGTGGAGTGATTGGGCATTTGCCTCTCTAAATAGCAGAATCGGCCTTCTGTAGAGGAAGTCAAGCCTCAATTGGCCCAACCTACCTCTCTTCAGGGCCACAACTGCTGCCAGTTCATTAGGGTGCGTCCATCAGATGAGACCCGCTCCATTCTGCAGCATGGATTTCCTCCACTACCCTCCATGGAACACTGAAAGCACTGGGGTGTAGACATGTGCAATTCACTTAGTTCCGAATTCTTTTTATAACAAATGTTTACAAATTCATTAATTCCGAAATTTCCGAATTTTACAAATTTTTCAATTTACGAAAGTTAGAATTTTCAGATTTCCGAAATCTCAAATTTTTCAAATTTACGAATTTCAGAAATTTCAAATTTTAGAAATGTCAAATTTCAGAAATTCGTAAATTTGAAAAATTAGAAATTCCGGAAATTTCAAATTTCCTACGTTTAAATTTCCAAAATTTCGAAAATTAGGAATTTAGGAAATTCGGAGATGTGAAAATATCGCACTCTCGCCTAGCAGTAAAAAAGGGTCGCTGGTTCGAATCCTGACCACGACACTACCTGCCTGGAGTTTGCATGTTCTCCCTGTGCCTGGGTGGGTTCCCTCCGGGTACTCGAGTTTCCTCCCACGCTCCAAAGACATGCTGGTAAGTTAATGGGCTTCTGCCTAAATTGGTCCTAGTATATATGAATGTGAGTTAACGACCTTAGATTGTAAGCTCCTTGAGGGTAGGGACTGATGTGAATCGTAATTTCCAAAAATTGGATTTTCCAATCTCCGAATTCCGAATTTTCGAATTTCCAAAATTACAAATTTCCAAATTCCGAATTTTCGAATTCCAAAATTTTTAATTACCTCCAGCTGTAGCAAAACTGCAAGTCCCATGAGGCTTTGCAAGGTTGTCAGTTACAAGCATGACTCCGTCAGGCAGAGGCATGATGGGACTTGTAGTTCCGCAACAGATGGAGGGCCGCCACTTTGAGACCCCTGCACTAGACTGTACCGTTGCTCAATCTCCACCCTCCATGGCTCAGACACCATCACAGAGGAATGCCAAGCGCTCCAAATCACAGTGGCCCTAAAACCCCCAGATCCAGGGAACAAACAGGCCCAAAAAATACACTGAACACACCACTGCAATATGGTACATCCCAGAAGACATGTGTACTGCCGAAAAATTCGTTCATTTTAGTTTTCTTCGTTTATTAGCTTTTTTCGTAAATTCTGGAAATTCGAAAATCGGAAATTCGAAAATCTTAACATTTAGATTTTCGAATTTCTGAATTCCGAATTTTCAAATTTACTGAATTAACGAAAAAAGCTAAAAAATGAATGAAATGAACACGAAAATTAACACATTTTTCGGCAGTACACATATCTTCTGGGATGTACCATATGGCAGTGGTGTCTCCAGTGTAAATTTTGGGCCTGTTTGTGATGTGCCCTCTGACACTGGATTCCCTGGATCTGGAGTTTTAGGGCCACTGTGATTTGGAGGGCTGGACATTCCTCTGTGATGGTGTCTAGGCCATGGAGGGTGGAGTTTGAGCATTGACCCAGTCTAGTGCAGGGGTCTCAAAGTGGTGGCCCTCCATCTGTTGCGGAACTACAAGTCCCATCATGCCTCTGCCTGATGGAGTCGTGCTTGTAACTGTCAACCTTGCAAAGCCTCATGGGACTTGTAGTTTCGCAACAGCTGAAGGGCCGCCAGTTTGAGACCCCTGCTCTAGTGGCTCAGGGAGGGCCTTACTTACTGCAATTTCTCTTTCTTGGTGCCAATCCATGGAGGCATACATATGGTGGAGGGAGTTACTACCACAAGTATGCTGTCACCTGATTGGCACCAGGAAAGAGAAATTACGGTAAGTATTTGATACAATTTTCTGGCACCAGCATGGCAACATACATCTGGTAATTAGAGTTACTACCACAACTATGCCTCCATGAACTGGTGCTCGGAGAAGAAATTTATGGTAAACATTTGATACAATTTCAATTTTCCTGGTCCCAACATGGCAGCATACAGTACATATGGTAGTAGCACCATCTACCACATGTATGGATTGGTGCCAGGAAAGGAAAATGATGGTAAGTTTTTGATACAGTTTTACTGGCGCCATTATGGGAGCATACATGTAATAGTAGTGCCACCTACCACATGTATGTTGCCATGGATTGGCGCCAGTAAAGAGAAATTCTGGTAACTATTTGATACGGTTTTCCATTTTATATCCCTCAAAAGGGGGTTGAGACTCACCAGTCTAGGCTGAGATTCATCATGTGCTGATCACACAGATCTGGGCTGTACACTAGACATGTGCAATTTGTTTAGTGCCAAATTAGCTTTTTAACAAATTTTGACAAATTTGTTAATTCCAAAATTTCAGAATTTTTCATTTTTCGAAATGTAGAATTTACAAATTTTTGAATTCTGAATTTTAGAAATTAGAAATTTCGGAAATTCAGAATTTCGGAAATTTGGATATTCGGAAATTTGGATATTCGGAAATTTGGATATTCAGAAATTTGGTTTTTCAGAAATTTGGTTTTTCAGAAATTTGGCATTTCGGAAAATTTGGATATTCGGAAATTTGGTTTTTCAAAAATTTGGCATTTCGGAAATTTGGAATTTCGGAAATTTGGAAATTCAACATTTTGGAATTTCGGAAATTGGAATTCTGGAATATTAAAATTTCGGAAATTTGAAAATTGGACATTCTGAGATTAGAAAATCAGAAATGCGAAAATTCTAAATTCCAAAATTCTAAATTTCAAAAATTCAGAATTCGAAAATTAGAATTTTTGAATTCTGAATTTTTGAATATTCGGAATTTCGTAAATTCGGAATTTCGTAAATTCGGAATTTCGTAAATTCGGAATTTCGTAAATTCGGAATTTCGTAAAATCGGATATTCGTAAATTTGGCATTTCGGAAATTTGGCATTTCGGAAATTTGGCATTTCGGAAATTTGGAATTTCGGAAATTTGGAATTTCGGAAATTTGGAATTTCGGAAATTTGAAAATTCAACATTTTGGCATTTCGGAAATTGGAATTTTGGAATATTAAAATTTCGGAAATTTGAAAATTGGACATTCTAAGATTAGAAAATCAGAAATGCGAAAATTCGAAATTTCAAAAATTCAGAATTCGAAAATCTGAATATTTGAATTTCTGAATTTTCTAATTTCCGAAATTCCAAATTTTTGAATTTCCGAAATTCCAAATTTTCGAATTTCCGAAATTCCAAATTTCCGAATTCCCAAATTTTCGAACTTACGAATTCTTACATTTTTTAATTTCCGAATTCCACACTTTTGAATTTCCAAAATCACGAATTTATGAATTTTCGAATTTCCAAATTTTCAAACTTACAGAATTTCTGAAGAATACAAAAAAGAAAGTAATGAAAATGAACAAATTTTTCGGCAGTGCACATGTCTACTGTACACTGTGTGCTGGGCCTCTTCCATCCTCTGAACGCTCATCAGTGTTCTCTCCCTTCCAGGCCTTCCAGAAAGAACTGGGGAAGAGAGCCAGCTCCATGAAGACCCTGAAACACTCAGTCCGAGACCTGAGCCGGGGAGGTGGGGGCACCGACTCTCATTGGCTGCAGAGACAGATGGAGGAGCTGGGCCATCGCTGGGATGTGGTGTGTCAGCTGTCCGTCACCAAGCAAGCCAGGCTGGAGGCCTCTCTACAGCAGGTCAGTGTGTGTCCGGGGGGACGAGGAGGAGGGAGGCCTCGGTTGTCCACTGCGATGTCCCAACATAAGGACCATCAGTGGCCCTTTTCTTGCTATGAATGTGGTGTGTGTGGCATAGGGGTTACGAAACTGTTCAAGAACCCCCTTACTTCTCAAACTACAGTGGAACCTCGGATTACGAACATAATCCGTTCCAGGAGAATGCTCGTAATCCAAAGCACTTGCATATCAAAGCGAGTTTCCCCATTGAAGTCAATGGAAACGAAAATAATTATTTCCGCATTGACTTTAATGGCATGCAATACCGCATGTGGCCAGAGGTGAAGGGCCGCCGGAGAACCACAGAAACACATAGGAAGGCCCGAGGACAGCTCGGCTGAGCTTGGCAAACCTTGGAAAGGCTCGGGAATGGAGTTTTTCCGAGCATTTCCAAACAGCGCTGTTTGGCTCCGGCGCCCCCCACCTCAGGTCTAACGTGGTACTGCACACCACTGTGGCTTGAATCCTGCTCATTTTGCGAGACAACACGCGCCAGTCAGGATTTTTAAAAATGCACAGCGCTCTTATCTCGAAACGCTTGGTAACCACGTTAATCGCAATCCGAGGTTCCATTGTAGTTGGGTATAGAAGATCTGCTGGGTGGTGATAAAACATTTTTATTTCACTTTTCTTTACCGGAATCCAGGGGAGATTTGTGACCCACAGCTGGGCTACTTAAAGGGGACGTACCTGTACGTCCATGTGCCCAGCATGTGCCATTCTGCCGACGTATTTAGTCGTGCGGCAGTCCTTAAGCGGTTAAATAGTCCTTGTAACACTCACATCTTCTGTTAAATTTCTCCCCCGAGAAATCTGGTTTCACCCCGCTTGTCGGCATGTAAAGCCCACAAGCATCCTGTCCCGGGATATGGTGCTTCTGAGCGACCAGCATGCACCACTCATTCTCTCCCCGATCTCGCGCATGCGCAATCACCCAATATCGGAGCGCCGTCAACTACTCAGGATGCTATCACAACGGGCGGCGGCGGCGGAAGTGCGCTCCCCACTGTGATGGCAACGAGGCCCTTCAGCAATGCCCACTGACTACTGGGAAATGATGACACACATCTCCCAGGAGCAGCAGCGAGTGGAGGCGTCGAGGGAAGAGTGACGTAAGGAGCCTAGGTGATGAAGGAGGCAGATTTTGAGGGACCACATAGCAACAGGCGTAAAAAGGTAAGTAAAAAAAAAAAAAATCTCCAAATGTTTTTTTGGGGAGTGGAACTCTACTTTAAACATGATAGTGAATTCACAACACAGGAGCTCAAAATATAATCATACAGAAATATCCAGCTGTGCATGGTCTCCTGTATCACTCCATAGTGGACAAGTGATGTGGGGGTGTTATAAGGAGAGAGACCACTAGAGGGCAGTGATGGATAATTAGTCGTTTTCCTTTATTTTATTTTTATTTTGTTTTCCTATATATTTCAGGCTATGCAATTTCACCATCATCTTTAGATGGGATGGAAATCTGTCATTTTATTTTTTTATATTTTTTACATTTATATTTTTGTCATTTTAAACCTTTTCTTTCATTTGTTATGTCGTGAGCCTCTTCATAGGTCAGTCCATGTAAAATGTTTTAGACGAGGTCATTATTATTATTATTATTAATATTTCTTCTAAATATATAAATAGAAATATGTAAGATATTCCAAATAATGATTAATTTTTTATTTATTTTTTATATTTTTTTTATTTATATTTCTTATTTTTAAACTTTTTCTTTCATTTTTTATGTCAGGATCCTCTTCATAGGTCAATCCATGTAAAATGTTTTAGACGAGGTCATTATTATTATTAATAATATTTCTTCTAAATATATAAATAGAAATATGTAAGAGATTCCAAATAATGAATAATTTTTTATTTATTTTTTATATATTTTTTATTTATATTTCTTATTTTTAAACTTTTTCTTTCATTTTTTATGGCAGGGTCCTTTTCATAGGTCAGTCCATGTAAAGTGTTTTAGACAAGGTTATTTTTATTATTATTATTATTAATAGTAATAATAATAATAATATTTCCTCTAATTATATAAATATAAATATATGTAAAAGAGATTCCAAATAATGATTAATTTTTTATTTTATTTTTTATATTTTTTTAATTTCAAACCATTTCTTTTGTTTGTTATGTCATGAACCTCTTCATAGGTCAGTAATGTGTTTTAGAAGAAGTCAGAACACATTGGGCCAGATTCACAGAGCCATTACGCCGGCGTTACAGGAGATGCGCGGCGTAAGTCTAAATCTGCGCATGCGTATCGATGCGCCGCATCCCCAAAATGATATACGCATGAAATCTAATTTTTTTCGACCGGCGTAATTTCGATAAACCGGCGCATCCGTGCACGCAAAGCTGCGCTAGACACACAATTGATTTGCTATTCAAATATGCAAATGAGGGAGTTACGGCGATCCACAAAAGTAAGTTGGTGCAGCGCAGGCTACATTTATTTGGGTAAAAAGAAGATTGTGCGCACTTACATCAATCCAAAGTAAAACAGCGTATAAAACAAATAGGCTGGCCGGCGTATGGAGCGTGTACCCGTCTTCCGGGTCCTCACACGTGATGCGGTGACGTCAGAGTGTCGCCTCCCGACGTTTCGTCTCAATAGGGACTTGATCACGGGACGCTCTATTTTTGTTTATAGAGCAAAAAATAAAAACCGCAGAGGTGATCAAATACCACCAAAAGAAAGCTCTATTTGTGGGAAACAAAGGACGCCAATTTTGTTTGGGAGCCACGTCGCACGACCGCGCAATTGTCAGTTAAAGCGACGCAGTGCCGGAAGCTTATATTTTGTCTGGGCAGGAAGGGGGTGTAGGTGCACAGTAGGCAAGTGGTTAATTTATAATTTTTTATTTTTAAACCATTTATTTTGTTTGTTATGTCATGTGCCACTTCATAGGTCAGTACATGTAAAGTGTTTTAGAAGAGGTCAGAACGCATTTTTAGTATTATTATTTTTAATATTTACTCTAAACATATAAATAGAAATATGTAAAAGATTCCAAATAATGATTAATTTCTTATTAAATTTTTTATATTTTTTGAATTTATATATTTTTGTCATTTTAAACCTTTTCTTTCATTTGTTATGTCGTGAGCCTCTTCATAGGTCAGTCCATGTAAAATGTTTTAGACAAGGTCATTATTATTATTAATATTTCCTCTAAATATACACATAGAAATATGTAAAAGAGATTCCAAATGATTGATTTTTTATTTATTTTTTATATATTTTTTTATTTATATTTCTTATTTTTAAATTTTTTCTTTCATTTTTATGTCAGGAACCTCTTCCTAGGTCAGAAAAGTGTTTTAGAAGAAGTCAGAACGTATTATTATTATTATTATTATTATTAATAATAATAATAATAATAATAATAATATTTCCTCCAAATATATAAATAGAAATATGTAAAAGAGATTCCAAAAAATTATTCATATTTTTTTTTGTATATATTTTTAGAATTTATATATTTTTTATTTTTAAACTTTTTCTTTCGTTTGTTATGAGAGGAACTTCTTCATAGGTCAGTCAATGTAAAGTGTTTTAGAAGAAGTCAGAACACATTATTATTATTATTATTATTATTATTATTTCCTCTAAATATAGAAATATGTAAAAAAGATTGCAAATTTTTTTAATAAAAAATAAATAAATAATAATAATTGTAACACGTAGCATTTAAAGTATAACTAAAGGCAAAACCTTGGGGCAGATTCACATAGAAATAAATTATCGTAGCGTATCAGAAATACACTACGCCGCCGTTTTTTACCTGGCTCTACGTGGAATTCAGGTAGATTTTGTCCAGTAAACGACGGCGGCGTAGTGTATTTCTCCCGTCGCAATCCATCTGCGCGAGTAGGGGGCGTGAATCATTTAAAATAGGCGCGTTCCCGCGGCGATCGAACTGCGCATGCTCCGTTCCCAAATTTCCCGCCGTGCATTGCGCGAAATCACGTCGTGACGTCATTCGTTGTTTATGTAGCGTCGTTTACGGGCGATCCTAGTCCCGAACGAGTTACGTAAACAAAAATAAAATTTTTTTTAATTCGAAGCGGGAACGACGGCCATACTTAACATGGGCTACGTAACGTTAGAGCAGCAAAAAGCTGCTCTAACATTACGTAGAAAAAAATAGACGAAAGTGATTGCGACGACCACTCGTATCTTCGGGAATCGCCGTAAAAAAACATTTGCATATCCCGACGCATCAAAACGACGCGAACTCCTCCCAGCGGCCGCAAATAGATGGCAGCGTAGATCCGAAGGCTTACGAAGACGTAAGCCTCTCGGATCGAAGCCCAACGCCGCCGTATCATGGTTTGAGGATTCAAACTAGTGATACGGCGCGCAAAATTTGAAATTACTCCTGTCTAACACCAGTTAGACAGGCGTAATTGCTCTATGAATCTGGCCCCTTTTCTTTAGTTTTGGATGGAGTGGAGAGGCATTAGAGCCCCTGTCAGATTTTATTGCTGTCTGTGCCCCGTTAGGGAAGTTCACCCTCTCTCTTTGTCCTGTTTCCTCCCTTTTTTCTGGTGTCCCCAGAAAAGTAATAGAGGGGAGATCTTCCTGTGGGGACACTAGTTCTGGTGGCCCAGAGGGAGGGACCCCCATAATTTGGGATTTCCTCTTACTTCCTGTTTGGCTATGGGACAGGAAGTGAAGGTAAATCTCCCCAAAAGGGCACAGATGGAAAAAATTAATAAACCAACAGGGGTTATAACCCTCCTTTTACTCTATCCTAAATGAAAAAAAGTTTTGCTTAATCTTGGACTTTAATTTCACAAGGCCAAGGCTGGGGCAAGAGGGAAGGGGAAAGAGGAAAGGTGCAAGAGGGAAGAGGAAAGGGGCAAGATGGAAGGGGCAAGAGGGAAGGGGAAAGAGGAAAGGGGCAAGAGGGAAGAGGAAAGGGGCAAGATGGAAGGGGCAAGAGGGAAGGGGAAAGAGGGAAGGGGCAAGAGGGAAGGGGCAAGAGAGGCAGTGTTGTTATATGGTTGATGAAGGAGGGTACAGTTTGGCATCTTTGCCCTGGCTGCTCGATAACCTTTCCCTGGCATTGCCCAGAGCTGTCCAGTAGAGCCCTGGGACGAGTCGTACCCCCTGGCTGAGAAACTGTTTGTTATTGTTGTCTGCAGGCGGAGGAGTTCCATTCGCTGGTGAGCACCTTCCTGCAGGGTCTGGGTGAGTCTGAGCGGACCCTGAGATACGGAGTGATCCCTGAGGATGAGAATGCCTTGCAGGAGTGTCAGAAGCAGCAGCAGGTGGGTACCGCCGGGGTTACTTACTGCCTCCTTCCAGTACATAGATTATGTATTTTTCCTGTTCCCAGCTATTATTCTGTTGGCCTCCCTGGGCTTTAATTCATCATTGCTTTGTATCAGCTTCTGCCTTGCTCACAGGCTTAGGCAGGGTTATGGAATTCAAATTCACGGAGGGCCTGTCACTAAAATTTTCTTCCCACAGAGGTCCGAATTGCACAGTTGTGTGTTGATTAAGATCTTTACATCACAGCCCCCCCCCACATTTATATCACAGTCCCCTTCTTATACCAGTATCCTCAGTCCCCCCTGCACATCACAGTCCCCCCTTTACACCAGTGTCTTCAGTCCCCCCTGCACATCACAGTCCCCCCTTTACACCAGTGTCTTCAGTCCCCCCTGCACATCACAGTCCCCCCCTTACACCAGTATCCTCAGTCCCCCCTGCACATCACAGTCCCCCCTTTACATCAGTATCCTCAGTCCCCCCTGCACATCACAGTCCCCCCTTTACATCAGTATCCTCAGTCCCCCCTGCACATCATAGTCCCCCCTTTACACCAATATCCTCAGTCCACCCTGCACATCACAGTCCCCCTTTACATCAGTGTCCTCAGTCCCCCCTGCACATCACAGCCCGCCCTTTACATCAGTGTCCTTAGTCCCCCCTGCACATCACAGCCCCCCTTTACATCAGTATCCTCAGTCCCCCCTGCACATCACAGTCCCCCCTTTACATCAGTGTCCTCAGTCCCCCCTGCACATCACAGTCCCCCCTTTACATCAGTGTCCTCAGTCCCCCCTGCACATCACAGCCCCCACCTTACATCAGTGTCTTCAGTCCCCTCTGCACATCACAGCCCCCCTTTACATCAGTGTCCTCAGTCCCCCCTGCACATCACAGTCCCCCCTTTACACCAGTATCCTCAGTCCCCCCTGCACATCACAGTCCCCCCTGCACACCAGTATTCTCAGTCCACCCT
Organism: Rana kukunoris; assembly: GCA_029574335.1. Lineage (NCBI taxonomy): Eukaryota > Metazoa > Chordata > Amphibia > Anura > Ranidae > Rana > Rana kukunoris. The sequence continues at coordinate 476,321,505 of CM056053.1, forward strand.
GCACATCACAGTCCCCCTTTACATCAGTGTCCTCTGTCCCCCCTGCACATCACAGCCCCCCTTTACATCAGTGTCCTTAGTCCCCCTGCACATCACAACCCTCCCCTTTGCATCAATGTCCTCAGTCCCCCCTGCACATCACAGTCACCCCTTTATATCAGTGTCCTCAGTCCCCCCTTTACATCAGTGTCCTCAGTCCCCCCTGCACATCACAGTCCCCCCTTTACATCTTTGTTCTCAGTCCCCCCTGCACATCACAGTCCCCCTTTTACATCAGTGTCCTCAGTCCCCCCTAGACATCACAGTCCCCCCTTTACATCAGTGTCCTCAGTCCCCCCTGCACATCACAGTCCCCCCTTTACATCAGTGTCCTCAGTCCCCCCTGCACATCACAGTCCCCTCTTTACATCTCTGTCCACAGTCCCCCCTGCACATCACAGTCCCCTCTGCACATCACGGTCCCTCCTTTACATCAGTGTTCTCAGTCCCCCTTAATATTAAAGTCCCCCTTCACATCACAGATTCTCCCCCTTTATGTCAAAATTCCCTCCATTTCATAGTCCTCCCCTTTTATATCACGGTCCCCCTCCCCCTTCACATTACAGTTCCCCCGACACGTTACAGTCCCTCCCTTTAGATCACAGCTCCTCTTTCAAAACACAGATAGAAGCTAATTTGAGTACCAACATCCCTAAATTCCTCACACACGGTGCTCCCCCCCCCTCCAATTTATAGCACCCCTCCATTTTTAGTGATGTCCTCACCCCTCACCTTTCCCCCTTCCCTTTCAAAGCAGCAATTTCATTGGTGATCGGTTGCTAGGATTGCCCAGAATCCTAGCAACCAATCAGTCATTGCACCTCTTGCGCTTAGTCCAGACCTGCTGCCTCTCCCGTGCTCTTCTCTGCTGTATGGATGACAGCGCAGCGGCTGTAGGGAAGGAAGCAGGAGGAGGATTTACAATGTGGCCAGTACAGGGAGAAAGAGAGACCCAGCTCCTAAATGGCATGACACATCCACGGTGGTCCTGTTCCGAATGTGACCATTACTTGGTCCGGGTCAGGAACCGTGGAGGCCTTTTCTAAAGGGTGGTCTCAGTAGGGAAGAGCTCCGGTATGTGAAAACAAAAATAGTTAATGTCTCGCTGTAACGGAGATTTTAGTTGGCGTTCAAGGCAAGAACAATGATGCTGATGCATATCTGGAGCCTCCTGCTACGAGTCGGCCATGGGGAGGGATTTATCCAGTCCTGATCTGCACCCCCCCTCACGTGTTTCGTCCTCTCTATTCCCTTTCCAGGAACTGATGAGCACCCTGCAGTGTCAGCAGATGGCTCTGGAGTGTATCGTCTCCCTCGGGCAAGAGATCCTGTCCGCCTGCCACCCCGACTCCATCATCACCATCAAATCCTGGCTGAACATCTGCAAGACGCGCTACCAGGAGGTAAGTGAGCCTCTGAGAGCTGATGGAGCCTCTGTATGGAAGATGGGGAAATAACCGACTTGCCTAAATATCCATCAGATTTGACCTTTGTATTTTCCTTCTCCTATGTACATTTTTCTATAACATTTATTTATTGTTTCCTTTTTTATTTATTTTTTCTGTGTGCTGTTATCTATTTCATTGTTAATGTCTACAATATATGTAGATTTTTTTTTATGTTGTATCATACACTAAGGGGGTCTATTTATAAATTAAAAATTCCCTATGCGAATGTTTTAAGTATTTGCTCAGCTTTAAACAAAGAGGCCCGGATTTACAAAGGCTTTACGCCGGCGTATCAAAAGATACGCCGTCGTAAGTACAAATGTGCGCCATCGCATCTTTGCGCCGATTCACAAAGCAAGATACGCCGGAAAACATGGCTTCAGTCGTCCGACGTAACTAGCCTACGCCGGCGTATCGTGGGCGCATAGTTACGCTGGACGCATTCGGCGTTTCCATTATAAATATGCAAATGAGTAAGATACGCCGATTCACGTACGTAGATGCGCCCGGCCGCTTCATATACGCGATTTGCGTAAGGCTTACGTCCGGCGTAAAGTTACCCCTGCTATATGAGGCGCAGCTAATGCAAAGATATGGGCCAGGGAACGACGCCGTCGAATTTTACGCCGTTTACGTAGTACGTGACTTGGGCTGGGCGTAGGTTACGTTCACACGCCGTAGGCATTGCGCCGACGTCTCTTTAGGGAGTATATGCAACGTGATTCTGAGCATGCGCGCGCATGCCCAGTTCGACCGGCCATTCATTTGCATGGGGTCACGCTTAATTTAAATAAATGCCGCCCACCTTCTTCCTACTTTGAATTAGGCGTGCTTACGTCGGCCAATTTATGCTACGCCGCCGCAACTTACGAAGCAAGTGCTTTGTGAATACTGCACTTGTCTCTCTAAGTTGTGGCGGCGTAGCGTAAAGAAGATACGCTACGCCTGTACAAAGATACGCCTCTCTACGTGAATCCGGGCCAAAATATCTGTATTTTGTCTAATATGTTTATTTTCTATGATTGTCGGCTCCATCTAGTGGCCATAATTCAATATTTTCCTGAATGAGGTATTCCAGGAGAACATACAATTATGGCCACTAAATGGGGCTGACAGCAATAGGAAAGAAAGCTATTAGGGAAAAACTACAGGAATATTTGTGACACCTTAAAGCTGGAGTATTTTTGTTATAAAAGTCTGAGAGGTGAAGTTGTAATGTAGCTGTGACCTTGTTACCGGTCCATGCATTTTCGACACCAATCTTCCCATAAAATGATAGGTGTGGTTTTGGGCTTGTTATTTATCCGTAAAATCCTCCCTTGTCTGAACTTACAAGAGACCTGAGACTACTGCTGTGTGCCCGGTGTCGCCATCTTGATTCTGAGTTTAGCATCCCTAGTGGACTCAAGTGGGTCTCCAAACTTTCTAAACAAGGGACCAGTTTAGTGTCCTTCAAACTTTTTAAGAAAAGTAGGTGTTTTGGGATTTTTTAACCACTTAAGACCCGGACCATTATGCAGGTTAAGGACCTTGCCCCTTTTTGTGATTCGGCACTGCATCGCTTTAACTGACAATTGCGCGGTCGTGCAACGTGGCTCCCAAACAAAATTGGTGCCTTTTTTTCCCCACAAATAGAGCTTAGGTGTGACGTCACTGATCGTCGTTTCCTATATCACTGTCACAGAGAAGAACGGGGAAGGTTTGTTTACACTCACCTCTCCCGTTCTTTAGCTCCTGTGACCGATCGTGGGACACCAGCGGCGATCGGGTCCCGCGGGCGCGGTCACAGAGCTTCGGACCGGGTCGCGCGCGACCCACGGCTAGGCTCTTAAAGGCAACGTACAGGTACGTGCCTGTGCCCAGCCGTGCCATTCTGCAGATGTATATGTGCAGGAGGCGGTCCTTAAGCGGTTAAGGTGCTAAATTACAACAACATATTAGTAAAAAAATATTTATTTATAAAGATTTAAAATTTACAGAATATAAAAACCCATCCAATTATACAATACAGTTTCAAGAATGTGCAAGAATGTGCAATTTGAAAATTGAATATCCCTGGTCTATGGGATATTATGTGACTACACTGATGCAGTGTAGTCACATAATATCCCATAGACCAGGGATATTCAATTAGCGGAACTCCAGCTAAAGTAAAAGTCCCATGAGGCATAGCAAGGCTCCGACAGCCACAAGCATGACACCCAGAGGCAGAGGCATGATGGGACTTGTAGTTTTGCAACAGCTGGAGGTCCACTAATTGCATATCCCTGTCACAGACCAGTGATGGTGAACCTCGGCACCCCAGATGTTTGGGAACTACATTTCCCATGATGCTCAAACACACTGTAGAGTGCAGGAGCTTCATAGGAAATGTAGTTCTAAAACATCTGGGGTGCCGAGGTTCACCATCACTGCCATAGACGGTAGATCTGTCAACCAATCATAGTCACCACCACCATATTACCCATAATCTCCAGAAAACATAGGGTTGGTAGCCTTATGACTGTTCTGGGGGGGGGGGGGATAAACCATAGTCACCAGCAGTCTATTTTCCTAAATTCCCACATTTACTACTGATGCTATGAGTCTCCACCATCATTCAGAGGTCCTCCAGACTCTGGATGTCACACTGACAGTTGACGATTGTTTGTCACTTTGCAGGTGGTGTCCTGGGCCAAGCAGCAGGGAGGCCGTATCCAGGCACAGATTCAGTCCTTGGCAACAGAACGCGAGGAGGTCGCTCGGCTCATGGACTGGATAACGGCTGCAGAGGAAGCGTTGAGTTTACGGGATCAGGAGCCCCTCTCAGATGACATGGATGCCTTGGGCGAGATCATCTCACAACATTCAGTAATATTCCTCAACTGTCTATCCTACATCTCACATCAGAGGACCACTGTCCATCCTACATCTCACATCACAGGACAACTGTCTATCCTACATCTCACATCACAGGACAACTGTCCATCCTACATCTCAAATCACAGGACAACTGTCCATCCTACATCTCAAATCACAGGACAACTGTCCATCCTACATCTCACATCACAGAACAACTGTCCATCCTGCATCTGACATCAGAGGACAACTGTCCATCCTACATCTCACATCACAGGACAACTGTCCATCCTACATCTCACATCAGAGGACCACCGTCCATCCTACATCTCACATCACAGAACAACTGTCCATCCTACATCTGACATCAGAGGACAACTGTCCATCCTACATCTCACATCACAGGACAACTGTCCATCCTACATCTCACATCAGAGGACCACCGTCCATCCTACATCTCACATCACAGGACAACCGTCCATCCTACATCTCACATTACAGGACCTCCATCTGTCCTACATCTTCCATTACAGGACAACTGTCCATCCTACATCTGACATCACAGGTCAACCTTCCACCCCATATCTCACATTACAGGATAACCGTCCATCCTACATCATACATCACAGACAAAGACGCTCTCAGGAGAGCCAGAGCAATTTGTGGGGCCATGGGGCACCCACCCCAAAAACAAACTATAACTATAAATATATATATATATTTAATTGGGGGGATGGCACATGAAGGGGGGCACAGTATAATGTCGGGTGGGTCAGGGCCCCCCTCTGGCCCCCCCCCTTAGTGACACCATTGAGGTCAACTGTCCATCCTACATCTCACATCACAGGACAACCTTCCATCCTACATCATACATCACAGGTCAACCCACAGTGGTGGAGCTCGCTCTCCTCCCTGCCAATGAGGATACAGGGGAGGGAGCAGATCAGGCGGCCATGGCTGTGCAATCGCCGCCCTCTATTATACAGAGTGTCAGCGAGTAGAGGGAGGGGGAGAAATCCCCTGCAGGAGCTGACAGGGACGCTCTCAGGAGAGCCAAACTTATTCCAGTGGCGGCCAGAGCAATGTGTGGGGCCACGGGGCACCCACCCCAAATACAAACTATAAGTCCTTTTAATTAAGGCGGGCACAGTAAAATGTTTGGGGGGTCAGGGCCCCCTCTGGTCCCCCGCTCGTGACGCCATTGAGGTCAACTGTCTATCCTACATCTCACATCACAGGACAACCATCCATCCTACATCTCACATCACAGGACAGCTGTCCATCTTACATCATACATCACAGGTCAACCCACAGTGGTGGAACTCGCTCTCCTCCCTGCCAATGAGGATACAGGGGAGGGAGCAGATCAAGCGGCCATGGCTGTGCGATCGCTGCCCTCTATTATACAGAGTGTCTGCGAGTAGAGGGAGGGGGCAAAATCCCCTGCAGGAGCTGACAGGGACGCTCTCAGTAGAGCCCGACTTATTCCAGCGGTGGCCAGAGCAATGTGTGGGGCCACGGGGCACCCATCCCAAATACAAACTATAAGTCCTTTTAATTGAGGGGGGCACAGTAAAATGTTTGGGGGGTCAGGGCCCCCTCTGGTCCCCTGCTCGTGACACCACTGAGGTCAACTGTCCATCCTACATCTCACATCACAGGACAACCATCCATCCCACATCTCATATCACAGGATGGCAAATAATCCCACATCTCACATCACAGGACAACCATCCATCCCACATCTCATATCACAGGATGGCAAATAATCCCACATCTCACATCACAGGACAACCATCCATCCTACATCTCTTATCACAGGATAGCAATCCATCCCACATCTCACATCACAGGACAACCATCCATCCTACATCTCATATCACAGGATGGCAATCCATCCCACATCTCATATCACAGGATAGCAATCCATCCCACATCTCATATCACAGGACAACTGTCCACCCTATACCTCACATCACAAATCAACCATCCATCTTAAATCTCACATCACAGGACAACCGTCCAGCCTACATCTCACATGGCAGGACCAAGAGCCATCCTTTCATGTCCAGATAACTAATGCTCGGATTTTTCTAACGTTTTATAATATTTTATGGACAATCATGTATCTCCTTAGACATTTATCTAGGGAATAAAAGTAAAATGTATTCCTCTGACTCATTCCAGGTGTTCATGGAGGAGCTGAGCCGGAAGGAGCCTGAGGTGGAGAAAGTTACCAAGAACTGCAAGCGTAAAGTGACTGATACACGAGTAACAAGTACACGCAAGACCATTACCAGTGAGTGACCTAATCAAATAAACAATACATGCCATGTACGATAGCCAAAGAGATTTTCCTCTATACAGTGGAACCTCGGATTACGAGCATAATCCGTTCCAGGAGAATGCTCGTAATCCAAATCACTCGCATATCAAAGCATATCTGGGTCGCTATTATCATGCAGTTTTTCTCTCCATCTGGGAGTTCGGATGTAATGACTGTTTGTTGTTTCAGAAAGACAAAACTCGGTGAAATCGCCCCAGACTGGCCCCTCCATTCCTCTCCTGGACCTCGCCCCGCAAACCCCACATATGGCACAGCTCCTCAACCGCTGGCAGCAGCTCTGGCTCCTCACCTTGGACCGCCAGTGCCGCCTTCAGAACGCCCAACAGCGGCTCCAAGAGGTGAGCGCGTACAATGTCTGTGTAATGGAACGTCCCACACTCCGCTTGAGTGCTTCCGTCATATACCGCTTCCTATCAGTCTGGATATAGATATCAGATATTTCAGCTGCTCACAAGCACACAACGAGAGGGGACTTGTTTGTGTATTCTTTATTAGGACCAAGAATACAACCTTATATACAGTTAAAGATGAGGTAACCAGAACATAAATTAACATGAGCTAATTAACTAATCATTTACCCAGACTAGGTGACTCATAGATATGACCTTTCAGGGTAGCATTCGCGTCTCCTCGCTCACCTGCTATACAATACACATGATCATAAGTGTAAACACAGGACATTTTCACACAATAGCACAGAGAACAGACAGATGGCTGGAGGGGATGACATTAGCATCTCCCCACACTGTATGTCCCAACAGTATGAATCAGTCACTTTAATATGGCATATACAGGTTCCCATGCATACAGCTCACAAAGAGCACCGTTCCCCCAAATGCCAGGGCCCATGATCGCAAGGCAAGAGGCTAGCATTCAGTCGCCTCCAAAAGCCTCTGTCCCGGGTGAGTCTGTCACAGTCTGCACATCCAGGGTGGTGATAAGATTCCAAAATTGTTTGAGCTGCAGTCTGGTCATTTTAGAGGTTCAAGTATATCACCTATGGAATCGTCAGAGAACGTGGAAACATTGCTAAAAGAAGGTGACATGATTTTACCACTTCAGCCCCGGACCATTTGGCTGGCCAAATGACCGAGCCACTTTTTGCGATTCGGCACTGCGTCGTTTTAACTGACAATTGCGTGGTCGTGCGACTTGGCTCCCAAACAAAATCGGCGTCCTTTTTTCCCCACAAATAGAGATTTCTTTTGGTGGTATTTGATCGCCCGTGCGGTTTCTATTTTTTGCGCTATAAACAGAAGATAGAGCGACAATTAAAAAAAAAAAGCAATATTTTTTACTTTTTGCTATAATAAATATCCCCCAAAAATATATAAAAAACTTTTTTTTCCCTCAGTTTAGGCCGATACGTATTCTTCCACATAAACGAAATAAGCGTTTATTGATTGTATTGCGCAAAAGTTATAGGGCCAGGTTCTCAGCGAGATACGACGGTGTATCTCCAGATACGCTGTCGTATCTCTGTTTCTGGCCCTGGGTATCTATGCGACTGATTCTTAGAATCAGTTACGCATAGATTTTGCTTAGATCCGACTTGCGTAAGTCACACCGTCGGATCTAAGTTGTAATGTTACGCTGGCTGCTAGGTGGCGTTCCCGTCGATTTCTGCGTAGGATATGCAAATGAGCCTGATACGCCAAATCCCGAACGTATTTTTCCCCGCGTCGCCGTAGTTTCCGTTGTTTCCGTAAGCGTAAGGTTACCCCTGCTATATGGTGGTTTAACTTTACGCACGCCATGTTACGTATGGACGTCGGGACAGCGTCGTGTTTTTACGTCGTTTACTTAACTCGTTTGCAAATAGAGCTGTGCGTTAATTACGTTCACGTCGAAACCAATGTATTTGCGGTGTACTATGCAGCATGCACACTGGGCAACTCTTCCAGCCGCCGCATGCGCAGTTCGTTCGGCACGGGGGCGCTCTTAATATAAAGACACGACGCCCCCTTTGAATTACGCGGGGATACGTCGGGCCATTTACACTACGCCGCTGCAAATTACGAAGCAAGTGCTTGGAGAATACGGCACTTGCTCCTATTTGGAAACGCTACGCCGCCGCAGATATACAAGAATCTGGCCCATATTGTCTACAAAATATACAGCGATCAGTGCTATAAAAATGCACTGTTACTGTGTAAATTACACTGGCAGGGAAGGGGTTAACCATTAGGGGGCGAGAAAGGGGTTAAGTGTGTCCTAGGGAGTGTTTCAAACTGTGTGGGGGCTGGGCTACCAGTGACACATCACTGATCGCTGCTCCCGATGAGAGGGAGCAGACGATCAGTGAGAGTGTCACTAGTAGATGTTGTGTTTACACTTGCCTCTCCCCGTTTTGCAGCTCTGTGACCCGATTGCGGGACACCGGTGGACATAGAGTCCGCAGGTCCCGCGGGCACGGTCACGGAGCTCGTGGCAGAGGCGCATGCCCGTCCACATGGTGGGAAATTCTATATAGATCTTTATATCACTAGAGGGGTCACCAGCAGGAGGAAGGAGGTCCTGATCCCTCTATATAGATCTTTATATCACTAGAGGGGTCACCAGCAGGAGGAAGGAGGTCCTGATTCCTCTATATAGATCTTTATGTCACTAGAGGGGTCACCAGCAGGGGGAAGGAGGTCCTGATCCCTCTATATAGATCTTTATATCACTAGAGGGGTCACCAGCAGGAGGAAGGAGGTCCCGATTCCTCTATATAGATCTTTATATCACTAGAGGGGTCACCAGCAGGAGGAAGGAGGTCCCGATTCCTCTATATAGATCTTTATATCACTAGAGGGGTCACCAGCAGGAGGAAGGGGGTCCTGATTCCTCTATATAGATCTTTATATCACTAGAGGGGTCACCAGCAGGAGGAAGGAGGTCCTGATTCTTCCATATATTGTGTTTCCCTGAAAATAAGCCTGGGTCTTATATTGATTTTGGCTACACAGTAGGGCTTATTTTTGGGGTAGGTCTTACCCAATACCCATGTATTGTGCTGTCTTCTCTCCCCTCTGTCTCTCCCTGCCTGTCAGGAAAGTACTGTACGGGGGGAAGGAGGGCGCAGTATGGGGGAGGGGGGCAGGAAGGTACAGTATGGTGGGGTTAGGAGCATACAGTACAGGGGGAGAAGGAGGGTACAGTACAGGGGGAGGGTAAGTGGACATAGTACAGGGCGCAAGAGGGTACAGTATAGGGGCAGTGGTGTAGAATACAGATATGGTCTCCTGAAGCAGAGCTGTGCAGGGAAGCAGATATCACAGATCTCACCCAGGGCCGATCCTAGGGTCACAGGCGCCTGGGTGCAGAAATATTTCTGGCGCCCCCGCATGGGCGTGGTCATCTTACTAACTCCTCCCCGTTACAAATATTTCTATGGCAACGACTCAAACACAGAGATGCTTCCCTAAGAAGTCTTCATTATCCTGGGATCCTCCAATGATCTCTTAACAATAAACAAATTACAGCAAGAGAATACACTAATGGGACCTGGGGGGTCTCTCTGATGGACATAGAGAGGGCTTCTGTTAGGAGGTCTGGTAGACATACTACATACATAGTACAGGAGATGGTCAGAGACTGCAGAAGTGATACAAGAGATGGTCAGAGACTGCAGTCATGATACAAGAGATGGTCAGAGACTGCAGACATGGAACAAGAGATGTACAGAGACTGCAGACATGGTACAAGGGATGCACAGAGACTGCAGACATGATACAAGAGATGGTCAGAGACTGCAGACATGATACAAGAGATGGTCAGAGACTGCAGACATGATACACGAGATGGTCAGAGACTGCAGACATGATACAAGAGATGGTCAGAGACTGCAGACATGATACAAGAGATGGTCAAAGACTGCAGACATGATACAAGGGATGGTCAGAGACTGCAGACATGATACAGGAGATGGTCAGAGACTGCAGACATGGTACAGGAGGTGGTCAGAGACTGCAGACATGGTACAAGAGATGGTCAGAGACTGCAGACATGGTACAAGAGATGGTCAGAGACTGCAGACATGGTACAAGAGATGGTCAGAGACTGCAGACATGGTACAAGGGATGGTCAGAGACTGCAGACATGGTGCAAGGGATGGTCAGAGACTGCAGACATGGTACAGGAGGTGGTCAGAGACTGCAGACATGGTACAAGAGATGGTCAGAGACTGCAGGAATGATACAAGAGATGGTCAGAGACTGCAGGAATGATACAAGAGATGGTCAGAGACTGAAAACATGATACAAGAGATGGTCAGAGACTGAAAACATGATACAAGAGATGGTAAGAGACTGCAGGCATGATACAAAAGATGGTAAGAGACTGCAGGCATGATACAAGAGATGGTCAGAGACTGCGGAAATTATACTAGAAATCAATGCATCAAATGTAGCCTACCAGTGCCCACCAATTGCAGCCCCATCAGCGCCCATCAAATGCAAACTACGAGTTCCTACCAAATCCAGCTCATAGGTGCACACCAGTTGCAGCCTGTCAGTGCTCCTGGATCACACAGAGCAGCGACGATCTCCTGCTGTCACAGAGCTTGGATTTGAATCTCCCGAGCAGCCACTGTAACAAAGTCCCGCCTCCTAGACCAGCTTGTGGCTTCTATGATACACGTCACACCGATTAAATTTTACTGCATTGGATCAATGTTCCGTCTATCTCACAGGAGGTGGGATTTGTTACAGTGCCGCCAGGAATTTTAGACCAAAGCTTGTGCAATGTGCGAGACAAACACAAGCAGTGGCATCGCTAGGGTTGGTGTCACGTGGTGTGGTCAGCAGGAACCACAGGTCAGGGGGCCAGCAGGAACCACAGGTCTGCAGACAGTTCCCAGCAGGAATTACAGCCTGTGGGTCCTGCTGGAAGATGGATGCGGATCTGTTGGTCCTGCGGGGGGCCGGCCCTCCGATCTGTGGGTCCTGTAGGGGGACTGGCTGCGGACCAGTGGGTCCTGTAGGGGGACTGGCTGCGGACCAGTGGGTCCTGTAGGGGGACTGGCGGCAGACCAGTGGGTCCTGTAGGGAGACTGGCTGCGGACCAGTGGGTCCTGTAGGGGGACTGGCTGCGGACCAGTGGGTCCTGTAGGGGGACTGGCTGCGGACCAGTGGGTCCTGTAGGGGGACTGGCTGCGGACCAGTGGGTCCTGTAGGGGGACTGGCTGCGGACCAGTGGGTTCTGTAGGGGGACTGGCTGCGGACCAGTGGGTCCTGTAGCGGGACTGGCTGCGGACCAGTGGGTCCTGTAGGGGGACTGGCTGCGGACCAGTGGGTCCTGTAGGGGGGCTGGCTGCGGACCAGTGGGTCCTGTAGGGGGGCTGGCTGCGGACCAGTGGGTCCTGTAGGGTAGGGTGACCAGTCATCCCCAGTTTCAGGGGACAGTCCCCTGATTGAGGACACTGTCCCCAGACCAAGTCTGTCCCTGGTTTTGTCCCCAGATTGGATTTAATAGGGGGCAGGGGCAATTTCAAAGACAGTCAGTGCAGAATTAAAATAAAAAAGTTAGAATTACACAGCCCCCACTCCGCCGTGCCTACTAGCATAGGGGGGTGTATTTTTCCCAATATCTGTGCCCCTTTCTGATGATCATGTGCTGGTCGGAGTGGAGGGAATATTTCTTCAGTTTCGGGTGCATGCCCATTCAGCTCCGCTCACATGTTCTTCTGCCTTGGCTCAAATCCTGGCCAGCCACCTGCCTGCTTATCTCCTTGCCTTCCCTGGCGGAGTGATCTTCCTCCGCTCCCCATCCAGCAATAGACAGGGCTCGGAGATTAAGGCCCCTTTCACATGAGCGGACGAATGGTCCGCTAATTACAAGTCCGTTTAGGGACTTGTAATGTGTCCCTATGGGAGCGGATCCGTTAGCGGATGATGCATCCTCTAACGTCCGCCTACGATCCGCGTCCGTCTGGATCCGTTTTGCAGACGGAAGAAAACCCTATTTTTCTTCCGTCCGGTGGATCGGATCGGATGCAAACGGACAGACGGTCCGTTTCCATCCGATTCCCCATAGGGGACAGCGGAGGAGAGACAGGGCGGTCCCTGCACAGTGTGCGGGGACCGCCCTGTCCGCCGACAGCTGAGCGGGACCCCCCACTGAGCCGACGGACACACACGGAGCAGACTGAAAAACGGACCGCTCCGTATGAAAGAGGCCTAAGACTTGAGAAGCTGTGAGGCGGGCAGCGATCAGCAGAGAGCCACTGATTGCCGCCATTACTAGTAAAGAAAAAATATGTCCCCGGATTTCATTTTAAAAATCTGGTCACCTTACAGTAGGGGGGCTGGCTGCGGACCAGTGGGTCCTGCTGGGAGCTAGTCATGACCTGTGTGCCCTGCTGGCCTGTAGGCCATGGCTAGCTTCCAGCAGGACCCACAGGTAATGGACAGCTCCCAGCAGGGGGGAAAAAGATTGATCATGTGGGGGTCAGGGTCTCTCACCTCAGCCATGGCGCCATGGTCCAATGGCAGCTGCCAGCTCAGCAGGACAGGTCCTCTTTCTTTGCATGGCCTCCTTCATTCCTGGGGGGTGTGTGATAGCGATGCTCCTGTGCTGGGGTAAATTACATGAACTGACTGCAGCCAGAAGTGTAAAACTCGGAATTGTACTTTTGTTTCCTCTCCTTCCTTGAAGCTTCACACCACCCACCGGGAGCCTCAACATGCAGGGGAGCGAAGTGTCAGAGTGCTACTGCTTCCCTCCCTCCTCCTCTCCTTGACCAGGCTGTGCCAAAGCATTGTTATTTGCAGCCAAAACACAAGCACACGAGCACAGTAGCACTGTTAGCGGGTGGCGCCAGGAGCCAGGAGCCAGGAGCCGCCGCCCGCTTACATTTTTAACTTGTGGTTTAATTTCGAGCGAGCGCTTCACTCCGAGGAGGTCGCGGACTACAACTCCAGAAGCCACGGCGCCGGCTGCACGTCAGTAACGTGATGGCCGCCGGCACCGCGGTGGCTTCTGGGAATTGTAGTCTGCGACCTCCACGGAGTGAAGCGCTCGCTCGAAATTAAACCACAAGTTAAAAATGTAAGCGGGCGGCGGCTCCTGGCTCCTGGCGCCACCCGCTAACAGTGCTACTGTGCTCGTGTGCTTGTGTTTTGGCTGCAAATAACAATGCTTTGGCACAGCCTGGTCAAGGAGAGGAGGAGGGAGGGAAGCACTCTGACTCCTCGGCGCCTCCCCCCTCTAGGCGCCTGGGTGCCAGGCACCCATTGCACCCGCCCAGGATCGGCCCTGATCTCACCTATTCTGGCAGGCTATCACTGGGCTAAATATACATCAGGAATGACAACTCCCCTCTTCCTCCCCCATCCTAGTTTCTGGCTCTCTTCTGGTGCTTTGCAGGGGTTAAAGAACCCCCGAGGTGGAGCATCTTACTACTGCTGCTGCTTGTGCAGGTGGGATGTGCACTGCACCAATCACATGGAATGAATAGGAGAAGAGGGTTGTAACGACACCCCGTGTATGAAAGGGGTTAAAGCCGTTTAGGATATTCCCTTTCCGAACACAAGGCAGCTACCGACACTCCAGTCAGGCGAACAAGACCCATAAGAATAATTCTCCCCCAATAACGAGACAAAGCTCTGTTTTGAGGTTCAAGCAGGACTGACAATCTTTATTGAGAAATACAGGCTCTTATGTCCAGTAAAAAGAGGAGGTGCATACATCTCCTGCTTATATTACTCTGAAAATACACCTGTGACCAAACCTAATTAACATGAGCTAATTAACTCATTTCCTTAACCACTTATGCCCCGGACCATATTGCTGGTCAATGACCGGGCCACTTTTTGCGATTCGGCACTGTGTCGCTTTAACTATGGAATCGGCAGAGAATGTGGAAACATCGCTATAAGACGGTGACATGATTTTAACCACTTCAGCCCCGGACCATTTGGTTGGCTAAATTGCCAGGCCCCTTTTTGCGATTCGGCACTGCATCGCTTTAACTGACAATTGCGCGGTCGTGCGACGTGGCTCCCTAACAAAATTGGCGTCCTTTTTTCCCCACAAATAGAGCTTTCTTTTGGTGATATTTGTTCACCTCTGCGGCTTTTAGTTTTTGCGCTATAAACAAAAATAGAGCGACAATTTTGAAAAAACATTTTTTTTTACTTGTTGCTATAATAAATATGCCCTACAAATATATAAAAAAACATTTTTTTCCTCAGTTTAGGCCGATACGTATTGTTCTACATATTTTTCGTTAAAAAAAAATTGCAATAAGCGTTTATTGATTGGTTTGCGCAAAAGTTATAGCGTTTACAAAATAGGGGGTAGTTTTATGGCATTTTTATTAATATTATTTTTTTACTAGTAATGGCGGCGATCAATGATTTTTTTCGGTACGCGACATTATGGTGGACACTTCGGACACTTTTGACACATTTGTGGGACCATTGGCATTTTTATAGCGATCAGTTATTACTAGTTGATTACTATAAAAATGCCACTGGCAGGGAAGGGGTTAACACTAGGGGGCGAGGAAGGGGTTAAGTATGTTCCCTGGGTGTGTTCAAACTGAAGGGGGGGGTGGGACTGACATGGGGAAATGACAAATCGCTGTTCATACATTGTATGAACAGACGTTAGATCATTTCCCCCTCCGACAGGACCGGGAGCTGTGTGTTTACACACACAGCTCCTGCTTCTCGCTTTGTAACGAGCAATCGCGGGTGCCCGACGGTGATCGTACCCGCCGGGCACGTGTGTCGGGATCAGGGGCAAGCAGGGGGGGGGGGCACGTGTCCCTATTGGCTGAACGGTGAGATGGCGTATAGCTACGCGATCTCGCCCAGCCGAGCAGACCTGCGGCTGGTCGGCAAGTAGTTAAGCAGCCACGATGACTCGTATGCATGACCTTTAAGTTTCCTAGCCTGGCCATCTCCTTAACTACAATACACATTATCACAAATACATTTTAACACAATGGCAGGGCCAATTAGCACAAGCAACAATGAGATCTAATGACTCTTAAGTTTAACTTCCTGGCATGCCCAAATAAAGCGCTATACTTCCTGGGCATAGCCCTCACAATGTATAGGGAATAACATTTTCATATTTCTTGGAAGATATTGTTAATGAATATTACTGTCCCATTTTAACCGCTTTAATACCGGGGCTATTTTGGCACTTCTCCTACATGCATAAATCATAATTTTTTTGTTAGAAAATTACTCAGAACCCCCAAACACTATATATATGTTTTTTTTAGCAGACACCCTAGGGAATAAAATGCCGGCCATTGCAACTTTTTATCTCGCACATTATTTGCGCAATCATTTTTCAAACGCCTTTTTTTTGGGAAAACAACGGTTTTGTGAATTAAAGAAGAACAAAACAGTAAAGTTAGCCCAAGTTTTTGGTATAATGTGAAAGATGAAGTTACGCCGAGTAAATAGATACCTAACATGTCACGCTTTAAAACTGCGCACACTCATGGAATGGCGCCAAACGTCAGTACTTAAAAATCTCCATAGGCGACGCTTATTTTACAAATTTAGAGTTCCAGAGGAGGTCTAGTGCTAGAATTGTTGCTGGTGCTCTAACGCACGCTGCGATACCTCACATGTGTGGTTTGAACGGCGTTTACACATGTGGGCGGGACTTAGGCGTGCGTTCGCTTCTGAGCGCGAGCTACCGGGGGTTGGGGTGTTTAAAAAATGTTTTTTTATTATTTTATTTTTTATTTTACACAATTTATTTTATTTTTAAACTTTTTTTTTTTTTTTGATCACTTTTATTCCTATTACAAGGAATGTAAACATCCTCTGTAGAATTTTTTAAACGTCGCCTATGGAGATTTTAAAGGGTAAAAGTTTGTCGCTATTCCACGAGCAGGCGCAATTTTGAAGCGTGACATGTTGGGTATCAATTTACTAGGCGTAAAACCATCTTTTACAATATAAAAAAAATGGGGCTGACTTTACCGTTGTCTTATTTTTTAATGAATTTTTTTTTAGTTTTTTTCCCCAAAAAAGTGTGCTTGTAGTACCGCTGCGGAAATACGGTGTAAAACAAAGTATTGCAACGACCGTCATTTTATTCTCTAGGGTGTTAGAATAGAAAATATATATAATGTTTAGGGGCTCTAATTACTGTAGAGGGAAGGAGATGGCAGTGAAAACAGTAAAAAACACATTAGAATTGCTGGATTGTCGTATTACTTGTAATGCCAACGGCCACCACAAGATGGCGCCAGATCACAGAAGGAAGCTTAGGCCTGCAGAAGGCCACAAAGACGCGGCCTCAATTACCGGTCGGCGCGGCGGGGGAGGTGGGGGCGCACGTAGACACGGGATACTGCGCACTGGCCGGTAATTGAGGCCGCGGCTTTACGGCCTTCTGCAGGCCTAAGCTTCCCCGGGCGCCAGGTCACTGTTTCTTGTCGCAATTGCGACCGGGCGCCCGGATATTGCCCAGCCCTGCCTTAAGCCCTGATAAAAATGGGGTGGGGATGAGAACCATGGGGTGGGGGAGAAAGAGGAGGGGGGGGGGGTAAAAGTGGGGGTATGAGATGGGGGATGGGTAGAGAAGAACTGGAATGAGACTGGGGAAATCCTGGTCTGTATAGGGATAAAAAAAAGGAGGAGGATTTGTGCTGGCAGGGGGAAGGGAGGGCAGATAGATGGCTGTCAAAGGGACTGGAGAGGGATAATCAGAGATGGGCATGGGGCATACTCTCAGCTGGTAAGAAATAGTCGTAGTATAAAAAAAAGGAAATGGTCTGTCTGGCAGGGAAGGGAGAGGTCTCCATTGCCTAGTAAAGAGACAGTGTTGGGGGTGTGCAGGGTGGGGGATTCCAGCCATTTGTATTGTTTGTAGATCTGGGGGGACGACGACGACGACACACACCTATGTGGAGGTGAATTGTCTGCAGAGGAAAAGACATGGAATGGGGGGAGAGAGAGATACCAACCATCTGTGTGACAGCCAGGCAAAGATGAATGGATCGGTGTGAGGATGACAGGGAGCAGGACAGGATAGTGGGAGAGAGAGAGAGAGAGAGCGTTGCAGACATCAGAGAGACAGATAACAGATGACCTGTACTATAGCAAAAGAGACAGCCAATGTGAGGAGAACAGTTGCCACTGCCGGAAACTGCGGTCGAGGAAACTTCAAAGCCCCCCCCCCCCCCCCCCATGCACCTAGGACGTGGCAGAAGTGCCTGTGCATTAAGACAGGCAAGCCCTCCACCGCTCTCAGTGTCCTGACGAATCCCCCTGATTTCTGGGAGAGGAAAACAGGCAATGCTGGGGGGAGACCAGGCACCTATAGGAGGACCATATGTGGCCCCAACATGGATGCAGATCGGTGCGCTGTGACAGTTATAGAAACAATGACGTGTGTCTGTCCCTCCAGCAGCTGAAAGCCAACAGGAGGAAGAGATACACGGCATCCCATGTGTGCTCGGGCCCCTTACAGGAGGGCTGGTGGTCCCCCCTATCAGCGGCCCTGGGAAGAAAGTCCTGATTCTTCTATATAGATCTTTATATCACTAGAGAGATCACCAGCAGGAGGAAGGAGGTCCTGATCCCTCTATATAGATCTTATATCACTAGAGGGGTCACCAGCAGGAGGAAGGGGGTCCTGATTCCTCTATATAGATCTTTATATCACTAGAGGGGTCACCAGCAGGAGGAAGGAGGTCCTGATTCCTCTATATAGATCTTATATCACTAGAGGGGTCACCAGCAAGAGGAAGGAGGTCCTGATTCCTCTATATAGATCTTTATATCACTAGAGGGGTCACCAGCAGGGGGAAGGATGTCCTGATTCCTCTATATAGATCTTTATATCACTAGAGGGGTCACCAGCAGGAGGAAGGAGGTCCTGATTCCTCTATATAGATCTTTATATCACTAGAGGGGTCACCAGCAGGAGGAAGGAGGTCCTGATCCCTCTATATAGATCTTTATATCACTAGAGGGGTCACCAGCAGGAGGAAGGAGGTCCTGATCCCTCTATATAGATCTTTATATCACTAAAGGGGTCACCAGCAGGAGGAAGGAGGTCCTGATCCCTCTATATAGATCTTTATATCACTAGAGGGGTCACCAGCAGGAGGAAGGTCCTGATTCCTCTATATAGATCTTTATATCACTAGAGAGATCACCAGCAGGAGGAAGGAGGTCCTGATCCCTCTATATAGATCTTATATCACTAGAGGGGTCACCAGCAGGAGGAAGGGGGTCCTGATTCCTCTATATAGATCTTTATATCACTAGAGGGGTCACCAGCAGGAGGAAGGAGGTCCTGATTCCTCTATATAGATCTTTATATCACTAGAGGGGTCACCAGCAGGAGGAAGGATGTCCTGATTCCTCTATATAGATCTTTATATCACTAGAGGGGTCACCAGCAGGAGGAAGGAGGTCCTGATTCTTCTATATAGATCTTTATATCACTAGAGGGGTCACCAGCAGGAGGAAGGAGGTCCTGATTCCTCTATATAGATCTTTATATCACTAGAGGGGTCACCAGCAGGAAGAAGGGGGTCCTGATTCCTCTATATAGATCTTTATATCACTAGAGGGATCACCAGCAGGAGGAAGGAGGTCCTGATTCCTCTATATAGATCTTTATATCACTAGAGGGGTCACCAGCAGGAGGAAGGGGGTCCTGAATCCTCTATATAGATCTTTATATCACTAGAGGGGTCACCAGCAGGAGGAAGGAGGTCCTGATTCCTCTATATAGATCTTATATCACTAGAGGGGTCACCAGCAAGAGGAAGGAGGTCCTGATTCCTCTATATAGATCTTTATATCACTAGAGGGGTCACCAGCAGCAGGGCCGGACTGGCCTACCGGGATACCGGGAAAATTCCCGGTGGGCCGGCCGCTTTTGCCTGCTGTCACTGCCTCAGTCTGCCTGTCAGTCAAAATGCAATCAGCGGCGGGCCGCCGCCGCGGCCACTATCGCCACCGCCGCGGCCGCCGCTCTTTTCAATTGTGCAGGGGTGACGGCTGGTATGGGGCTGCTTTTGCATACCTGCAGACTGCCGTAGTTAAAAGCAGCGGCGGGCCGTCGGATTGCGGCTGCCATGCTCGCGCCGCACTTCCCTTCTTACCCAACTAATCAGTGAGCAGCATCACTGATCATGTGACTAAGGGGAGGAGCCGAGCAGGAGAAACAAATGTGAGGACTAGTTCCATCGTCCCGCGCGGCGCCAGCACTGCCCGGAATGTCTCTGCAGGGTCACGAGTGAGGGGAGAGCCGCAGAAGAGAAGTGTACGGCGTCGCCACCCTGCCTTGGAGCACAAGGTGAAGAAATGCATTGCAATGCAATTTATATAATTAATCTTAATCTCACCATATCTGCACCCCGCTCCGGGGCCCCCCTTCTCTCTATGTCACCTACCTTTGCTGCCCCTGCAATTAAATTGAAATCTGTATAATAATCTCAGGGGGATGCACCGTGCAATGCCTCGTGAGAGAGATTATTATACAGATTACAATGTGCACCCCCCCCCCCTCTCTCTGTGTCACCTTTGCTGCTCCTGCAAATTGTAATCTGTATAATAATCTCTCTCACAAGGCATTGCACGGTGCACCCCCCCTCTTTGTCACCGTTTCACCCCTCTCTGTTACCGTTGCACCCCCTGTCTCTCGCCGTTGCACCCCCTCTCTGTTATCGTTGCACCCCCTGTCTCTCGCCATTGCACCCTCTCTCTGTTACCATTGTACCCCCTGTCTCTCGCCGTTGCACCCCCTGTCTCTCTCTCGCCGTTGCACCCCCTGTCTCTCTCTCGCCGTTGCACCCCCTGTCTCTCTCTCGCCGTTGCACCCCCTGTCTCTCTCTCGCCGTTGCACCCCCTGCCTCTCTCTCGCCGTTGCACCCCCTGTCTCTCTCTCGAAGTTGCACCCCCTGTCTCTCTCTCGCCGTTGCACCCCCTGTCTCTCTCTCGCCGTTGCACCCCCTGTCTCTCTCTCGCCGTTGCACCCCCTGTCTCTCTCTCGCCGTTGCACCCCCTGTCTCTCTCTCGCCGTTGCACCCCCTGCCTCTCTCTCGCCGTTGCACCCCCTGTCTCTCTCTCGAAGTTGCACCCCCTGTCTCTCTCTCGCCGTTGCACCCCCTGTCTCTCTCTCGCCGTTGCACCCCCTGTCTCTCTCTCGCCGTTGCACCCCCTGTCTCTCTCTCGCCGTTGCACCCCCTGTCTCTCTCTCTCGCCGTTGCACCCCCTGTCTCTCTCTCTCGCCGTTGCACCCCCTGTCTCTCTCTCTCGCCGTTGCACCCCCTGTCTCTCTCTCTCGCCGTTGCACCCCCTGTCTCTCTCTCTCGCACCCCCTGTCTCTCTCTCTCGCACCCCCTGTCTCTCTCTCTCGCACCCCCTGTCTCTCTCTCTCGCACCCCCTGTCTCTCTCTCTCGCACCCCCTGTCTCTCTCTCTCGCCGTTGCACACCCCTGTCTCTCTCTCTCGCCGTTGCACCCCCTGTCTCTCTCTCTCGCCGTTGCACCCCCTGTCTCTCTCTCTCGCCGCACCCCCTGTCTCTCTCTCTCTCGCCGTTGCACACCCCTGTCTCTCTCTCTCTGCACACCCCTCTCTCTCGTTGCACACCCCTGTCTCTCTCTCTCGCCGTTGCACCACCCCTGTCTCTCTCTCTCGCCGTTGCACACCCCTGTCTCTCTCTCTCGCCGTTGCACACCCCTGTCTCTCTCTCTCGCCGTTGCACACCCCTGTCTCTCTCTCTCGCCGTTGCACACCCCTGTCTCTCTCTCTCGCCGTTGCACACCCCCTGTCTCTCTCTCTCGCCGTTGCACCCCCTGTCTCTCTATTACCGTTGCACCCCCGTCTCTCTCGCCGTTGCACCCCCGTCTCTCTCTCGCCGTTGCACCCCCCCTACCGTTGCACCCCCTGTCTCTCTCTCTCGCCGTTGCACCCCGTCTCTCTCGCCGTTGCACCCCCTGTCTCTCTCTCGCCGTTGCACCCCCTGTCTCTCTCTCTCGCCGTTGCACCCCCTGTCTCTCTCTCGCCGTTGCACCCCCTGTCTCTCTCTCGCCGTTGCACCCCCTGTCTCTCTCTCGCCGTTGCACCCTCTCCAAAAAAAAAGCAAAAAAAGGCCAAAAAATTCCCACCTGTCCTCCACCTCCCCGCACTATAGCCCTGGCGGCACGGTACTTCACCTGAAAAATTCTGTTACTTGTTGTTGGCAGTATGGAGGAGTGTAACAGGCACCCCCCATGCTCATTTACGAGTGTGACCGCCAACTTGGTCAGCTCGTCATTTGTTTGACTGGAGGAGGCGGAGCCTATAGCTCCACCTACCCTCCTCTGCGCTCTTCCTAAATCTTTTCCCCGAGAGAGCGTGTCGATGAGTGACGTCACCTGTCACGTTTGGTTGTTTCTGAGGAGGACAGAGGAGACCTGAACAATTAGGGGAACCCCCCAGCCAAGCAGCAGCACTGCAGCAGGCCAGGTACCGTACTATAGTCCCAAGTGAAGTCACAACATACCTACCTATCATCATGTGCATGTATGATGTAATGTTCTGCCAAGTTCCAAATGCCAGTGCCAAGCAGCCAAATGTATGGTGCTTTATTTATATCTATGGCTATACAGAATTCTAATTTATGTAATCCATATTGAGCAAGCACTATATTTGATTGGCTGCTTACTTCTGTTTGGGCATGTGCTTGGCACATGAGGACTTAGGCTACTTTTTTCACACTGGGACGTTGCGCCGTCGGCAGTAAAGTGTCGCTATTTTAGCAGCGCTTTACTGTCGTTTACTTGGCGCTATTCGGCCACTAGCGGGGCGTCTCAAAGACTTTTTTGAGCGTCCTGCCAGCACAATGCTAGCGGCCCAAAAGGATAAATAAATGGCTGACTGGCGGTTCAGCGCCGCTGCCCATTGATTTTAATGGGCAGTGGCGCTTTAGAAGCAGTGTGTACACCTTTCCTACAGGGCCTCAAAGATGCGGCTAGCTGGACTCTTTTGAGCATCCAGCCAGCGCACCGCTCAAGTGTGAAAGCTTTCGCATTGGAGTGAGAAAAGAGGCTTTCAGGGCATTTCGCAGGCGCTATTTTGTAGCGCCTGCAAAGCACCTTAGTGTGAAAGTAGTCTAAGACCCCTTTCACACTGAGGTGCTTTGTAGGCGCTATAAACGCAAAAAATAGTCTGCAGAGCGCCCTGAAAGAGTGGCTCTATTCACTTCAGTGTGAAAGCCCAAGTGCTTTCACACTGGAGTGGTGCGCTGGTAGGACATTCTAAAATTTCCTGCAAGCAGCATCTTTGAGGCCCTGTAGGAGCGGCTCCTAAAGCGCCCCTGCCCATTGAAATCAAAGTGACGCTTTGCGGCCATTAAAAGCACCCCGCTATCAGCTAAATAGGTGCCCTTAAAAATAGCAGCGCTTTACTGCTGATGCCCCCACTGCCCCAGTGTGAAAGAGGCCTCAAAGTCATCATCATGTGCGTGTGTGCTAAGCAGACAGGGCCGCTGGTGATCCTACTTCCTCTCTCCCCTTGTACAGTGTCAGAGGCGCTGGCGCAGCATTTGCAGAGGACTGTATCCATTACAACCCCCTGCACTGCTGTGTGTCCCTGATCATCACAGAGCCACTGCCAGCGAGTGTGACCTGTATGTGTACCACTGCGTACAATCACTGTCTGATGTTCCATTCCACTCTGCCTTTTTGCCCAGTGCTGTGCCCATGATACACCACACGATTCCTCTGCATTTATGGGTGCTGATATTACCACATTTATGGTGCTGTTACCACATTTTTGGGTGCTGATATTGCTGCATTTATGGGTGCTGATATTACCACATTTAAGGGTGCTGTTACCACATGTATGGGTGCTGATATTGCTGCATTTATGGGTGCTGATATTGCTGCATTTATGGGTGCTGTTACCACATTTTTGGGTGCTGATATTGCTGCATTTATGGGTGCTGTTACTACCACATTTCTGGGTGCTGTTACTACCACATTTATGGGTGCAGTTACTACCACATTTATGGGTGCTGTTACTACCACATTTATGGGTGCTGATATTGCTGCATTTATGGGTGCTGATATTGCTGCATTTATGGGTGCTGTCACCACATTTATGGGTGCTGATATTGCTGCATTTATGGGTGCTGTTACCACATTTTTGGGTGCTGTCACCACGTTTATGGGTGCTGATATTGCTGCATTTATGGGTGCTGTTACCACATTGTTGGGTGCTGACATTGCTGCATTTATGGGTGCTGTTACCACATTTTTGGGTGCTGATATTGCTGCATTTATGGGTGCTGTTACCATATTTATGGGTGCTGTTACCACATTTATGGGTGCTGATATTGCTGCATTTATGGGTGCTGTTACCATATTTATGGGTGCTGTTACCACATTTATGGGTGCTGATATTGCTGCATTTATGGGTGCTGTTACCACATTTTTGGGTGCTGATATTGCTGCATTTATGGGTGCTGTTACTACCACATTTCTGGGTGCTGTTACTACCACATTTATGGGTGCAGTTACTACCACATTTATGGGTGCTGTTACTACCACATTTATGGGTGCTGATATTGCTGCATTTATGGGTGCTGATATTGCTGCATTTATGGGTGCTGTCACCACATTTATGGGTGCTGATATTGCTGCATTTATGGGTGCTGTTACCACATTTTTGGGTGCTGTCACCACGTTTATGGGTGCTGATATTGCTGCATTTATGGGTGCTGTTACCACATTGTTGGGTGCTGACATTGCTGCATTTATGGGTGCTGTTACCACATTTTTGGGTGCTGATATTGCTGCATTTATGGGTGCTGTTACCATATTTATGGGTGCTGTTACCACATTTATGGGTGCTGATATTGCTGCATTTATGGGTGCTGTTACCATATTTATGGGTGCTGTTACCACATTTATGGGTGCTGATATTGCTGCATTTCTGGGTGCTGTTACCACATTTCTGGGTGCTGATATTGCTGCATTTATGGGTGCTGTTACCACATTTTTGGGTGCTGATATTGCTGCATTTATGGATGCTGTTACCATATTTATGGGTGCTGTTACCACATGTATGGGTGCTGATATTGCTGCATTTATGGGTGCTGATATTGCTGCATTTCTGGGTGCTGTTACCACATTTCTGTGTGCTGATATTGCTGCATTTAAGGGTGCTGATATTGCTGCATTTAAGGGTGCTGATATTACTGCATTTATGGGTGCTGGTAAGGCCACATTAATGCGTGATGGTAAGGCCAAAATTATGGGTGCTGGTGTCACTGCAATTATGGGTGCTGCTATTACTGTATTTATGGGTGCTGGTATCACTGCAATTATGGGTGCTGCTATTACTGTATTTATGGGTGCTGGTATCACTGCAATTATGGGTGCTGCTATTACTGTATTTATGGGTGCTGGTAAGGCCGAATTTATGGGTGCTGATATTACTGCAATCTTGGCTGTTTTTTTTTGTTTTGGTTATCTGAAAGATGGGTTTCAAATGTTTTGACAGGGGCGCAGTTTCAGTCCTTGCCATAGGCACTATTTTCACTAGATACGCCTCTGCTTTCGCCGTTGCACCCTCTCTCTCGCCGTTACACCCTCTCTCTGGCCGTTGCACCCTCTCTGTCTCTCTCACCATTGCAGCCCGGCCCCTTTCTGGCTCTCTCATTTTGGGCTGGTATATTAATGCTGTGGGGCTGGTATGAAATTATTTCCAGGGCTGGTTTTCATTCCCAGTCCGGCCCTGACCAGCAGGAGGAAGGATGTCCTGATTCCTCTATATAGATCTTTATATCACTAGAGGGGTCACCAGCAGGAGGAAGGAGGTCCTGATTCCTCTATATAGATCTTTATATCACTAGAGGGGTCACCAGCAGGAGGAAGGAGGTCCTGATTCCTCTATATAGATCTTTATATCACTAGAGGGGTCACCAGCAGGAGGAAGGGGGTCCTGAATCCTCTATATAGATCTTTATATCACTAGAGGGGTCACCAGCAGGAGGAAGGAGGTCCTGATTCCTCTATATAGATCTTTATATCACTAGAGGGGTCACCAGCAGGGGGAAGGAGGTCCTGATTCCTCTATATAGATCTTTATATCTATGTTGTTTGCTATCAGGAAAGTAGAAGATACAAGTAACAGGGCAATGAATTACATAAACTGACCACACCGGATTTTTTAAGGTATATGTCATGAGAACAAGGACCGCTCTTGTACTCCAACCTGACAGTGGATGTAATTCATTCTCCTGTAAAGTGCGATGACTTCAGCCCAGGATATAGTGCACTTCAGCACGGCACTTGTGATTCCCATCCCCCACGTCTTGCTGAGTCCAACGGAGGCAAAAACGTAAATGTATTTTGAATTCAAATTATTACACTAATGTCCTCAGTCCCCCCTGCACATCACAGTCCCCCCTTTACATCAGTGTCATCAGTCCCCCCTTAACATCAGAGTCCCCTTTCACATCACAGCTTCACCCTCTTTATGTCACAGCCCCCCCCCCCTTATATCACAATATCTCAGTCCCTCCCCTTTTATGTCACAGCCCTCCCCCTTTATATCACAATATCACAGTCCCTCCCGTTTTATGTCACAGCCCTCCCCCTTTATATCACAATATCACAGTCCCTCCCTTTTTATGTCACAGCCCTCCCCCTTTATATCACAATATCTCAGTCCCTCCCCTTTTATGTCACAGCCCTCCCCCTTATATCACAATATCTCAGTCCCTCCCCTTTTATGTCACAACCCCCCTCCTTTACATCACAGTTACATCCATGTCACAGCCCCTTCTTTTACGTCACATCAGTGTCCCTGCCCCCTTAGCCCCCCCCCCCCCTTTATAGCAGTGTCCACAGCCCCTGCATATAGCAGTGTCCTTAACCCCTCCTTTATAGCAGTGTCGTCACCCCCCCTTTTTTTATAGCAATGTCCTCACCCCCCACTTTATAGCAGTGTCCTCACCCCTCACTTTATAGCAGTGACCTCACCCCCCCCCCCCCCCCCACCGCACTTTATAGCAGTGTCCTCACCCCCTCCTTTAGAGCAGTGTCCCCACCCCCACTTTATAGCAGTGTGCTTACCCTCCCACTTTATAGCAGTGTCCTCATCCCCCCCCCACATTATAGCAGTGTCCTCACCCCCCCCCCCCCCACATTATAGCAGTGTCCTCACCCCCTCCTTTATAGCTGTGTCCTCACCCCCCCACTTTATAGCAGTGTCCTCACCCCCCCTTTATAGAAGTGTCCTCACCCCCCCCCCCCACTTTATAGCAGTGTCCTCATCCCCCACTTTATAGCAGTGTCCTCACCCCCCCCTTTATAGAAGTGTCCTCACCACCCCGCATTTTATAGCAGAGATCTCACCCCCCCCCCCTGCACTTTATAGCAGTGTCCTCACCCCCTCCTTTAGAGCAGTGTCCCCACCCACACTTTATAGCAGTGTGCTTACCCTCCCACTTTATAGCAGTGTTCTCACCCCCCCCACATTATAACAGTGTCCTCACCCCCTCCTTTATAGCAGTGTCCTCACCCACCCCCCCACACTTTATAACAGTGTCCTCACCCCCCCCCACATTATAGCAGTGTCCTCACCCCCCCCCCCTTTATAGAAGTGTTCTCACCACCCCCCACTTTATAGCAGTGTCCTCACCCCTCACTTTATAGCAGTGTCCTCACCCCCTCCTTTAGAGCAGTGTCCCCACCCCCACTTTATAGCAGTTTCCTTACCCCCCACTTTATAGCAGTGTCCCCCCCCCCCACTTCATAGCAGTGTGCTTACCCTCCCACTTTATATTAGTGTCCTTACCCCTCTTTTATAGCAGTGTCCTCACCACCCCCCACTTTATAGCAGTGTCCTCACCCCCTCCTTTATAGCAGTGTCCTCACCCCCCCCCCCACTTTATAGCAGTGTCCTCATCCCCCACTTTATAGAAGTGTCCTCACCCCCCCCCCCCACTTTATAGCAGTGTCCTCACCACCCTCCACTTTATAGCAGTGTCCTCATCCCCCACTTTATAGCAGTGTCCTCACCCCCCCCCCTTTATAGAAGTGTCCTCACCCCCCCCCCCCCCACTTTATAGCAGTGTCCTCATCCCCCACTTTATAGCAGTGTCCTCACCCCCCCCCCCTTTATAGAAGTGTCCTCACCACCCCCCACTTTATAGCAGAGATCTCACCCCCCCCCCCCCTGCTCTTTATAGCAGTGTCCTCATCCCCTCCTTTAGAGCAGTGTCCCCCACCCACACTTTATAGCAGTGTGCTTACCCTCCCACTTTATAGCAGTGTCCTCACCCCCCCCCCACATTATAACAGTGTCCTCACCCCCTCCTTTATAGCAGTGTCCTCACCCACCCCCCCACACTTTATAACAGTGTCCTCACCCCCCCCCCCCCACATTATAGCAGTGTCCTCACCACACCTCACTTTATAGCAGTGTCCTCACCCCCTCCTTTAGAGCAGTGTCCCCACCCCCACTTTATAGCAGTTTCCTTACCCCCCACTTTATAGCAGTGTCCCCCGTCCCCCCCACTTCATAGCAGTGTGCTTACCCTCCCACTTTATATTAGTGTCCTTACCCCTCTTTTATAGCAGTGTCCTCACCACCCCCCACTTTATAGCAGTGTCCTCACCCCCTCCTTTATAGCAGTGTCCTCACCCCTCACCCCCCACTTTATAGCAGTGTCCTCATCCACCACTTTATAGCAGTGTCCCCCCCCCCCCACTTGATAGCAGTGTTCTCTCCTCCTCCCCCCCTCCTCTTTATGTCTAGTTAGACAAGCCAGGTCTGGAAGAAGTGTGGAAGCTGCCCAGCTTTTCTTGTTAACAAGCTGGTGATTGGTTGCTAGGTCTGCCCAGAGTCCTAGCAACCAATCAGTCACTTGCAGCTCCTGCACTTAGTCCAATTCATGTCATTGGCATACAGCAGCTGCACAGATACAGCTGCTGCTCCCAATTTGACATTCATGTGGGTGCAATTGAGTTTGGGGGCCGTAACACAATCCAGAGTGGACCAGTCAGGGACTCTGTGATTCATGGCCAGATTGGTCCCATACACCAGTGCAAGAATAAGCTCCTTTAGCACTGAAGGCAAAAATACCAGCATGCGCCCCATTCCCACCCCTTTAAGGGCCTTATGTGAGCTGCAAATCAACTTCAGCAGTGCAGGTTGCAAGTCCGGCCCTTTTTGTGCCCCCGCCTGCTGAAGGCCTTGAGGCGGCTGTCTCTTCTGCCTATCCCTCGGCCCGGCTCTGCTGTAAATTAGGCATCTCTATAGAACTAGATTTTTAAGAGACGGCGTGGATGCTCTGAGGTTAAATGAGTGAGTGCCTGGTACAGGAGGGATAACATTCCACTGCAGGGAGTGACAGCAGACAATGCTGGGGTGTGAGGAGGTGATCAGGGAGGACACATTTCCTGTAAAGACAAAGCTTCTGTATGGGGAGGATAGGCCCTGAGAGACGGGAGGATTTGTGTGCTGCAAAGTGGACCTGTCTCTAGGGTTGCCACCTTTTCCTCAAGCCAAACCCGAACACGCCACTACATATGGTGGGTGTGGCCATATTGAGGGAGGGGCCTCACGAGGCATGATTAAATTAAACAAAATAATTATTTTACCTATAAAATATGCTTACTTTGCTGTGCCATAAGTAAGAGTCTCACTGACATGAATAAACCTCAGCACAATCATTTAAAAAAAAATAAAACTCTTCCATTACTACAGAGGTAAGTGCAGTGGAGATCAGGGGCATTAGTTCACCTTTTAATTTTCATTAAGTACAGAGGGTATTACAGTATGTGCAGGGAGGGAGTGCAGAATTTACAACAGTATATACAAGAGTGTGGCGTGTATGTTGGTATGTGTAGGAAAGGAGTGAAAAGTGTAAGACATTATGTACAGGAAATGAGTGCAGAGGGTAGGTATTACTTGCAGGAAAGGAGTGAAGAGGGTGTAACAGTGACCAGTATATGCAGTAGAGGAGTGTGGAGGGTATGATGGGAGCACTATGTACAGGAGAGGAGTGCGAGGGTATGATGGGGGCAGTATGTACAGGAGAGGAGTGGGGAGGGTATGACAGTGGGCAGTATGTACAGGAGAGGAGTGTGGAGGGTATGATGGGGCAGTATGAACAGGAGAGGAGTGGGGAGGGTATGACAGTGGGCACTATGTACAGGAGAGGAGTGTGGAGGGTATGATAGTGGGCACTATGTACAGGAGAGGAGTGTGGAGGGTATGATAGTGGGCAGTATGTACAGGAGAGGAGTGTGGAGGGTATGACAGTGGGCAGTATGTACAGAAGAGGAGTGTGGAGGGTATGACAGTGGGCAGTATGTACAGGAGAGGAGTGTGGAGGGTATGATGGGGGCAGTATGAACAGGAGAGGAGTGTGGAGGGTATGACAGTGGGCACTATGTACAGGAGAGGAGTGTGGAGGGTATGATAGTGGGCACTATGTACAGGAGAGGAGTGTGGAGGGTATGATAGTGGGCAGTATGTACAGGAGAGGAGTGTGGAGGGTATGATAGTGGGCAGTATGTACAGGAGAGGAGTGTGGAGGGTATGACAGTGGGCAGTATGTACAGGAGAGGAGTGTGGAGGGTATGACAGTGGGCAGTATGTACAGGAGAGGAGTGTGGAGGGTATGACAGTGGGCAGTATGTACAGGAGAGGAGTGTGGAGGGTATGATGGGGGCAGTATGAACAGGAGAGGAGTGTGGAGGGTATGACAGTGGGCACTATGTACAGGAGAGGAGTGTGGAGGGTATGATAGTGGGCAGTATGTACAGGAGAGGAGTGTGGAGGGTATGATAGTGGGCACTATGTACAGGAGAGGAGTGTGGAGGGTATGATAGTGGGCAGTATGTACAGGAGAGGAGTGTGGAGGGTATGACAGTGGGCACTATATACAGGAGAGGAGTGTGGAGGGTATGATAGTGGGCACTATGTACAGGAGAGGAGTGTGGAGGGTATGATAGTGGGCACTATGTACAGGAGAGGAGTGTGGAGGGTATGATAGTGGGCAGTATGTACAGGAGAGGAGTGTGGAGGGTATGACAGTGGGCAGTATGTACAGGAGAGGAGTGTGGAGGGTATGACAGTGGGCAGTATGTACAGGAGAGGAGTGTGGAGGGTATGATAGTGGGCAGTATGTACAGGAGAGGAGTGTGGAGGGTATGACAGTGGGCAGTATGTACAGGAGAGGAGTGAGGAGGGTATGATAGTGGGCACTATGAACAGGAGAGGAGTGTGGAGGGTATGACAGTGGGCAGTATGTACAGGAGAGGAGTGTGGAGGGTATGACAGTGGGCACTATGTACAGGAGAGGAGTGTGGAGGGTATGACAGTGGGCACAATGTATAGGAGTGGAAGGATGTTTAGGGACTGCGTAGTGGTTAAGCGGGTCATACATGGATTGAAATTACACCAATTATGCAGAGACCAGCCATAGTCGATCTATGTATGGGCTAGCTGGTTTTACACAAGTCAATCTATTAATCGACTTGAGTACAACCAGCCTGTTTTTCCCCAAAACAATCAGTGCTGCCAGCTATAGATAGCAACACTGATCATTGTACTCACTGGCAGAACACAATAACACTACAGGAGTGATTCCCCCATCTACAGGTCAGCAGGTGAGAGGGTGTGTGGGGACAGGCTGGGGAGAGATACCAGTCAGTGGCTGGGTAGGCACTGGCTAGTATCAGAGCCAGATACACACAGGTTACATACGTCACGATCGTTAGAGCGAGAGCAATAATTCTAGCACTAGATCTCCTCTGTAGCTCTAAACATGTAACCTAAAAAAATTTAAAGCATCGCTTAGGATACCAAAAAAAATCGTGCTAACTTTAGTGTTTTTTTTTAATGAATGAAACAGTTTATTTCCAAAAAAAAACACGTTTGAAAAATTGCTGCGCAAATACAGTACCGTGCTAGAGCTGCACAATTAATCGTTAAAAAATTGTGATGTCGATTCCCCTCCCCCCTGACATCTCCAATGCAGAGTTTGCTGATTCTTTCATATAACAAGTGGAGAGACTTTCAGCTGTCAAAAGAAAATATCTGGACAGTCTGCCAAGTTAGCAGGAAACATTGTAACTAACACTTTCTTCATAGATCAAAGGGATAAACTTCTGTGTGTAAAGAAAATATCCAGGCAGTCTGCCAAGTTTGTAAACAACATGAAACATTGTAACCAACTTCCTTTTTAGATTAAACTTCTGTGTGTAAATGCAAGAAATGTAACCACTTAAACTCCAACACTTGTTAAAAAGCAATATTTTTTGCTAGAAAATTACTTGGAACCACCAAACATTATATATATTTTAGCAGAGACAAAAATGGGAATTGCTGCAATATTTTATGTCACGCTGCATTTGCCCACTTCATTGAATAATAAAAACCATAAAAACAAAACAGTAAAGTTAGTCCATTTTTATTTTTTTCATTTTAATGTGAAAGATGATGTTATGCCGCACGAATTGTGAGAGAATCGTCATCTATCTTCTAAGCAAAAAAATTGCAGTTGTCGTTTTAGCCAGAATCGTGCAGCTCTATGCCGTGCAACATAAAAAGTTGCAAAGACCACCATAGAGTCATTTTCTAGCAAAAAATTAATGATGATTTTTTTTCTCAGTCTGCTGCAGTGTGTCAGCTTGTATTTATAATGGCCGCTCTGTATGTAGCTTCTGACAGGCTGTGCAAGCAGGCCCGTATCTCCAGAACCATAAATGATAGCCATCCCATATTTTGACCAGTTGTGGGATAGGTCTTCAACTGACTACTACCCAAATGTGGGGTTTCTGTGACCTCTGGTCATCGAGCTACAACCCCCGCTCCATCAGCCCCTCTGTTAATCCGGCCCTGTATGGAGGGGGGGGGGCAGGACTGTATGTATGGCTGTGGATGGTATATGGAGGGGGGGGGCAGGACTGTGTGTATGGCTGTGGATGGTATGGAGGGGGGGCAGAACTGTATATACGGCTGTGGATGGTAATGGTATATGCAGGGGGGGCAGAACTGTATGTTTAGTGTATGGTGGGGGTAGTGTATGGTCCGCCCATCCACCCACCTCCATGTGTATTCTGTAGCCAGTCAGAGAAGAGCTGAGCACTCTGTGTCCCATGTGTCCTCTTCCACTCTGCAGCACACAATGCAGACGGAGGCGCGCCGGAGGGAGGGAGGGGGAGGGGCTTTTTTTTTTTTTTTAAATGTGCCCGGGTTTCAGGAGGCTTCAAAACCGGGCACATGTGTCCAAACCCGGACTGTCCGGGTCAAAACCGGACAGGTGGCAACCCTACCTGTCTCTGAACATTCAAGTACATCAAACGCCCCCATCAGTTATCTCCATGAAGAAAATGCATCTTGGTGTAATTATTTAACCACTTAAGACCCGGACCATTATGCAGGACCTGGCCAGTTTTTGCAATTCGGCACTGCGTCGCTTTAACTGACAATTGCGCGGTCGTGTGACGTGGCTCCTAAACAAAATTGATGTCCTTTTTTTCCCCACAAATAGAGCTTTCTTTTGGTGGTATTTGATCACCTCTGCGGTTTTTATTTTTTGCGCTATAAACAAAAATAGAGCGACAATTTTGAAAAAATAAATTATATTTTTAACTTTTTGCTATAATAAATATCCCCAAATTTTTTTATAAAAAAACATTTTTTTTCCCTCAGTTTAGGCCGATACGTATTCTTATACCTTTTTTTGGTAAAAAAAAAAAAAACGCAATAAGCGTTTATCGATTGGATTGCGCAAAATTTATAGTGTTTACAAAATAGGGGATAGTTTTATGGCATTTTTATTAATATTTTTTTTACTACTAATGGCGGCGATCAGCGATTTTTTTTATGACTGCAACATTATGGCGGACACTTCGGACAATTTTGACACATTTTTGGGACCATTGTCATTTTCACAGCAAAAAACGCTATAAAAATGCACTGATTACTGTGAAAATGAATGAATGAATGAATGAATGAATGAATGAAAACTTGTATAGCGCGGCACATGCGAACTGAATCGCCTCTGGGCGCTTGTTGTTCCTGTCTCTTTTGATATCAAAAGAGATGAGTCTTGATCTTTCTCCTGAATGCTAAGTAGTTCTCCTCCAACCGAATAATGGTTGGCAAGGCGTTCCATAGTCTGGGACCTTGGACCGCAAATCTTCTATCTCCTTTGGATTTGTATCCGGCTTTCGGTATCTGCAGGAGATTTTGATTAGTGGATCGCAAGACGCGATTGGGGTTATGGGCTTTTATTTTTTCGCATAGATAATGGGGAGCATTCCCATGGATACATCTATGCGTTAGACAGAGTGCTTTAAAAGTAATTCTGTCTTTTACTGGTAACCAGTGAAGGACTCTCAGTGAAGGTGAGATGGACTCCCAAGGTTTTTTCCCAGTCACAAGTCTGGCGGCCGTATTTTGAACGACTTGTAGACGAGCGATTTGGTACCTTGGGAGTCCAAGGTAAAGGGCATTTGCATAGTCTAATCTTGAGTTTACAATTGTTCCCACCACGACCGCAATGTCATCTTTGGGAATAAAAGGAATAAGCCTACGTAGTAGACGCAGCAGATGGTGAGATCCGCTGACTACTGACCCTATTTGTGCGTCCATTGTCATGTAGGAGTCGAAAAAGACCCCGAGGCTTTTGACTTTGGCGCTAGGGGTGATGATTTTGCCCAGAATGGGCGGGGGTGTCCAAGTTGTTGCAGGTTGATTCTTACGTTTGGCGTGAAACAGAAGGAGTTCTGTTTTCGCTCCGTTGAGTTTTAGATAACTCTTTGTCATCCAGTCCTCTATCAAAGAGAGACATGTCTCTAGATTGAGGTGGTGATCCTTTTTATTGCAAATGCGGAAATACAGTTGCGTGTCGTCTGCATATGAGTGATAGAGCAGTTTTTGACTGCTGATGATCTCAAATAGTGGACGAAGATAGATGTTAAACAACACCGGTGACAGAGGGGATCCTTGAGGGACTCCGCATGATACCGTGCGTTTTTCAGAAAAGAAAGGTCCTAACTTCACTATTTGCGATCTGTTTTCCAAAAAAGAGGAGAACCAAGATAAATCGCCTTCTGCGACTCTGGCTACTTCAGCTAGCCGGGTCAATAAAAGCTTGTGGTCTACTGTGTCGAAGGCTGCGCTCAGGTCTAACAGAACCAGAAGACAAGATTCTCCTTCGTCTGCGGCCTCGAGGGCGTCGTCCCATATCTTGAGCAATGCTGTTTCCGTCCCGTGTCCGGGTCGGAAACCTGATTGAAATGGGTCGAGTAGTTTGTGGGTATCTAGATGCTGTTGCAGCTGTTGCACCACAGCTTTCTCCATAATCTTGGAGAAAGTGTTTAAGCTTGTTATGGGGCGGCGGTGGAGTGGATCCTTGGGGTCCAGGGTAGATTTCTTCAGGATGGGTCTAATTATACCCTCCTTCAACTGTGAGGGCACTATGCCCTCCATGAAAGATTGGTTAATAAGCTGCGTGATAGGAGGTGCCAGGATGTCAGCACATTCCTTCAGCAGTTTAGTGGGGATGATATCATTCGGCGCAGTGCTGTTACGCAGAGTACCGATGATATGTTTTGTGGCTTGGATAGTGATAGGTTCCAGCGTGAACTTACCTGGTTGGGGTGAATTACTACAGGTGTTGTGTAAATTATTACCGGGGGGGCTACGGGGGGAATTGTTTTGCTGAATGCTTTGCCGGATTCCCTCGATTTTATTAATGAAGTAATCCGATAATTCATTGCAAAATTCTTGTGTGTCCGAATTGGGGGCTTCAAGACAGCCTGGATTCATGGTCTGAGTGACCAGCTTGAAGAGTTCGCGGGGGCGGTTGAGGGCGCTATTGATAGCCTCAGAAAAATAATTTTTCTTGGCTTTGAAGGTTTCTTTGTGATATTTCTTAGTTATTGCCTTGTAGATAGAAAGGTTCTCATCTGATGGGCTTCTCTTCCAGGCAGCTTCTGCCCTTCTGCGTTCTTGCTTCAGTAACGCCAGTTGGTTGTTGAACCAGCTGGAGTTTGTTTTCCGGATGTTGGTTTTACGTTTCGGCGCTATTAAGTCAGCTGACTGTAATAGGGCTGTGTTTATGGATTCCAATGTTTCTTCAGCCGTTTGGTGTGGCTGGCTTGTTTTTATTTTTTTCCTTAATGCAGTTTTGAAGAATTCCGAGTGGAGCTTCTTCTGGCATCTAGTCCAGTGTGTAGTCACTGGATTTGATGTTTTTGTTAAGGGGGGGAAGTTGGAAAGAATGAATTTGATGGCATGGTGATCTGACCATGGCAACGGTTCATTTTCCAAGATTTTTATTTCCAGATTTTGTCTGAAAATGAGATCAAGTGTGTGACCTGAAGCATGTGTGGGCCCACATACTAGTTGCTGAAGCCCTAATCCTTCCAGGTGGTCGATGCAGGCGTCGGCAATGGGGTCTTGTGGGGAATTGGCCCAGAGGTTGAAATCCCCGAGCAGCAAAAGGTGTTTGCTGTTAAGGGTATAGGTGGAGATAAAGTCCGTCAATAATGGGAGAAGCTGCGACTTTGGGCCGGGTGGCCTATAGCAGAGTAGAATCCGGACGGTCTCCTGGGAGTTTGCTTGCAATTGTAGAGTAAGGGTTTCCATGAATGGAAGAGGGTTTTGAAAGACTGGTTTTGTGATCGCCAGATGAATCTTATGGATCACCGCCAGTCCTCCTCCTCTTTGCCCTATTCTGTTTTCCGTAATAATACGATAATTTTCTGGCACCAATTCTCCTAGAATGGTGTTACAGTCGGCTGTGAGCCAGCTCTCTGTAATAAAGAGACAGTCTAAATCGTATTGCAGGATGAAGTCATGGATTTCTAGTCGGTGTTTTACTGCCGATCTAGTGTTAATCAAAGCACATGATATTTGCTTCGGTTGTGGCAAACGGCTGCGACTCTTGATAGTCGATCGTCGATCGGTTCTAAAGAGACGCTCAGCTTGCAGGGCTTTTTTGGTGATGGCTGGTAGTATTGCGGCAAATCGCCTCAGACCCCAGATGGTCTCTGCTGAGTATTGCAGATTTATCATGGTTGCCAAACACCGAGGGGGGGGGGGGGGGTGATGGGAGGATAGTCAAGGATTAGCCGAATCCTCTATCCTGACTTGATCCAGAAGAAGGCAAAAAACCCTGATCATGCTATGCCAATATGCAGTGGTAGGGAAAAAATTCCTTCCTGACCCCTCGAGAGGCGATCGGACGAACCCTGGATCAAGTATTACGGTGTCCACCAGGGGGGGGGGGCTGGGGCTGGGTGTAGTAGGGATGGCCGCTGAACCAGCAGCAAAGTCCAAGTTGGTGAACTCCCAGATTGGGTGGATCGGTGCTGCTGTAGGGGCCAGGACGGATCGAGTGGGGGTAGGAGCTACTTTCTAGGGCTATGGGGGGGTATCTGGGCCGTTTCAGGAGTTTGGGAGAGCTTGGGATGGCGAGGTGCGGCGCGCCACTAGGCCGCAATTGAAGCCGCGGCCTTTCCTAGTCACGGCTGCCGCGATTGCTTCCAGGCCGGCGCGGAGGGGTGAAAAACACCCGAAAACCACCCGAAAAGGTGCAACTGGCACCGGATGGGTGGCGGATGGGTGGCGGATAGGTTGCTAGAGTGGGGGAGATAGTGTGGGGGTACAGGAAAGGCGTTTATGGAGAGTTATGGCAAGGGGAGAGCCGAGGCATGGGGTGGGTAGCAGCGGCTATCCTGAAAAGGACGGCCGCCTGTATCCACAGTGGGTGGCTTACCTGCTGGTTGTGGGATGAGAAAAAGGAACCAGGGGGGTCAGGTAAAGCCGAGGGGAGCTGGATGGTGAGTCTCTGGAAAGACTCGGAGCTGTGGAGAGCCTACCTAGCAGCCTGTCAGAATCACTGTCTGGTCTATCTGGTCCCTGGCGAGAGCAGACTCGAGCGGAAGGCCGGAGCGTCCTGCTCTCCCACTCCCACTGACAATTGCCGTTTAGGAGTTAATCACTAGAGGGCGCTGTAGGGGTTAAGTGTAACCTCATGTGTGTTTCTAACTGTAGGGGGGTGGGGCTGGTCGTGTGATGTCACTAATCGTCGTTTCCTATATCAGGAAACAGACGATCACTGACACTGCCACTGTGAAGAACGGGGAAGATTTGTTTACACTCAACTCTCCCTGTTCTTCAGATCCTGTGACTGATCGTGGGACACCGGCGGCGATCGGGTCCCGCGGGCACGGTCGCAGAGCTTCGTGCCCAGCCGCGGGCACGCGCCCGACCCACGGCTGGGCACTTAAAGGAGGCATACAGGTACGTGCCTGTGCCCAGCCGTGCCATTCTGTCGACGTAAATGTGCAGGAGGCGGTCCTTAAGTGGTTAAAGCTGAACTCCGGGGTACAAAAACTTCCATTTAAATATACAGTATATTCCTTAATAGTCACAAAGGATATAAATCCACTCTGTGTGCACCAAATGTCTTTGCATTACATTTAAAAAAAAATAGCAGAGGCATCATCACTGTGCTGGGCATAGAATAGAGCTGAGGAAGGGGCCCAGCAGGTCCAACCCTCTACAGGAAACTTCAGGAAGGGGGCGGAGACAAGACCAGTCACCCTGCACAAGGAGAGAGAGCAGCAGTGAGCGGTCTTTATTACAGGAAGTCTCCCACTAGTGGCGGTGCGTCCATAAGGGGCACGCGAGCGCCGCCCCCTCTCTCCTGCCCCCTCTCTATAACCATAGATAGATTCATGCATTGCACAAATCTATCTATGGTCGCCGCTGACACCCCCTATTCAGGTACCCAGCCCCTTTTTGGGCGCCGGGCGCCTGAATTACAGCGGCAGGGAATTTTTTGGAAGCACCTGTTTGGAGCCGTAATAGGCATCCAAAAAGGTGAACAGCGGATGCCATGCTGCGTGCTCGTTGTTTCACTCGCTTTCCTAACACTGAACCACCTCTCAGCCAATCAGGTGCTCAGGTCTTTTACCTGTCAAAAAATGGTGTCAGTCCCCCCTCAGTACAGACTACCCTCCACTAACTACAGACCCCCCTCCCGCAGTATAGATCCCCCTCCCTCAGTACAGACCACTTCACTAAGTACAGACCCCCCTCCCTCAGTATAGACCCCCACTAAGTACAGACACCCCTCATCAATATAGACCTCCTACTCGGTACAGATCCCTCCATCAGTGCAGACCCCCCATCAGTACAGACACCCAACCACCTCAGTGCAGACCCCCCCATCAGTACAGACACCCACACCTAAGTGCAGACACCCCCATCCAAGTACAGCCCCCCATCAGTACAGATACCCCCCACCTCAGTGCAGACTCCGCCATCAGTACAGACACCCAACCACCTCAGTGCAGACCCCCATCAGTACAGACACCCACACCTAAGTGCAGACACCCCCACTCAAGTACAGACCCCCATCAGTACAGATACCCCCCACCTCAGTGCAGACTCCCCCATTAGTACAAACACACCCACCTCAGTGCAGACCCCCACAGTGCAGACTCCCCCTTACATACCTCAGAACAGCATTGACAGATACACCCAGCAGTGTGTCCCCCTCAAGCGCAGGCTCCTCCTCCACTGTGGATGTAAACAGAGAGGAGGGGGAGGCAGCTTCGGTCCGCTCCGCTGAGGGACACAGCGGCACGAGGCACAGCTAATTAGGGCAGAGGGCGGTGTTAGTGGTGCCACTACCCACGGGTGTCACCCGGGTGTGGCCGGCACCCCCTGCACCCACCTCGCAACGCCACTGTGTGAAGGCATCGGTGGACAAAGCATATACTGTAGCTCCCAATAAAAGCAGTAGCAAAGAAGGGGGATACTAGACATGTGCCGAAAAATTTGTTCATTTTTGTTTTCGTTTCATTAGTTTTTTTAGCCTTTTTCGGAAATTCAGAAATCCGGGAAATTCGAAAATTCGGAATTTGGGAATTCGGAAATTCGAAAATTCGGAAATCCGAAAATTCTGAAATAAAAAAAAATCTGAAATTTCGGAACTAACAAATTCATCAAAATTTGTAAAAAAAATAATAATTCGGAGCTAAACTAATTGCACATGTCTAGGGGATACACCGTAGAATAATTTGTTATCCGGGTCTAAGACAATTACATTACAGATACATGTTTGTATCTTGTGCTCGGCTCTTACTCATTCCTTCTGCTCCCCATTCTCTTCGCTCCTCCAGCTCCAGGAATTTGCACATTTTGACTTTGCGGTGTGGCGGAAGAGATACATGCAGTGGATCGGTCAGATGAAATCGCGGATTCTGGACATCTTCCGAGGAATAGACCGAGACCAGGATGGACGCATCAGCCAGCGGGAGTTCATGGACAGCGTTCTCTCCTCTCGTAAGTGACCGCTCTTGTCTGATATTCTTTAACGCCCCGACTCCATCCGGTCATGGTAGTGAGCTTTTACAACCAAACTAGTGACTAGTGTTGCTCACGAATATTCGCTACGAATATTGCATCTTCGAGTATTCGCAAATAACTCGAATATCGCGGCGAATATTCGCTATTTCGTATATTGGTATTTTTTCAAATTTCGCAATCAATTTCGCAATCAATTTCGCATTCGCACTAGCGAAATTTCGCACTAGCAATTTTTTATTTTTTTTTATAAAATATAGCGAATATTCGTAAATATCGAATATTCGTGATATTTTATCCAAAAAAAATAGCGAAATTTCGCAATCATTTTCGCTTTCGCATTAGCGAAATTTCGCAATTTTTTTTTTTTATAAAATATCACGAATATTCGATATTAACGAATATTTGCGAATATTCTTCGAAATATTCGCGAAATATCGCGAAATCGAATATGGCGTATTCCGCTCATCTAGTGACCCCACTCGTGGAATATAAACAAATAAATTGTCATCTAAAAGACTGTGACAAGCACGCTATGAGAGATTTTACATACAACATTTTTATACACGTGCACTGCCAAAAATTTTGTTCATTTTCATTTTCGTTTCATTTGTTTTTTTTAGCTTTTTTCGGAAATTTGAAGATTCGGAAATTCGAACATTTTTGAATTTTAGAATTTCCGAAAAAAGCTAAAAAACGAATGAAACAAAAAACGATAATGAACACATTTTTCGGCAGTGCACGTGTCTAAATTTTTGAATTTACGATTTTCTAAAATTTTTCAAATTCCAAATTTTGGATTTTACGATTTACGAATTTTAGAATTTACGAATTCTCGAATTGTTGCATTTTCAAATTTTATTGGGATTTTATGTGATAGACCAACACAAAGTGGCACATAATTGTGAAGTGTAAGGAAAATAATAAATGGTTTTCAAAATGTTTTACAAATAAACGTGGGGGAGGGGCATTTGTATGGCACCCCCCAGAGTCAATACTTTGTAGAACCCCCTTTCTCTACAAGTCTTTTTGGGGATGTCTCTACCAGGTTTGTACATCTAGAGAGGGACATTTCTGCCCATTCTTCTGTGTACAATATTTCTGTCTCTGTCAGATTGGATGGAGAGTGTCTGTGATGAGCAATTTTCAAGTCTTGCCACAGATTCTCAGTTGGATTTAGGTCTGGACTGTGACTGGGCCATTCTAACACATGAATATGCTTTGATCTAATCCAGGGGTCTCCAAACTTTCTAAACGAGGGGCCAGTTTACTGTCCTTCAGAGTTTAGGGGGGCCGGATTGTGGCCATTGGGAGTAGAAAAGGTCCAGACGACAGTGGGAATAAACAATGTCCCATTGTTGGTGTCATTGGGAGAACTGTGTCCCATCATTGGAGTCATTGGGGGCCTCATTGTTAGCGTCATTGGGAGAAATTGTTCCCCATCATAGGTGTCATTAGGAGGAATAGTGTCCCATCATAGGTGTCATTGGGAGGAATAGTGTCCCATCATAGGTGTCGTTGGGAGGAATCGTGTCCCATCATAGGTGTCATTGGTAGAAATTGTTGTTGGACCCCATTGTTGGTGTTGTTGGGAGAATTGTGTCCCATTATTGGAGTCATTGGGCCCCATTGTTAGTAGCATTGGGAGAAATAATGCCCCATCATAGGTGTCATTGGGAAGAAAAGTGCCCAATCATTGGTGTCATTGGGAGGAATAGTGCCCAATCATTGGTGTCATTGGGAGAAATTGTGTCCAATCATTGGTGTCATTGGGAGGCATTGTGCCCCTTTATTGATGTCAGTGAGAGGAATTACGCCCCATTGTTTAACAGTGGATGAAATAGTGCCCCAATGGCCACATAAAAGCAAGCAAAGGGCCGCATCTGGCCCCCGGACCACAGTTTGGAGACCACTGATCTAAACCATTCCATTGTAGCTCTAGTGAAGGTGAACCTCCGCCCCGTTCCCAAGTCTTTTGCAGACTCTAAAGCCTTGTACACACGATCAAATCTGTCTGCTGGAAACGGTCTGCTAGACCGTTTCAGCAGACAGATTTGATCGTGTGTACGGGCAAATAGACGGATTTGGCCACCCGACAGATTTCAAAGCATGCTTTGAAATCTGTCGGCTGGGAACCCGTCCGCCCGACATGTCTGGTGGTTAGTATGCTAACCACCAGACATGTCTTCTCGCACACGCGCCGAATGATTTCGACGCATGCGCGGAAGTGTTTTACTTCCTGGTGCGGTGACGTGGCGGCGTCAACGTCACCGCCACGTCTCCGACACGTCAGCGCGCTGTCTGCTATTGGTTTGCTCGTGTGTACACGCAAGCAAACCAAAATGCCAGCAGACAGATCTATTCAAATCGGTCGATCCGACCGATTTGAACAGACAAATTTGATAGTGTGTACGAGGCCTAACAGGTTTTCTTCGAAGATTGTCCTGTATTTGTCTCCATCCATCTTCCCATCACTAAGGTTCTGGAAGTTTCCCCAGCCTGGGCAAGCCAACTACCTTTACTAGTGCATAAAACCCACACTGTAGGCAACCTTCCTAAACGGTGCCATCCCCAACATGCCTGTGAGGCTACGGGAAAAGCTGGCCCAAGAGATGTTTGCTACTCATGGCTTGAGCCCAGGAGAAGAATATGGGGGTAGTACCAACAATTCCTACTGGTGCCATTTCTCATGACTACCTAGCAGCTCAAGATGTCGGAGGCCTAAACCACCTAGGCACATTGGCAGGGACATTTGTTTGCCAGGGACAGGCCCCTCAAAACAGGAACAAATGGCAACCATAATATAAACCCTTGTGTCGTGTGACTAGTTCTGATGTTTCTGGATATTGGTGGATACTAGACATGTGCAATTCGCTTAGTTCCGAATTTGTTTTTAACATTTTGACAAATTCGATAATTCCAAAATTTCAGAATTTTTTGATTTCCGAATTTTCTGATTTCCGATTTTTTGGAAATTTGTAATTCCAGAAATGTTGACAATTCAAAATTTTTAAAATTCAGAAATTAGAAATTTTGGAGATTTGAAATTTTGGAGATTTGAAATTTCGGAACTTTGGAATTTCAACGATTATGAAAATCAGACATTTTGAAAATTCTAAAATTTGAAATGTCAGAAATTTGAAATGTCGGAAATTTAAAATGTCGGAAATTTAAAATGTCGGAAATTTGAAATGTCGGAAATTCAAGTCTCGGAATATACTAATTTCGGAAATTTGGAAATTCGAAATTAAGGAAATTCCAAATTTCGAAAATTTGAAATTCCAAAATTCGAAAAATCAGACATTAAAAAATGAGAAAATCCAAAATGTGATAATTCGAAAATTCCTAATTCTGAAATTTCAAAATTTGGAAGATTCAAAAATCGAATTTCCGAATTTTCAAATTTCCCAATTTCTGAAATTCTGAATTCCGAATTTTTGAATTGACTGAATTTCTGAAAAAAACGATTTTGACAATTAGAAATTTTTAAAATTCGGAAATTTAAAATCTTGGAGATATGAAATTTTGGAAATAAGAAATTTCTGAAATTTGGAATTTCAAAGATTATGAAAATTCGACATTTTGAAAATTCAAAAATTTGAAATGTCGGAAATGTGAAATGTCGGAATTTCGAAATTCGACTTTCGGAATATTTAAATTTCTGAAATTTGGAAATACGAATTTAAGGAAATTCCAAATTTCGAAAATCAGAGATTAGAGAAAAATCAGAAATTCCAAAATTCCAAAATGTGAAAATTTGGAAATTCCAAATTTCGAAATTTGAAAATTCTGAATTCGACCATTTGGAAATTCAATTATCGGAAAAGTTTATAATTTTGAATTTCCACATTTTCAAATTTCCCAATTTCTGAAATTCCAAATTCCGAATATTCGAATTGACTGAATTTCTGAGAAAAACAAATGTAACGAACACTAAAACAAACATATTTTTCGGCAGTGCGCATGTCTAGTGGATACGGACAGTTGGCACAATGACATCACAATGTTGTTTAATGAATTTC
Organism: Rana kukunoris; assembly: GCA_029574335.1. Taxonomy (NCBI): domain Eukaryota; kingdom Metazoa; phylum Chordata; class Amphibia; order Anura; family Ranidae; genus Rana; species Rana kukunoris. The sequence goes on from CM056053.1 coordinate 476,365,513, forward strand.
CTCCTCCCAGGATTCCCCACCAACTCTCTGGAGATGACCGCCGTGGCAAACATCTTCGATATAAATGGAGACGGATTCATTGACTATTACGAGTTTGTGAGCGCGCTGCACCCCAGCAGAGACCCCCTGCGGAGGACTGCCGACGCTGACCGCATTCAGGACGAGGTAAGGACTGAGCTCCGCCTCCCGAAGTCACGCACCCCTTATCACCCCGCTATTCACAAAGGAACTGATTTCAGATTTAAGGCATTTAATACTCGCAAAGTGCAGATCCAGCTCACCGCCCCATGTGTGTGTCCTACAGGTGAACCGACAGGTCGCTCAGTGTAACTGTGCAAAGAGATTCCAGGTGGAGCAGATCAGCGCCAACCGCTACCGAGTAAGTACCATTCGCTTTCTTCACGACTTTTACAATGGTGCCCCATAACTCCATAGAGTGGTCTTGGGCCTTATGACTTACCCAATGCTCCTGCATGTGGCTGTATAGTAGGAGCAACCCACCCACAATTCTCAGGTTAGTTATAGGTCAGGTTGTACTAACATTACATACCTTTTCACTTTTTTCTCTAGAGTAAAAAATTTAAATTCATAACAGGTACATAAAAGTGTGCAGACCCGGGAACTTAGCACAGGGATGGTGGGAACCCCTAATAATAGGCACATAAAGCGTGCAGATCCAAGAACTCAGCACAGGGATGGTGGGAAGCTCTCATAGTGGACACAGTGGGTGTTCATAATTGGCAACTCAGCACAGTGAATTTTCGAATTTCCAAATTTTTGGGAAATTTGGAATTTCGGAAACTCTGAATTCTTGTAAATTATTTCAGAAATTCGAAATTTTGGAAATACGAGTTTCGGAATATTAAAATTTCTGAAATTTCAAAATTCGAAATTAGGAAATTCAGAATTTCAAACAAACATTCCAAAATTTGAAAATACAAAAATTTGGAAATTCCAAATTCGATAATTTGAAAATCGGAAATTCGAAACTTCAGATTTCAAAAATCGTTAAAATTTTTGAATTTCCCAAATTCCAAATTTTTGAATTTACAGAATTTACGAAAATACTTAGCAACATAGGGCCAGATTCAGGTAGAGTTAGGCTGGAGTATCAGTGATACTCCAGCCTAACTGTCACTTTAAGCCGGCGTTTTTTGTTTTCTGTAACCAGAAAACAAGAAACGCCGGGTTGGAGTTCCGATGCGAGCGGCGTAATTGAATTTCGCCATCGCATCTCAACTTTAATTTAAAAATGGCGCCGGGGGCGTTCCCGCTGATTTACGCCGAAAAAATATGTTAATCAGCGGGAATCGGCAATTCACGATCGTATTCGGGCGTGACGCAGTGACTTTCCGACGTTTCCGTAAGCGATACACGGCGTAAAGATAAAGCAGCCCCCTGTTGGAGTATCCTATGTTAAGTATAGCTGTCGTCATCGCGTCGAAAAAAAAAAATTTGCGTCGCTTGCGTAAAACGTCCATGAATGGGGATTTGACGTCATTGACGTTCACTGACAGAATTTGGAGCATGCGCACTGGGATGCATTGACAGTCGACGCATGCGCAGTACGTTCGCCGCGGGATCACGCTTAGTTTAAATAATACACGCTCTGTACCCGCCCAATTTGAATTCCGCCGGCTCATTTTCGATACGCCGCCGCAACTTTAGGAGCAAGTGCTTCATGAATAACAGCACTTGCTCCTAAAATTTCGCCAGAGTAACGTAAATGAGAAGCGTTACTCCAGAGCAAAGATGCTCCATCTACCTGAAGCTGGCCCATACTTGGTAACTCAGCAGAGGGATGGCAGGAACCCCTCATAATGGACACAGACCCGGGAACTCGGCACAGGGATGGTGGGAACCCCTCATAATGGGCACAGCAGGTGTACAGACCCAGGAACTCAGCACAGGGCTGGTGGGAACCCCTCATAATGGACACAACAGGTGTTCATACTTGGCAACTCAGCAAAAGGAATTTTCGAATTTCCGCATTTTCAGAAATGTGGAATTTTGGAAATTAAAAAAAATAAAACATTTCTAAAATTCGGAAATTCGAGATTTTGGAAATTCAAAATCTAAAAAATTCCAAATGTAAAAATTCCAAAATCAGAAATTCGAAAAATTCATAATTCTAAAATTCTAAAATTGGAAAAATTTGGATTTTAGAATCTCCGAATTTCCCAAATTCCGAATTTCCGATTTTCTGAAAATACTTAGCAACATACTTGGTAGCTCAGCACAGGGATGGAGTGAACCACTCATAATGGGCACAGCAGGTTTACAGACCCGGGAACTCAGCACAGGGATGGTGGGAACCCCTCATAATAGGCACAGCAGGTTTACAGACCCGGGAAACCTCTCATAATGAACACAGCAGGTGTTCACACTTGGCAACTCAGCACAGGGAATTTCCAAATTTTCAGAAATTTGGCATTTTGGAAATTTCGAAAAATTTAAAATTTTGAAAAATTCAGAAATTCTAGGCTTCGGAATATAAAAATTTCGGAAATTTTGGAAATTCTAAATTAGGAAATTCTAAATTTTAAAAATTCGAAATTCCAACATTTGAAATTCCAAAATTCCAAAATGTGAAAATCCAGAAATTCCAAATTCCGAAATTTGAAAATTGGAAATTCAAAAATTCTAAATTCTAAAAAATTTGGATTTTTGAATTTCCCAATTTCGGAATTTCGAATTTACGAATTCAGAATTTTTTTGAATTTACAGAATTTTCCGAAAATACTTAGCAACAGGTAACTCAGCACAGGGATGGAGCGAATCACTCATAATGGACACAGCAGGTGTACAGACCCCGGGACTCAGCTCGGGATTGGTTGGGTCCCCTCATAATGGGCACAGCAGGTGTTCAGACCTGGGAACTCAGCACTGACATCTCACCAGGAGGATCCTAGAAATGTAGGGTTGAATTTGACACACCAGCTTGCATCAAATGCAAAAAAAAAATGGTGTAAAGCACTTTTAGAATTGTATTCATAAAAAAATGTGCATAGGAATTTGTCTTGTGAAAGTGCATGTAGGCGTTCCCTATACCTCATAGAGCCATCTAGTGGCCAAATTGGGTATTTTTCGTTTTAAATCAATTAAAAACATTCAAACAGCACAGGAAGTAGAGTTTTTTTTTTTGTTTGCCCTTTTCAAACCAGGTGAATGTACCTGCACTTTCACTGGGTGAATTGCTATACAAATATTTGTTTATAAATAAATCGCTTAAAGTGTATGTATAGCCAAAACATTTTTTTTTAAATAGAATGGAGTATGGAATGGAGAGAACCCTCTTTTCATGTATTTTTGCTGTGTGTCCCGTAGGGGAGATTTTACAACATTTCCTGTCCCAGAGACACGACAGGAAGTGGGAGGAGACCTCTTTAAAGTGAGGGGGGAAATCCTTTGGAAATAGAACTCCCCTCCACGTTTTATTGAATTCCTCCTTACTATGAGAGTGGTCACCAGAGCAGAGAGAGAGGAATTTCCCCAGCAGGGATATAGGCGGCAATAAGGACCTGGCAGAGGTTCTAACCCTTCCACACTCCATCCAAACAAAAAAAAAGAAAGTTTTTCCTCTGTACCTACACTTTAAGGACGGAGTGGTGGTTATACAGTAGATCATTGGCTCTCATCCTCCTCTCTTTCTTACCGTCTTCTTCTCTAATTTTCATTCTTCTCTCTTCTCAATGTTACCCGTCACCACCCCAGACCGTCACCCCCCCGCCCACTTTTCCCGCATTCCATGTACACGCCCTTCCATTCTGCTTGCTAGGATGGAGCTTTCCCCACTCCCGGAGCCTCTATAGACCCCGCTCTCCCCACTGTCACACTTTATGATGTCCCCTTTGTCCGTGTAACCCCCCCCCCCCCATGTCTGCTTTCTGTCTGCTGGGCGGGAACTGTGCTATTGTCGTGACTTTTACCTCAAAGGGATTTTTTTAATGTTAAATCTTTACTTGCTGAGAGTAAATCAGACACACACTGCATGCATTGTCATCAATTAGAGGCTCTTACATTCTTATTTGTCCAAATTCTAATGTATTAGGAATCGAATCTGTGTCTACATCCACCCACAATATTTACTATATCCCCCGATAGAAGAGATCTCCCTGTGTCTATATCCCCCATAGAAGAGATGTCCCTGTGTCTATATCCTCCCATAGAAGAGATGTCCCTGTGTCTATATCCTCCCATAGTAGGGATCTTCCTGTGTCTATATCCCCCATAGTAGGGATCTCCCTGTGTCTATATCCCCCCCATAGTAGGGATCTCCCTGTGTCTATATCCCCCATAGTAGGGATCTCCCTGTGTCTATATCCCCCCCATAGTAGGGATCTCCCTGTGTCTATATCCCCCATAGTAGGGATCTCTCTGTGTCTATATCCCCCATAGTAGGGATCTCCCTGTGTCTATATCCCCCATAGTAGGGATCTCTCTGTGTCTATATCCCCCATAGTAGGGATCTCCCTGTGTCTATATCCCCCATAGTAGGGATCTCTCTGTGTCTATATCCCCCATAGTAGGGATCTTCCTGTGTCTATATCCCTCCCATAGAAGAGATCTCCCTGTGTCTATATACCTCCCATAGAAGAGATCTCCCTATGTCTATATCCCCCATAGTAGGGATCGTCCTGTGTCTATATCCCCCATAGTAGGGATCTCCCTGTGTCTATATCCTCCCATAGACTTGTCAACATTTTTGTATTGGGGTAATGTTTTCCTGTGGAGCATGTAATGAGCATAATACAGAGTGTAAATCTCTTCCTTCGATTTATTTTCCTTGTGTCTATATCCCCCCCATAGTAGCGATCTACCTTGTGTCTCCATAGTAAGTACCTCACTGTGTCTATAGCCTCCCCATATTAGGAATCTTCCTTGTGTCTCCGTAGTAGGTATCTCCCTGTCTATATCCTCCCTATAGTAGGGATCTTCCTTGTGTCTATACCCCTAAAATTGGGTAACTTCTCTCTGTGCCTATATTCCATCATAGTGGGTATCTCCCTGTGTCTACCCCCCGCCCATAGTATTTTCCTTGTGTCTGTAACCCCACCCCATAGTAATTATCTTCCTGTGTCTATATCTCTCCGCAGTGGAGATCTTCCTGTCTATTTTCCCCGATTGTAGGGATCTTCCTTGTGTCTATATCCTCAAATTATAGGGATCTTCATTGTGTCTATAATAACCAACTAGTCGGGATCTTCTTTGTGTCTAGAACCAAATAGTAGGGCTCTTCCTTGTGTCTATAACCAAATAGTAGGGCTCTTCCTTGTGTCTATAACCAAATAGTAGGGCTCTTCCTTGTGTCTATAACCAAATAGTCGGGATCTTCCTTGTGTCTATAACCAAATAGTAGGGATCTTCCTTGTGTCTATAACCAAATAGTCGGGATCTTCCTTGTGTCTATAACTAAATAGTAGGGATCTTCCTTATGTCTATAACTAAATAGTAGGGATCTTCCTTGTGTCTATAACCAAATGGTTGGTATCTTCCTTGTGTCTATAACCAAATAGTAGGGATCTTCCTTGTGTCTATAACCAAATAGTCGGGATCTTCCTTGTGTCTATAACCAAATGGTTGGTATCTTCCTTGTGTCTATAACCAAATAGTAGGGATCTTCCTTGTGTCTATAACCAAATAGAAGGGATTTCCTTGTGTCTATAACCAAATAGTAGGGATTTCCTTGTGTCTATAACCAAATAATAGGGATCTTCCTTGTGTCTATAACCAAATAGTCGGGATCTTCCTTGTGTCTATAACCAAATAGTAGGGATTTCCTTGTGTCTATAACCAAATAGTAGGGATCTTCCTTGTGTCTTGTGTCTATAACCAAATAGTTGGTATCTTCCTTGTGTCTATAACCGAATAGTAGGGATCTTTTTTGTGTCTATAACAAAATAGTCGGGATCTTCCTTGTGTCTATAACTAAATAGTTGGGTTCTTCCTAGTGTCTATAACCAAATAGTAGGGATCTCCCTTGTGTCTATAACCAAATAGTAGGGATCTCCCTTGTGTCTATAACCAAATAGTCGGGATCTTCCTTGTGTCTATAACCAAATAGTGGGGATCGTCCTTGTGTCTATAACCAAATAGTAGGGATCTTCCTTGTGTCTATAACCAAATAGTAGGATCTTCCTTGTGTCTATAACCAAATAGTAGGATCTTCCTTGTGTCTATAACCAAATAGTAGGATCTTCCTTGTGTCTATAACCAAATAGTAGGATCTTCCTTGTGTCTATAACCAAATAGTAGGGATCTTCCTTGTGTCCATAACCAAATAGTAGGATCTTCCTTGTGTCTATAACCAAATAGTAGGGATCTTCCTTGTGTCCATAACCAAATAGTAGGGATCTTCCTTGTGTCCATAACCAAATAGTAGGGATCTTCCTTGTGTCCATACCCTCCACCACTTTCTCTGTAGCTCCCTCTGATGGACATTTCGCTCCCTACACCCCCTCTCCTCGCTGTGTCAGATTGTCAGTTTGTTGTCTCTCTCAGTTTGGCGAATCCCAGCAGCTGCGCATGGTGCGGATCCTGCGGAGTACGCTGATGGTGCGGGTCGGAGGCGGCTGGATCGCGTTGGATGAATTTCTGGTGAAGAACGATCCATGTAGAGGTGAGCCCCAAGTTCCCAGAGGGACCGGTCATTCCAGTTCTGTTGGTGCATTAAAATCTTTTTCACCGCCAGCCGTGCGGAACAGAAAATTTGCCTAAACTAATATTGGGTACCGAGCGCCGCGCAGCTGATTCTTATCAGAGATCGACAGCGGGGGCGTAAACTTTGCATTGTGTGTCCAAACGCAATGAAAAATGTATATTTTATAATGACTGTGACTGACAGAGAATGTTTGGGAGGGGAAGGAATGCTTCATACTGAATGAAAACACAAAACAAACACAACAAATGGCACTCAGGGTTCAAGAATGTAAAATCAAAGTGCACAAAAGAAGTGAAATTACCCCGTATTGTCACTGAACTGTCAGGGCAGGTGGAGCCCAAACTCGCATCATTAGATCTGGGCCAGGGTTTCCCCAACCTGAATCTTGAGGGACTTTACAAAAGTTGTGCTCATAAGTTTACATACCCTGGCAGGATTTATGATTTCTTGGCCATTTTTCAGAGAATATGAATGATAAACACAAAGGCCCGGATCCACAAAGGCTTTACGCCGGCGTATCTCTAGATACGCCGCCGTAATTTCAAATGTGCGCCGTCGCATCTTTACGCCGATCCACAAAGCAAGATACACCGAAAAACAATTGCTTCAGCCGTCTGACGTAACTTGCCTACGCCGGCGTATTGTGGGCGCATTGTTACGCTGGACGCATTCGGCGTTCCCATTAAAAATATGCAAATGAGCAAGATACGCCGATTCACGAACGTAGATGCGCCCGTCGCTCTAAGCTACGCCGTTTACGTAAAGTTAAATTCAGGACTCTGAACACATGGGATGTGGTTGTAGAAGATGCACAATAAGGAGGCACTTGAAGAAAGATGGGTCAGGGCGCCAGAAGAAAGTCATTACTACGCAAATGCCACAAAGTATCCGCTTACAATACGCCAAACATCAAAGAGACAAGCCTCAAACCTTCTGGCACAAAGTCATTTGGAGTGATGAGACCAATATTGTGCTTTTTGGCCACAACCATGAACTCTACATTTAGAGAGGAGTCAACAAGGCCTATGATGAAAGGTCCACCATCCCTACTGTGAAACACGGAGGTGGATTGCTGATGTTTTGGGGATGTGTGAGCTACAAAGACACAGGAAATTTGGTCAAAATTGTTGGCAAGATGATTGCAGTATGTTATCAAATAATACTGGAGGAACATTTCATTCATCAGCCAGGAAGCTGCGCATTGGGACGGACTTGGACATTCCAACATGACAATGATCCAAAACACAATGCCAAGTCCTCCTGTCATTGGCTACAGCAGAATAAAGTGAAGGTTCTGGAGTGGCCATCTCAGCCTTCTGACCTCAATATCAGCTGGCCAGGGGCCCCGAGCTGGCCAGGGGCCCCAGCAGGGAGGGCCCTTGCCGCATTGCTGCTTCCTCCTGCAGTCCGGTCGGCCTTGTACCTTAAGCGCGCGGTACAGGAGATTCAGTTTGCTGTTCCCGGGCCGGACTGAAAGCAAGTGAACACTTCCTGTCAGTCCGGCCGGGAACAGGAACCTGATTCTCCTGTACCGCGCGGCTATGGTACATGGCCGACCGGACTGCAGGAGGACGCAGCGGTCCGGCAAGGGCCCTCCCTGATGGGGCCCCTGGCCAATGCTTGCTTTGCCTGTCGGGTTCCGACGGGCCTGCCTCTGGGGAGATCTCAAATGTGCCGTTCATGGGAGACAGCCCAAGAATTTCCAGGAACTGGAAACAAGAGGAAAGGGGAGCTTTACCATCTGAGAAGATAAAGAGCCTCATCTACAATACCACAAAACACTTCAATACGTCATTGATGTTAAAGGGGGCAATACACGGGATTAAGAACTGGGGTATGTAAACTTTGGATCAGGGTCATTTGGGTAGTTTCTGTTGCTATTATAATGTAAAAAGAGTAAACACAGTTGGTCAATAATACAGTAAATGGCTTCAGCCAAACACTAACCACGAGTGAGAGAAAAGTTTTTGTGTTATCATTCATATTCTCTGGAAAATGGCCAAGAAATCATAAATTCTGCCAGGGTATGTAAACTTATAAGCACAACTGTATCTTCACAGTGTCCCACATCAGTATTAGAGGCAAAAAAATGTGACAAATGATTTTCCCTTACAATTAATTGGTGGTGAAAGAATACAAGAGCCCGACATTATAGGGGCCCATTCACATCTTTGTCATGGTGTCAATCCATTGATTTCTTATTAGCCACTAATGTACCTTATATTACTGTATAAAACCAACATTTTTCAGATGGCATTGAGCAGGGGTCTTCAAACTGTGGCCAGCCCTTGGGGCACCATTCATCCCACCGATACCAATGATGGGACACTATTCCTCCCACTAGCACCAACGATGGGGCCAGGGGAGGGCTGGCAGGGGGGCAGGGTGGAAATCTCCCCCCGGGCTGGTGACACTGTGCACAGCCATGGACTGCCACTACTTTGATGTAAGGGGGGCCTCTGTGTGGACTCTGATATAAGGGGGGCCTCTGTGCGGACTCTGATGTAAGGGGGGCCTCTGTGCGGACTCTGATGTAAGGGGGGCCTCTGTGCGGACTCTGATGTAAGGGGGGCCTCTGTGCGGACTCTGATGTAAGGGGGGCCTCTGTGCGGACTCTGATGTAAGGGGGGCCTCTGTGTGGACTCTGATGTAAGGGGGGCCTCTGTGCGGACTCTGATGTAAGGGGGGCCTCTGTGTGGACTCTGATGTAAGGGGGGCCTCTGTGCTGGCTCTGATGTAAGGGGAGCCTCTGTGCTGGCTCTGATGTAAGGGGGGCCTCTGTGCAGACTCTGATGTAAGGGGGGCCTCTGTGCGGACTCTGATGTAAGGGGGACCTCTGATGTAAGGGGGACCTCTGTGCGGACTCTGATGTAAGGGGGGCCTCTGTGCGGACTCTTGTGATCATGCAAATTCTTAGACTGTTTTTCTTCGATCTATCACTTTTCCACGCTCTGTGGGCCACTTGACTGGACTTGCCCCACAGGCCTAAGGCTGCCAACCCTCCCCTGGATGGGGCACTATTCCTCCCACTGATGCCAACAATGGGGCATTATTCCTCCCCCTAAAGCCAATTATGGGACATTTTCTATTACCACTGGTCAGCCTGGCCCCGTAAAGCCATAGATGGGGCACTATTTCTCCCACTAATTCCCACAATGGAACACTATTTCTTCCACTGAAACCAACATTGTGTCACCATTCCTGCTACCGATAGCAATGGGGCACTATTCCTCCCACTGAAAATAACGATGGGGCAGTATTTCTACCACTAATACCAACAATGGGGCACTATTCCTTCCACTGATGCCAATTATGGGGAACTATTCCTCCCACTGATACCAACAACAAGGCGCTATTTCTACCACTGACACCAATGATGGGGAACTATTCTTCCCACTGACACCAATGATGGGAAACAATTTTTCCCACTGACGCCAATGATGGGTGTAGCGGTCAGGCAGCACGCTCGCGACCTGGTCCTGTTCTCCGTGACTGCGCCTGCGGGACCCACGGACCTTACGATATTCCATTCCACCAACCCACGACAGCTTATCGACACTCCACAATCCAGCAGATGAACATGGCCCATAGGATTCCCCAGAAAACGAGACACACGGCTCTGTTCTCTGGTTCAAAATGGATAGATACTTTAATGGTAAACTCATGCTTTTATACAGTAGAAAGCATGCTGCAGTAATCAAAGGGACAATGGCACACTCCACCCACAACATCATACAATTGGTACTAACGAGCCTCCAATACACATTATCTTGGGTAGACTTTCTGGCACCGGGTCTGACACAATCCACATGAGCTAATTACTACAGCTGACAAGTCAGACATCATGACTCTGGCTCTTTTCACCTTCTATTCAATACACATTCCTTTAGTAAACATAAGTCAGACATCTGACCTTTTAGATTGTACTAATTCACACTCCACGTTTTCATCAATAGAACTTTCACACAAAACAGTGTTAATTAGCATCACACAATGAAAAGGTCTTTAGAAGCCAGACCAAGGCTAGTTTACATGACAGTAGCAGACTTAATTACTCCCTTAACAGTCTATTTTCCACATTGAATGAGACACTCTCCTATTGACCTGTTGGGTTTAGAATCAAAAACCTGTAATATTTAAAGATATCCTGGAATACATTGTGAATCATCATTACTGTCCCATCTCATGTAATCCGAGATATCATTACTTAGTCATCCTATGCCCCTAGTGGACATAGGATGACCCTAGACACAGGAGTCATTGGTAAAGCTGAAACAGGAGTACCCCACATCCTTCAAGAGCCTCTGGGTCCTATGGGCCATTCCGTTACATCAGGAACTATTCTTCCCACTGACGCCAATGATGGGAAATTATTCTTCCCACTGACACCAATGATGGGGTACTATTCCTTCCACTGACACTAATTATTCCCACTGATACCAATGGTGGAGCACTATTTCTCCCACTAACACCATTGATGGGGTACTATTCTTCCCACTGACACCAATGATGTGGCACTGTTCTTTCCACTGATGCCAACAATGGGCACTATTCCTCACACTAAGGCCAATTATGGGGCATTTTACACTGACACCAATTATAGGGCACTATTCCTTCCACTGACACCAATGATGGGGAACTATTCCTCCCACTGATACCAATGATAGGACACTATTCCTCCCTCTAATACCAATAATGGGGGACTATTCCTCCTAATGATACCAACAATGGGCACTATTCCTCCTAATGATACCAACAATGGGCACTATTCCTCACACTAAGTCCAATTATGGGCCACTTTCTATTTCCACTGGTCACAGTCCGGCCCCTAGATCCATAGATGGGGGACTGTTTCTCCCACAATGGAGCACTATTCTTTCCGCTGACACCAACAATGTGTCACCATTTCTCATATGGATACCAATGATGGGGCACTATTCCCCACACTGAAAATAACAATAAGGGACTATTCCTCCCACTGATACCAACCATGGGGCACTATTTCTCCCACTAATGTCAACAATGAGGCAGTATTCCTCCTACTGATACCAATGACGAGGCATTTTTCCTGCCACTAATACCAATGATGGGGCACTATTCCTTCCGCTGATACCAACAATGGGGCACTATTCCACCCACTGACACCAACAATGGGGCACTATTCCACCCACTGATCCAAACAATGAGGTACTACACCTCCCACTAAAACTAATTATGGGGCATTTTCTACTCCCACTGGTCAGTCTGGGCCGCCTAAAGGACAGTAAAGTGATCTTTGATTAGAACGTCTGGAGACTTCTGCCATAGGGAATAGTTAATACCGCTGGCAGGATTCATTTTTCTGTGCCCCTTTTGGGGATATTCCCCTTCACTTCCTGTCTTGTTGGCACAACAGGACGTCAGTTCAGTTTTCTTGCTGCTGTTGGATCTTGTTGCTCTGAATATTTATGTGCGATACGACGTCACGCCTTGTCATATAATGTTACGCCATGTCATACGATGTCACGCCATGTCATACAACGTCATATCTCGATGTTCCTGTCTTACAGTGAAAGGTCGGACCAACCTGAAAATTAACGAGAAGTACCTCTCCTCTGAATTCACCCCGCCTGCTGGGAAGTGTTCAGGGAGCCAATCCGCATCCAAGGGGCTGTCCCCCAGCAGGTCGAATTCCAGCCTGAGTCTGTACACCACCAGCGCCTCGGCCCCCAACAGTCCGCAGACCAGGAAGGTGAGAATCACGCGAGATTGGTGCAGGAACATGAGCGAGGAGGGCTGAGAGGAGCAAAATGGATGGTTTTCTTAAAGGGGTTGCAAAGGTACAATTTTTTTTTTCCTACATATCTTCCTTTACCTTAGTGCAGTCCTCCTTCACTTACCTCATCCTTCCATTTTGCTTTTAAATGTCCTTATTTCTTCTGAGAAATCCTCACTTCCGGTTCTTCTGTCTGTAACTCCACACAGTAATGCGAGGCTTTCTCCCTGATGTGGAGTGTCGTGCTCGCCCCCCCCCCCTTTGGACTACAGGAGAGTCAGGACATCAACTAACACACAGCTCCCTTCTCTATCTGCAACGTAGAGAGCGTCCTGACTCTCCTGTAGTCCAAGGGAGGGGGCGAGCACGACACTCCACACCAGGGAGAAAGCCTCGCATTACTGTGTGGAGTTACAGACAGAAGAACAGGAAGTGAGGATTTCTCAGAAGAAATAAGGACATTTAAAAGCAAAATGGAAGGATGAGGTAAGTGAAGGAGTACTGCACTAAGGGAAAGGAAGATATTTAGGGGGAAAACAAATTATCATTACAATTTCTTTAACTAATATTCAATATTATAATTAGAAAAAGATGTTGGGGATTATTTCGATAAAGGGGATTTGTAAAATGTTGCGATTGTTGGGACAGGAAGGGACACCTCCCATCCTCTCAAAGGTCCAAGATTTTTTCTGTTTTGCCTTCTTTGAAACTGATGATTATTTGGCATCACTGGCGATAAATCGGTCGCTGTTATTTAACCGCTTTCCGCACGCCGCTATACGTCGGCAGAATGGCACAGAATGGTACGTCCCTTTGAATTTGACGCCTAGCAGGTGCGCGCTCGGCGCTGCGTGCCCTCGGGAGTGCGCTCGAACTCGATGTTCGCCGACGACCTGCGATCGCGGTGTGGAGAGGCGGAACAGGGAGATGCCTATGTAAGCAAGGCATTTCCCTGTTCTGCCTAGTGACAGGACACTGATCAACTGCTCACTGTGATCGGGAACAGTGATCACTGTTGTGTCATTGGTAGCCCATCCCCCCACAGTTAGAATCACTCCCTTGGACACACTTCCTAGGGTTCCGGGCATAATTTATTTTTTATTTTTTTGCAAGCTAAAATTAATCACATTAGTGCCTAAAACATATTAGGTGGGGTCGTATCCATCATATGTGTGGACGTGTCCATCATATGTGTGGGTGTGTCCATAATCTGTGTGGGCGTATCCATCCTATGTGTGGGCTTATCCATCCTATGTGTGGGCGTATCCATGCTAGCTGTGGGCGTATCCATCCTAGGTGTGGGCGTATCCATCATATGTGTGGGCATGGGAAACCCAGTTCCTTTTTCTTCCTGTTTTTTCAGGGAGAGGTGCATGCTGGGAGATTTTTAGGCACAGTAATGACCCAGAGACTCCTGGAGTCCGAGGAGGCAATGGGGTCTTAGGACAGAAAGTTGAACCACCTAGGACCAGGAAGTGGGCAGATTACGAAATCTGCCTAGTAACAGCCAGATAGAAGGCAAGCTGTTAATAGAATGTCCATTTTTAGGGTGGAACTCTGCTTTAACCCCTCGATCGCCCCCCTAGTGTTTAACCCCTTCCATGCCAGTGTCATTTACACAGTAATCAGTGCATTTTTATAGCACTTGACCAGCTAAAGTGACACAGTGCCGAATCGCAAAAAGTGCTCTAGTCAGGAAGGAGGTAAATTCTTCCGTGGCAGGAAGATTCGAGAGGGGAGCACAGTGGCGTAGTGGTTAGCACTTCTGCCTTGCAGCAGTGAGCTCCTCATGTTGAATCCTGGATACTATTTGCATGGAGTTGGCATATTCTTGTTGTGCCTGTGTGGGTTTCCTCCAGGTCCTCTTGCTTTCCTCCCACACTCCAAAAACAGGCTGGTAGGCTAATTGGCTCCTGTCTATGCATGTAAGTTAGGGAGTAGGGTCATTGTATTTGCTTTATTCGTTGAGCCTTTCTGTCCATCCATCTTACATCCATGTACAAATCACCCCCAGGCTGTCCTTCGGAGGACCCGATCTGGCGACCGATGTCAAAGGTCTAGGTCGTCTCTCATCACAGATGTGGCGGATTTAAAGTTCTCAGCAGCTGAAGACGGCACGAATTCCACCTCAACAGGTCAGTTATGAATAGCCTGGTGTTAGAGATAAGATGGCCTGGTGATACTGGTCCTTTCATACACATTCTCCCTTGCCTTACCTGTATACTGGTCATTCCATGGACATTATCCCTTGCCTTTCCTGTATACTGGTCATTCCATGGACATTATACCCTGCCTTACCTGTATACTGGCCATTCCATAGACATTATCCCTTGCCTTACCTGTATACTGGTCATTTCATGGACATTCTCCCTTGCCTTACTTGTATACTGGTCATTCCATGGACATTATACCCTGCCTCACCTGTATACTGGTCATTCCATAGACATTATCCCTTCCCTTACCTGTATACTGGTCATTTCATGGACATTCTCCCTTGCCTTACCTGTATACTGGTCATTCCATGGACATTATCCCTTGCCTTACCTGTATACTGGTCATTCCATGTACATTATCCCTTGCCTTACCTGTATACTGGTCATTCCATGGACATGTTCTCTTGCCTTACCTGTATACTGGTCATTCCATGGACATTATCCCTTGCCTTACTTGTATACTGGTCATTCCATGGACAGTATCCCTTGCCTCACCTGTATACTGGTCATTCCATGGACATTATCCCTTGCCTTACTTGTATACTGGTCATCCCATTGACATTATCCCTTGCCTAACCTGTATACTGGTAATTTCATGGACATTATCCCTTGCCTAACCTGTATACTGGTCATCCCATGGATATTATCCTTTGCCTTACCTGTATACTGGTCATCCCATGGATATTATCCCTTGCCTTACCTGTATACTGGTCATTCCATGGACATTATCCCTTGCCTTACGTGTATACTGGTCATTCCATGGGCATTATCCCTTGCCTTATCTGTATACTGGTCATTCCATGGATATTATCCCTTGCCTTACTTGTATACTGGTCATCCCATTGACATTATCCCTTGCCTAACCTGTATACTGGTCATCCCATGGATATTATCCTTTGCCTTACCTGTATACTGGTCATCCCATGGATATTATCCCTTGCCTTACGTGTATACTGGTCATTCCATGAACATTATCCCTTGCCTTACCTGTATACTGGTCATTCCATGGATATTATCCCTTGCCTAACCTGTATACTGGTCATCCCATGGATATTATCCTTTGCCTTACCTGTATACTGGTCATCCCATGGATATTATCCCTTGCCTTACCTGTATACTGGTCATTCCATGGACATTATCCCTTGCCTTACCTGTATACTGGTCATTCCATTGACATTATCCCTTGCCTAACCTGTATACTGGTCATTCCATGGATATTATCCCTTGCCTTACTTGTATACTGGTCATTCCATGGACATTATCCCTTGCCTAACCTGTATACTGGTAATTTCATGGACATTATCCCTTGCCTCACCTGTATACTGGTCATCCCATGGACATTTTCCATTGCCTTACCTGTATTCTGGTCATTCCATAGACATTATTGTGACGGTAGTCGAACATATCTCCGTCATCCATTCCCTTCTTCTCATATAAAAGAAATCACTCAATATTCCACGAGTAGGAATATCCCTGGAATCACCGAATAATCCACACATGAGCCAAGGCTTAATGTTGGATGTAACAGGACACCCTTTATTGAAAACCACAGCACACTTTTATACAGGATTTGGAACATCCCGCCCCCAACAACCGCTTTCCTATTGGTCCATTGTAAAGTATGCAGTCTACACACAGGTCCTCCTAAACCATGCAAATGAGGACTTGAAAATGACCCAGCAGAGATTGGTCAGAAATCTTTGAATAGAAAGACTGCTATGTGTATTCAGACAAAAGCCCCAGTGGGGCAATCAATGTACACAATAGCCACCCACAGAACAATGTGACCGTCTGGACAGTTGAGTCAGCTTCAAGACAGAGAGCTGGCCGGTGGTGGACATTAGCATTCACATTAGACAATGACATTCTAATTGAATTCACACAATAAGGTCTTTCAAAAGCCTGTCCAACTTAGCACATCAACAGCCCTTTACACAGAGGAATAAGCCCTCTTATTGACCGGTTGTGGTCTAGAATAAACCAACAACTTTTAATATTTCAAGGTATCCTGCCATACATGATTTATCAGTAATGTCCCATTTTATAGAATTTATGATATCATTTCTTTGTCACCCTATGGCCCTATTGGACATAAGGTGACCCTAGACATAGGAGGATCTAAGTCTGTCACAATTATCCCTTGCCTTACCTGTATACTGGTCATTCCATGGACATTATGCCTTGCCTCACCTGTATACTGGTCATCCCATGGATATTATCCCTTGCCTTACGTGTATACTGGTCATCCCATGGATATTATCCCTTGCCTTACCTGTATACTGGTCATTCCATGGACATTATCCCTTGCCTCACCTGTATACTGGTCATCCCATGGATATTATCCCTTGCCTTACCTGTATACTGGTAATTTCATGGACATTATCCCTTGCCTCACCTGTATACTGGTCATCCCATGGACATTATCCCTTGCCTTACGTGTATACTGGTCATCCCATGGACATTTTTCATTGCCTTACCTGTATTCTGGTCATTCCATAGACATTATCCCTTGCCTTACCTGTATACTGGTCATTCCATGGACATTATCCCTTGCCTAACCTGTATACTGGTCATCCCATGGACATTATCCCTTGCCTTACGTGTATGCTGGTCATCCCATGGACATAATCCATTGCCTTACCTGTATTCTGGTCATTTCATAGACATTATCCCTTGCCTTACCTGTATACTGGTCATCCCATGGACATTATCCCTTGCCTTACCTGTATTCTGGTCATTACATAGACATTATCCCTTGCCTTACCTGTATACTGGTCATCCCATGGACATTATCCCTTGCCTTACCTGTATACTGGTCATTCCATGGACATTATCCCTTGCCTTACGTGTATACTGGTCATTCCATGGACATTATCCCTTGCCTTACGTGTATACTGGTCATCCCATGGATATTGTCCCTTGCCTTACGTGTATACTGGTCATCCCATGGACATTATCCCTTGCCTTACCTGTATACTGGTTATTCCATGGACATTATCCCTTGCCTTACGTGTATACTGGTCATCCCATGGACATTATCCCTTGCCTAACCTGTATACTGGTAATTTCATGGACATTTTCCATTGCCTTACCTGTTTACTGGTCATTCCATGGACATTATCCATTGCCTTACCTGTATTCTGGTCATTCCATAGACATTATCCCTTGACTTACCTGTATACTGGTCATTCCATGGACATTATCCCTTGCCTAACCTGTATACTGGTCATCCCATGGATATTATCCCTTGCCTTACGTGTATACTGGTCATCCCATGGACATTATCCATTGCCTTACCTGTATTCTGGTCATTCCATAGACATTATCCCTTGCCTTACCTGTATACTGGTCATCCCATGGACATTATCCCTTGCCTTACCTGTATACTGGTCATCCCATGGACATTATCCCTTGCCTTACCTGTATACTGGTCATCCCATGGACATTATCCCTTGCCTTACGTGTATACTGGTCATCCCATGGACATTATCCCTTGCCTTACCTGTATGCTGGTCATTCCATGGACATTATCCCTTGCCTTACGTGTATACTGGTCATTCCATGGACATTATCCCTTGCCTTACCTGTATACTGGTCATTCCATGGACATTATCCATTGCCTTACCTGTATACTGGTCATCCCATGGACATTATCCCTTGCCTTACGTGTATACTGGTCATTCCATGGACATTATCCATTGCCTTACCTGTATTCTGGTCATTTCATAGACATTATCCCTTGCCTTACCTGTATACTGGTCATCCCATGGACATTATCCCTTGCCTTACCTGTATTCTGGTCATTTCATAGACATTATCCCTTGCCTTACCTGTATACTGGTCATCCCATGGACATTATCCCTTGCCTTACGTGTATACTGGTCATCCCATAGACATTATCCCTTGCCTTACCTGTATACTGGTCATTCCATGGACATTATCCCTTGCCTTACCTGTATACTGGTCATTCCATGGACATTATCCATTGCCTTACCTGTATTCTGGTCATTTCATAGACATTATCCCTTGCCTTACCTGTATACTGGTCATTCCATGGACATTATCCCTTGCCTTACGTGTATACTGGTCATTCCATGGACATTATCCCTTGCCTTACCTGTATACTGGTCATCCCATGGACATTATCCCTTGCCTTACCTGTATACTGGTCATCCCATGGACATTATCCCTTGCCTTACCTGTATACTGGTCATTCCATGGACATTATCCCTTGCCTTACGTGTATACTGGTCATTCCATGGGAGGAATTCTGCCCTTCATTGGTGTTGTCAATGAATAAAAAAGCACCCCAAGGGCCAGATAAAATCAAGCAAACTGCTGCATTTGGCCCCCGGGCCGCAGTTTGGAGACCACTGGTCTATATACCCCTAACCTTTCTTGTATACCAGTCATCCCAAGGTACATATGTTATATCTTCTCTGTATACTGTTCATAATTAGTTTTTTAGCTGGAGGTGGTCTTTTTAGTTTTAACTTTATCCCAATAAGATTTGGTCTTTAGTAAATTTATAAAACTGGTGGACGGTCCCGCAGAGGCTCATCCTTTCTTATTTACTGGCAATATTCTACATCCCAGCCTCTGTTATTCTGATCTCTGCTTCTTGTCTTCTATTCCAGATAAAACGGACACCCCTCCGACATGACCTCCCGCGACCTCCGTCCCCTTGGAATCGTACTCCAGATCTGCCGAATAGGAATCTGTGGGCTGGCCCATAGCATGGCAGATAATGCGCCCGACACCTGCTTGTCGAGAGGCGGCCATGACCTTCTGAGACTTGGGGGCTCCAGAGAGTCAGACTTGTTGGGTCTCTCCATGTAGGACAATGAGAGTGGAGGTCACCACCGAGTGACATACTGAATGAATGTGCTGTGTGTGACTATCAGGTGACATCACTCAGCTCCATGATCAACAATTGCCGATACTCTGCTAGTAGATTCTATCTCCCCTGTCCCGCCAATTTATCACAGGAGCTCAGAGTGGAAGTAAAATATCTTTCTCGGCCATCATTAAATGTAAAGGAAGTCTTTCGCCTTTGGTTTTTACTGCTGCCTTCAGGAGGACTGGACATTGGAAAATAAGAAACTTTAGGCCAGCCCAGGACAACCCTTCCTACTACCAGTATGCTTTTGTTTTTTGCTACTGTCCTAAGAGGGAGGAGGACTTATTTTTTGCTAGTGTCCTAAGAGGGGGGAGGACTTATTTTTTGCTAGTGTCCTAAGAGGAAGGAGGACTTATTTTTTCCTAGCACTTTTTTTCTCATTTGCTCTTTAGAAACCGCCATTTAAACTCATTAGAGACATTTCTTTCTCTACTTTCACCCACAAGGTGGTATGACTTGTAGCTATCACTTCTGAGAGACGAGTGTCTGAACTGGTGTCTTTACCCTTCTGGGAACCCTTTCTGGCCTAGCATAGAAGCAAGGTGGTGTTGAGGCCCAGAACTTTCTTCTTGCCAAATGTAGTTTCTGTCTTTTGCCTTAACAAGGACATTATTCTCAGGGCTGGTGCAAGGACTTTTGACACCCTAGGCGAAACCTAATATTGCTGCCCCCACCTTTTTAATGAAGTGCCCATCAAATGCAGCCTCACCAGTGCCCATCAAATGCAGCCTCACCAGTGCCCATCAAATGCAGCCTCACCAGTGCCCATCAATGCAGCCTCACCAGTGCCCATCAATGCAGCCTCACCAGTGCCCATCAATGCAGCCTCAGCAGTGCTCATAAATGCAGCCTCACCAGTGCTAATCAAGGCAGCCTACCTCACCAGCACCCATCAAATGCAGCCTGCCTCACCAGCACCCATCAAATGCAGTCTCACCAGTGCCCATCAAATGCAGTCTCACCAGTGCCCATCAAATGCAGTCTCACCAGCGCCCATCAAATACAGTCTCACCAGCGCCCATCAAATGCAGTCTCACCAGCGCCCATCAAATGCAGTCTCACCAGCGCCCATCAAATGCAGTCTCACCAGCGCCCATCAAATGCAGTCTCACCAGCGCCAATCAAATACAGTCTCACCAGTGCCCATCAAATGCAGTCTCACCAGCGCCCATCAAATACAGTCTCACCAGCGCCCATCAAATGCAGTCTCACCAGCGCCCATCAAATGCAGTCTCACCAGCGCCCATCAAATGCAGTCTCACCAGCGCCAATCAAATGCAGTCTCACCAGCGCCCATCAAATGCAGCCTCACTAGCGCCCATCAAATGCAGTCTCACCAGCACCCATCAAATGCAGTCTGCCTCACCCACGCCCATCAAACGCAGCCTCATAGCGCCCATCAAATGCAGCCTCACCAGCGCCCAACAAGCCAGCCTGCCTCACCAGTGCCCATCAATGAATGCTTGCTTGCTTCCATTCATTTCGGAGTTCGGACACAGTCCTCTGCTGCCGCTGCGCCTCTGACACTATGTGTGAATGGAGTGGCGGCTGCCTGCTGATGCTGAGACTTAGTTGCTTGCTGGAGAGAGAAGAGAGTAAGGACACCAGTGGCCGGGCACCCTAGGTGGCTGCCTAGTTTGGCTAGTGGTAGCACCGGCCCTGATTGTTCTTCCATTATATGATTCTGTCTTTCTGCCACTGGTTCTTTTTCTTTGTAATCCCAGGCAGACCATCATCCAAGCTTATGATTTCAAGGATCGGTTTCCATACTTACCTCTTAAGGCGCACTCTACTAGATCTGTGAGCACTTCTTGGACTTTTCAGCGTCAGGCATATATTTCCAAGATTTGCTAGGCTGCCACAGTTCACACATTCCTTAAGTTCTACCTGGTAGGCATTGCGGCCTCATCTGATTCCGGGTGTAGGGTCCTTTAGGTGGCTTTTTGAGCTGCAGGTAGTCCCCAGTTTTCTGCTATTTTCTTGGGCCTTTTTGCATTTGTTTGCTCTGTTACCTGCCCCTTTTTGGGAGTGTTTTTGGGTGTCACTCAATGGACTCACTGTAAACTTCCTTTCTTGGAGTTCATTGAGTGACATGGGTCTTCTTTTTTTGGGATCATGTTCTCAGTACTGCTTTGCTGCAAAACTGAGGCATGCTTAGAGTTGGATGGCTTATCCTTGGCTGACCTTCATTTTTTTTCTGCCGATGCCCAAACCTCCTTAAGGCGGGAGTATAACCCGAAGGTGAAAGACTTCCTGTCTCCCAATGGACTCTAAAAAAAATATTTTAGGGTAAATACAAATCCCATCATTCCAGATTTCATTCAGCATGAAACAAAAATTGTCACACTGGTAATCCATGAAAGTAAAGAGTACTAGTTTGACATATTAACAGATGCCGCTTACTGCAACTTTTCATTACGTTACCTCTAAGCACTTACTGGAAACAAACTCCCAATGTCCCGTTATTAGTAAATCTTCTGCTATCTTTCCTGTACAGAGCTACATTGAAAGTCCTTAACTTCTGTTCAGAAAACCGACAGCACAAACATTTCCAAACTAGACTTTGTACTCAAAACTTGCACTTTCATATCTCAACATGATCCTTAGACAGAGACCCCATCCTCAGTAGACAGGGACCCCATTCCCAGTAGACAGAGACCCCATCCTCAGTAGACAGAGACCCCATCCTCAGTAGACAGAGACCCCATCCTCAGTAGACAGAGACCCCATCCTCAGTAGACAGAGACCCCATCCTCAGTAGACAGAGATCCTATCCGTAGTAAAAAGAGACACCATCTGTATTAAAAAGAGACCCCATATTTAGGACACACATTTTTTTGGTATAGAGAGACCTCATTCTTAGAACATGAAGACTTCATCTTCAGCAGAGAACCCATTCGTAGGATACAGTGATCCTATCAGAACACAGAGACCCCATTCTCAGTACACAAAGACCCCATTCTCAGTACGCAGAGGCAGCATCCTCAGTATGCAGATATCTCATCCTTGGTACACAGAGACCCCACCCTTGGTAGGCAGAGACCCCACCTTTGGTAGGCAGAGACCCCATTCTTGTTAGGCAGAGACCCCAACCTTAGAACATCCTTCATCTTCAGTAGAGAACCCATGATTAGGTCACAGTGATCCTATCAGTACACAGAGGTCCCATTCTCGGTATGCAGAGACCCCACCCTTGGTAGGCAGAGACCCCACCTTTGGTAGGCAGAGACCCCATTCTTATTAGGCAGAGACCCCAACCTTAGAACATCCTTCATCTTCAGTAGAGAACCCATGATTAGGACACAGTGATCCTATCAGTACACAGAGATCCCATTCTCGGTATGCAGAGACCCCACCCTTGGTAGGCAGAGACCCCACCTTTGGTAGGCAGAGACCCCATTCTTGTTAGGCAGAGACCCCAACCTTAGAACATCCTTCATCTTCAGTAGAGAACCCATGATTAGGACACAGTGATCCTATCAGTACACAGAGGTCCCATTCTCGGTATGCAGAGACCCCACCCTTGGTAGGCAGAGACCCCACCTTTGGTAGGCAGAGACCCCATTCTTGTTAGGCAGAGACCCCAACCTTAGAACATCCTTCATCTTCAGTAGAGAACCCATGATTAGGACACAGTGATCCTATCAGTACACAGAGGTCCCATTCTCGGTATGCAGAGACCCCACCCTTGGTAGGCAGAGACCCCACCCTTGGTAGGCAGAGACCCCACCTTTGGTAGGCAGAGACCCCATTCTTGTTAGGCAGAGACCCCAACCTTAGAACATCCTTCATCTTCAGTAGAGAACCCATGATTAGGACACAGTGATCCTATCAGTACACAGAGGTCCCATTCTCGGTATGCAGAGACCCCATCCTTGGTAGGCAGAGACCCCATCCTTAGAACATCTTTCGTCTTCAGTAGAGAACCCATGATTAGGAAACAGAGGTCCCATTCTCAGTACACAGGGACCCCATTCTTAATATCCAGAGATACTATCCTCAGTGTGCAAAGACCCCAACCTTAGTACATAAAGACTCCATCCTCAATACACAGGGACCCAATCTTTAGGAGGTGTGTTGGATCTCTACAGAGAGACCACTGCTTTTCCCACAAAAAGCAAGGCTTTCCTAAAAAACTGTAAGACTTTGCACAGCTTTGTTCTGATGCCCCTGGAATGTATTTACCTCATTTAAACTGAACGGTCAGCTGGCTTTTAATATATAAACTCTTGTAGCAGCTTTAATATAATGACAGCTGCTGGAATTTTATGCATTAGGGAAGAAGGTCAGTGAGTACACATAAGGAAGGCCAGTAGAGTGAGAGTGATCAGGGGAGGCCAGTAGGGTGAGAGTGATCAGGGGAGGCCAGTAGGGTGAGAGTGATCAGGGGAGGCCAGTAGGGTGAGAGTGATCAGGGGAGGCCAGTAGGGTGAGAGTGATCAGGAGAGGCCAGTTGGAAGAAGGTAAAGAGGGGAAACCTGTGGAAGAGAATGAGGGAGGCCAACTGGGGGATAGAAAGTAGAAGGTGAAAGTGGACCAATAATAAAGAATAAGCAGGGGAGGTCAGTATGGGAATCTGTACAGAGAGGCCCTTCAAAGAGGAAGTGCATGGAGGCCAGTAGGTGAACAGAGGCTGGAGAAGAAGAGGAGCAAATAGGAAAACACGTCAGGGAGGTGAATTGGGGAAGCATGAGGAACAGAAGCCAGCAAAAGAAGAAGAGACCAGTGGCTGAAGCCTAGGATAGACTGCAGAGAATTTAAAATCCTAATGCCGCGTACACACGATCGGAAAATCCGACAAAAAAAAACGTGGATTTTTTTTTTCAATTAAATCTCGGCTCAAACTTGTGTTGCATACACACGGTCACACAAATCTTGTCGGGAATCCCGAACGTCAAGAACGCTGTGACGTACAAAAGGTATGAAGAGCCAAATCAATAAAGTTCAATAGGCAGTTCGGCTCTTCTGTTTGATTCTGAGCATGCATGTTTTTTTGTGCGTCGGAATTGCATACAGACGATCGGAACTTCCGACAAGAACTTTTCTTGTTGGAAAAATCGTGAACCAGCTCTCAAATTTTTGTTGTCGGAAATTCCGACAGAAAAAGTGAGATGAAGCCTACACACAGTCGGAATTTCCGACCAAAAGCTCACATCAAACTTTTCTTGTCGGAATTTCCGATCGCGTGTACGCGCCATTAGACTGTGGTGAGGCCATAGGGTCCATTATGCTGGATTTAAAGGATTATGGAAGTATGATGGGGCAAGACCCTTAGCGTAATGGAATAGGTATGTGTAAGACAGGAATATGGACGGCAACATAAATGGCAGTTTAGCAGGAAGTGATGTCATTTCCTGTTCGGTCACACCATTGCGCCAGTTTCAGCAATAGTATATTGTTATGTAAGAGTTGGGTGAGCGGTGTACCGGTTTCTCTCAAAAATGGTGTGTACTGGGAACGGGGAGTGATGTGAGATGGGATTCAGCAAGTGATACGATAGAGCAGGGGTCTCCCAACTTTTCAAACAAAGGGCCAGTTTATTGTCTTTCAGACTTTAGAAGGGCCAGACTGTGGCCAGCGGAGGCAGAAAATGTCCTGGGCCTCAGGGTTGGTGGTCAGTAGGAGGAGGAGTAGTGCCCCTATTAGTAGGAGGAATAGTATCCCATCATTGGTATCAGTGGAAGAAATAGTGCCTCCTTGTTGGCGTCAGTGAAAGGAATAGTACCTCACACCAGTGAGAGGGATAGTGCCCGAGGGCCGGATAAAGGCTAGCAAAGGGCCACATCTGGCCTTCGGGCCACAGTCTGGAGACCCCTGCGATAGAGGATGTTCTCTGGAGTCTGAAAGGGAAAAAAATGGAGCTCCTGGCAGCCATATTGACCTCACACTGACCATAACCTAGGGGACTTCTCATGAAACAGATGCTCGTAGAATTACCATTTCAGGAATGATGATTCCAGTCTTGACACCTAGCCAATATGATCCTGAAATGGCTCCTTATATATTGAAATATTATGGTAAACACATGCAGCCATGAGCTTTTTTATGCCAGAGTCCTCAATAGTGGTAAATTGGGGACTGTGATCAGTCACCTCCTACCATGTTATTTAAAGGTATTTGTATCCACAGATCTGCTTAAGTAATGCAAAGAAATACAAAAATAACTTTCCAAATGCACCCAGACTACAATCCCCATAGATAGAGGGTGTTTAATATGCCGTGTGGGGGTCCATTAAGCCCACAACCTGCACCCCGTCTTTTTCCTTGAGTTGACGAAAAACCTGGAGCCCATCAGCTCTAGGCTTGGGCAGTACCCCCTAAAATGCCCAGCTGGTGTTGAAGGTCAAATGTGTTATTACCAGTAGAGATACTGGGGTTATCGACATACAGTTATGCCGAACATTACGTTTGTGAGAAAACAGAAGAGTGGAAGAGGATTGGGGTACACAATAGAGGAACAGATGGGAAATGGGTTACAATAAGACAGAGGGGTTGGGGTACAAAAGAAGGACAGAGGGGGTGCCAAATTCCCCTAATCACCAATCCCAGAACTTCCACCCAAATTTTCCTTCCTAAAGCAATGCTCATCTCCTGCCGCCCCCAAATTCACACTAGCAAAGGAGAAAGGAAAATGGACTGCCGCACTAGTGCTTAGTCATGGCTGACTCTCAACACAAATCAACTCCCCCAATCTCCTTTAAAGAGATTCCCACCCCACCATACATGATGCCACAGTGCCCAGGGCAGCTTCCCGTCCCACCCACCCCTTGTCCTGGCCCTGAATTGGGGTGCATAGTAGAAGAACAAAGGGGAAATGGGGTGTACATAATAGGAAGAGGGAGATTGGGGTGTGCTAAGAAAAACAGAGGGGCTTAGCCATGTACAGTAGAAGGACAGAGGAGGATTGGGGTGTACAGTAGAAGGACAGAGGAGGATTGGGGTGTACAATAGGACAGAGGAGGATTGGGGTGTACAATGGAAGGACAGAGAAGGATTGGGGGGGGATATTGGAAAGACAGAGGAGAATTGGGGTGTACCGTAGAAGGACAGAAGAGGATTGGGGTGTAGAGTGGAAAGACAGAGGAGGATTGGGGTGTACAGTAGAAGGAAAGATGAGGATTGGGGTGTACAATGGAAGGACAGATGAGGATTGGGGTGTACAGTAGAAGGACAGAGGAGGATTGGGTGTACAATGGAAGGAAAGATGAGGATTGGGGTGTACAGTAGAAGGACAGATGAGGATTGGGTGTACAGTAGAAGGACAGAGGAGGATTGGGGTGTACAATTGAAGGACAGAGGAGGATTTGGGTG
The DNA here is from genome assembly GCA_029574335.1 of Rana kukunoris. NCBI lineage: Eukaryota > Metazoa > Chordata > Amphibia > Anura > Ranidae > Rana > Rana kukunoris. The sequence goes on from CM056053.1 coordinate 476,392,353, forward strand.
TACAATGGAAGGACAGAGAAGGATTGGGGTGTACAGTGGAAAGACAGAGGAGGATTGGGGTGTACAATGGAAGGACAGAAGGATTGGGGTGTACAGTGGAAAGACAGAGGAGGATTGGGGTGTACAATAGAAGGACAGAGGAGGATTGGAGTGTACAATAGAAGGACAGAGGAGGATTGGGGTGTACAGTAGAAGGACAGAGGAGGATTGGGGTGTACAATAGAAGGACAGAGGAGGATTGGAGTGTACAATAGAAGGACAGAGGAGGATTGGGGTGTACAGTAGAAGGACAGAGGAGGATTGGGGTTGTACATTACAAGCATTGAGGGGGATTGGGATACAGCCGAGCTAAAGAGGGGGATTGGGTTCCAAATGAGGGACAGAGATGGATTGGGGTTCAATAGAGGTAATTTGGGTACCATAGAGTTACAGAAGGTGATTGGACCCTAAAGAAGGGCAGTTGGCACTTGTATATATCTGGTCCACTGTGATACACTTTTTGACTCTCATGCCTGGTTCTGGTATCAGTGACAGAAAAATAGGTCATTGTGAACCTGAGCAAGTCTTCATGGACTATTCCATTACAAATTTCAGTGCTATATTAATAAGGAGCTGACTGGTGTCACCGGATGGATGGGGAGTGTTGTGCGCATTGTGTGTGTGTTGGACAGTTTGTGTCCCGGTGCTCCCAGCCGGTGTGATCTGCACACAAAGTCACATGGTGGAGTTTATCCACGCGGAGGAGGCAAGCGGCTACTGTACAGAGATCCGTAGAGTCTAATGTCGGTGCTGTGTGATGAGATTAGGTTGTAGTGTTGGTGGGGTCATTGTATGGTGTGATAATCTGCACCCCAGAAGACAGATTGGGGAATGAGAAGACACGTCCATGTGTATATCTGTGTTAGGGGGTGCGCAGTGTATTGTGAGTTATGCTCCAGCCGTATTTGAGTGGAACAAAAAAATAATAATTCCAGATTGTGATCCCCTTATCCCACCAATCAGATCCCATGATCCAAAGGATCCTATATGAGACTCAGGGAATGGGGAGGAAGCACATCGCCTCAATCTGCACAACTCAAACATCTTCTGGTCGCGGGTGAAAACTGAAACATTGTATTTGTTTTTATTGATGTTCTATATTTCCTTTATTATAAATTCACAGCATCATATCCTTATTTCGAAGGTGCTGACCCAGCCAATGGCGATTTATCCTTTTAGAGGCAATCAGATCTTTATACCTGGTTCCCAACTCCGCCCAGCAATGTCTCTGCTATGGCACAGTCGCACTCTCCCTGGTGGAGTTTTCTATTGATGTTTTCAAGTACAAGGTCTAGCACCTTTTAGTGTGAGTCGGGTCCCATTTAAGGTACTCTTTTTAAAGGGTCACTCTACCCAAAGCTGAGATTTCAGGGTTCGGTAAAATGTCACAGAGTCACGCCACCTCCATTTTTACGCCAAAAATAAACACAATGCTGGCGCACACAGGAACTACTGTAATTTTAAATTGTCCTCAGTGCAAAGTCCTGTAAGCTATGAAAAACTTTGTAATGAGTCACAGTTCTTTGATGAAAGGCAGCCTTGTGTGGGGAGCCGAAGCAATGCTCCAAGGACATGTAGATAAAAAACAAACAAAAAAACAGGCGCCAATAAATAAACTGCTGGACTTTAATGAAAAAGTAACACAAAAGCACTCACATAATGGTTGAAGTACACAGGCATAAGGTGAAGGTCTTCATGAATCGTCCAAACCAGCCGAGGATTGGTAGGGTCCCAGGGAACTCTTCATGCTGATGTCTGCTATGCAGGAACGACGAACAGCGCTGATTTCCGGGAGCGTGCAGGTGTTGTGTGCGAGCGTGTCAGCAAAGGAAGCTGGAGCGCACTCTGGAACGCACGCTGGGACGCTACGGTTGCGGCTTGGAAGGGGGGAATGACGTCATCACGCAAGACTTCAAGGATACGACGCGTTTCAATGCAAGTGCCATGTGTTGAATCTCTGATGACACACGGCGCGCACCTTTTTCAACAAAAAGGTGCGCGCCGTGTGTCATCAGAGATTCAACACACGGCACTTGCATTGAAACGCGTCGTGCGCTCCAGCTTCCTTTGCCGACACGCTCGCACACAACACCTGCACGCTCCCGGAAATCAGCGATGTTCGTCCTTCCTGCATAGCAGACATCAGCATGAAGAGTTCCCTGGGACCCTACCAATCCTCGGCTGGTTTGGACGATTCATGAAGACCTTCACCTTATGCCTGTGTACTTCAACCATTATGTGAGTGCTTTTGTGTTACGTTTTCATTAAAGTCCAGCAGTTTATTTATTGGCGCCTGTTTTTTTGTTTGTTTTTTATCTCCATTTTTACGCCACCTTTTTCCTCGTTGTTTTGGGAACTCTAGTGGTGAAATTGGTCTGCTGAATTCCCAGTTCCGTCCACCTGCCGCCGCCACCACCATTCTGAGGGATTCCTGCTGCATTCTTCATTATAGGATGGAAAATGCAACAGGAAGACTATAGCCGGGAAACTGCCTCGGCTGGTAACTCCACCAAACCCCACCTATAATTTTACGGCGATACGACCCTGAAAATGAGATTGTCGCAAACCTGTTAAAAGAACATATATTTGTAAAATGAAAGCTCCATTGATAGTGGCATTATTAGACCAGCTTGTTTTTTTGTTTTTTTTTGAATACGTGTATATATTTTTATCTGATCCTTATTTTGAGGCGATATTTTGTCACCTGCGTGCTGGGCAATTAGGATAAAATATTCTTCCGTCTGTATAATACCGATTGTAGCACGCTTGCTAAGAGCATGCGTGTACCTTACACTGAAGATACAGTAAGAAACTTTAGGCTATCCATAGATGCAACCCAAACTGGCAGTGCCGCCATATTGGCGTTGGTCGGCCTGGGTTTTACGGGTCAGAGGACAGCAAGCACCTCAGTCTAAACTCTGATATGTTTTATATGAGGTGGTGCCATGAGTCCTGGATAAAGATCACCCTTCGTAGTGCTGGATGAGCCCTTTACCCTGGAAAAGGAAGGCTTTGAGGGCCCAGCAGATGTCCACTGTACTAAGAGAGCATTAGGTGCCCAACACTTGGGAGATTTCTTGTTCTGTGAAAGTTTTGGTGACCACGGGTAGCCATTGTCCAACAAGAGTAAATACGGCTTGAGGTGTTGTTTGTGTGCACAATGCCCTTATATCATGCTCAAAGGCAGAGGCGCCTGCACGGCTAACCTCCAAAAGTAGCAGGAACCAGAAGGAAGTAGAAGACAATGTCTACCTGTGAGAACAAGAAGGAAGTAGGTGACAATGTCTACCTGTGGGAACAAGAAGGAAGTAGATGACAATGTCTACCTGTGGGAACAAGAGGGAATCTAGATGACAATGTCTACCTGTGGGAACAAGAAGGAAGTAGGTGACAATGTCTACCTGTGGGAACAAGAAGGAAGTAGATGACAATGTCTACCTGTGGGTACAAGAAGGAAGTAGGTGACAATGTCTACCTGTGGGTACAAGAAGGAAGTAGGTGACAATGTCTACCTGTGGGAACAAGAAGGAAGTAGATGACAATGTCTACCTGTGGGAACAAGAGGGAATCTAGGTGACAATGTCTACCTGTGGGTACAAGAAGGAAGTAGGTGACAATGTCTACATGTGGGAACAAGAGGGAATCTAGATGACAATGTCTACCTGTGGGAACAAGAAGGACGTAGGTGACAATGTCTACCTGTCGGAACAAGAAGGAAGTAGATGACAATGTCTACCTGTGGGAACAAGAAGGAAGTAGGTAACAATGTCTACCTGTGGGAACAAGAAGGAAGTAGATGACAATGTCTACCTGTGGGTACAAGAAGGAAGTAGATGACAATGTCTACCTGTGGGAACAAGAGGGAATCTAGGTGACAATATCTACCTGTGGGAACAAGAAGGAAGTAGATAACAATGTCTACCTGTGGGAACAAGAAAGAAGTAGGTGACAATGTCTACCTGTGGGTACAAGAAGGAAGTAGATAACAATGTCTACCTGTGGGAAGATGAAGGAAGTAGGTGACAATGTCTACCTGTGGGAACAAGAAGGAAGTAGGTGACAATGTCTACCTGTAGGAAGAAGGAATTAGGTGACTATGTCTACCTGTGGGAAGAAGAAGAAGGAAGTAGGTGACAATGTCTACCTGTGGGAAGATGAAGGAAGTAGGTGACAATGTCTACCTGTGGGAACAAGAAGGAAGTAGGTGACAATGTCTACCTGTAGGAAGAAGAAGGAAGTAGGTGACAATGTCTACCTGTAGGAAGAAGGAAGTAGGTGACTATGTCTACCTGTGGGAAGAAGAAGGAAGTAAATGACAATGTGTACCTGTGGGAACAATAAGAAAGTAGATGGCCCGTAATCGGTAAGGATGTTGATTTCTTAATTTATACATATCAAAAGGTGCTAAATAAAAACATCACATCACAAGGAGCACAAAGGAGATCAAAAATTTACACATTACATGCTTAGACGGTGCTTACTCATAACACAGTGAAACGCGTCAACATTTTATCTCCTTTGTGTTTCTTGAGCTGTGATGTTTTTATCTTTCACCTTTTGATATGCACCAATAAAGAAATCAAGACCCTTAACGATTTACGGGCCATCTACTTTCTTCTTGTTCCCACAGGCAGCCATTGCCACCTCTTGGGTAGGTGAAGGTATCTGTCAATAGATAGGAGGACCTCTACTCCTTTGTTGTTCCCACAGGCAGCCATTGCCAACCTCTTGGGTAGGTGAAGGGACCTGTCAACAGACAGCAGGACCTCTACTCCTTTCTTCTTGTTCCCACAGGTAGCCATTGCCACATCTTGGGTAGCCCAAGTGATAGGGACCTGTCAATGGATAGCAGGACCTCTACTCCTTTCTTGTTCCCACAGGTAGCCATTGCCACATCTTGGGTAGCCCAAGTGAAGGGATCTGTCAATAGACAGCAGGACCTCTACTGCTTTCCTATTGTTCCCACAGGTAGCCATTGCCACCTCTTGGGTAGGCAAGGGGACCTGTCAGCAGACAGCAGGACCTCTACTCCTTTCTTCTTGTTCCTGCAGGCAGCCATTGCCACTCCCTGGGTAGGTCAGGGGACCTGTCAATAGACAGCAGGACCCCTACTTCTTTCTTCTTGTCCCCACATGCAGCCATTGCCACCTCTTGGGTAGGTGAAGGGACCTGTCAACAGACAGCAGGACCTCAACTCATAGATGGTCTTGTCATCAGATAAAGACCTGCTCTTCTATAGACAACTTCCTTCTGAGCATAGTAGTTCCTGGCTGCCATTTGAAACCATGGACTTCGCTAATTTATTGGAGTCAACGGGCCAAAAAAAAAACAGTTGATGAATTTGAACCCACTTACTTGTTCCTGCAAGTTGGGAAACCAGGGGATGGAAACTTCTAAAGGCATGCATTGGCAGTCCTGATTTCAGTGCATTATGTCTTGGTATAAAAGACATTGGGGGCAGAGGCATATGTGTGGCTCCAGGCTCTTTCAGTTATGGGGGCACCCGCTGGAGGGGAGGGAGGGGGGGTTGGTAGTAAAAGTGACAGGGCCTACAGTATGAGAGGTACCTGAGCTGTCCTCATACAGATGGATCAGGACAGGTACAGCCAATGATCAGTAAAGGCAATTATTTACCCGTCCTGGTTAGGTGGTTACTAGGGTGACCACATGTCCCGAATTGCCCACATTTTGTAGGTCTGTAGCTTCATTCCGGGACAACACAGTGTCCCAGAATGAAACTGACACAGACTTTTTTGGGGGGTGTGATCAGTGCTTCTAGGTAGAGCGTGCACCCGCCGGTTGTGCTGATTTTTGGGAAGAGGTGGGGGGTTGTCCCTGAATGGCAGTTTGGAAATGTGGTCACCCTAGTGGTTACTCATCGCGTGCTCGTTATCCAGTTGGGAGGGCTCCAGTTTGGTGCTGAGGTCATGGCCAGAGCTTGGTGGGCCCATCACATTTTTTTTGTATACATTTCTATGGTGCTTAGATATATATTGCACAATGAGGAGAACAAGGACTGGAAAAAAAAAACGTCTTCCTCTCCTCTATATGTGTATAGGAGGACTGCGCATTCACAATTATCACTTTCTAAATCTCCCATCAGACTTGCAGCAATAAGCCCCACATCTTCTGGTTTACATAGGCCCCTTTATCTTGTTTTATCTACCAATCCTAGAGATACGTAGACTGTCAGCTCAGCTGACTCCGATTGCCTGTAGACTGCAATTCATCCAGCAGGGGGCGCTGTCTGTGATTACAGGGAGCATTGCTACCATTGATGGTGGTTCATGTTCACCCATCTGCTGCCCTGCCCGGGAACCTGCAGCCTGTATAACCTCTGAGTTACCGTCATCATTTCCCTTTTATTACCCTTGAAGGGAGGGGCAGCTTCAGCCATATATTACCCCCCCCCCCAATGGACAGGCCTTCCAGAGCCCCCAACTCTCCTGCACGCATCATTTAAAAAAAAACATGGGGCTGATGGGGTGATATATGCATTGAATGTAGAATCGTACTGTAACTAATCCTTGTATAAAGGCTAATCTGTATAATAAAGCTTTTCTATACCGCCTGCACGGTGTCCTGTCTCTGTGAGTATCTTATTAAAGTGGACCTGTCTGTCTCTTTACAAGTCTCAATACATTCCATAAACAGTATATTTTTGTATGAAAAGTTCCCCCTGTTATCGGTTGGTGCTTAAAATGTTTGGGGGGAGGGGGGGCAAACAAACTGTACAAAAACTGTTAGTAGTGTAGGACGGTAAATAGCCATTTATCAGGTGATTATGTTTAATTGCTGCTAAATAAAACTATGCCCGTCATATGCAGCCTCACTGTGCCCGTCATATGCAGCCTCACTGTGCTCGTCATATGCAGCCTCACTGTGCCCGTTATGTGCAGCCTCACTGTGCCCGTTATGTGCAGCCTCACTGTGCCCGTCATGTGCAGCCTCACTGTGCCCGTCATATGCAGCCTCACTGTGCCCATCAAATGCAGTGTCCCTGTGCCCGTCACAGTAGGCAAATCAAGTGCACATTTCAAGCAAAATAAAAAATAAAACCACTTAACATAAGGTGTCCTCATCAGAGCCCCTTTTACATCAGATATCCCCATCAGCATCCCCCTATACACCAGGCATCTATATCAGAGCCCCCTTTACAACAGATGTCTCCATCAGAGTTCCCCTTCACATCAGATGTCCCCATCAGAGTCCCCCTTTACATCAGCATCAGAGTCCCCCCACTACAGCAGGCGCCCCCCTTTGCAACAGGTGTCCCCATCAGCATCCCCTTATAAATCAGGTGTCCTAATCAGAGTCCCCCTTCACATCAGATGTCCCCATCAGAGTCCCCCTTTACAGCAGATGTCACCATCAGAGTCCCCCTTTACAGCAGATGTCACCATCAGAGTCCCCCTTTACAGCGGATGTCCCCCCCTCATTCTCGTACTCACCGCAAGTTGCCTGTTATTCACCTTTGGACCGGTTAGAAAGAGTCAAAGAACCTGGAAGTCAAGGTGTGATGGAGTTAATAAAATTATTATTTTGTGTTTATGTTATTTTTCTTCTAGTCACTCAAATATTGCTTTCCTTTCTTATATTGTTTTATTTATTTTATTTCTTGATCTATATATATATATATATGTATATATACTATTATTTTCCTTAAAATAAGTCATTATAGAGTTAAAACCCTTCAGGGGTGATTGAGTGAAAACAGCCGTTACTCGTCCCTTCCTCCCTACTTCCAGCCCCTTCCATCGACCGAAAAAAGATGGCCCCCATGAGTGTAAAATGTAAGCCACGAGGTGAAGCAGAGACATCACAAGAGAAGGCCATATATGGATCAACGAATCAGTTGTACTCATATGAATGATGTCACTCGGTCTATAAAGCTGTGATAACAATAAAAGTTCAGCCTCTTTTGCGGTTGGACACTGAAGGATGTAGACAGATTTTCCCTCTTGTCTGAGTGCTTCACTATTATGATGTTGAATCAGAGGCAGAATGGTTATGCTCTGGAGTTGTGCAAGGGGGTATCCTTATCAAAGGCACAGGATCCACCAATCACACACCACAGCAGGGAACAATGCTTTAGAGGGAGTGTTTAGGGCGCAGAGCTCAGCGCCCCAAAGACTTTCTAAAGGAAGCCAATGGAGCTTCTTGTTTGCAATCATGTGGTTGCAAACATGTCATGCTTCCCATATACCTGTGTGTCCGGCGTCCCGCACACATTTAACCACTTCAGACCCGCGCTACCGTCAAATGACGGCACCAGCGCGGGTCTGAATATCCAACATGCCGTCTTTTGACGGCCGCCCCTTTGGGCGTTCCAAGCGCGCACTGTAGAGCGCGCTGCCGGGAAGCCCTGTGTTGTCCATGTCCCTTGGACACGGCCAATCACAGATCGCGGCGAACGGCCAGTCAGAGTGCCCGTTTGCGATGCGATCTGTGGGCGAATGAGAGATGATCTCATAGATCATCTCTCATTGCCGTTTTACACAGAGACAGCGTCCTGTCTCTGGAGAGGAGGAGCCCGATCTGTGTTCCTTGTACATAGGGACACAGATCGGTCCCCCCCCCAGTCACCCCCCCCCTCCCCCCACAGTTAGAACACACCTAGGATACACATTTAACCCCTTCCTCACCCCCTAGTGTTAACCCCTTCAATGCCAGTCACAGTCAATACAGTAATTAGTGCATATTTATAGCACTGATCGCATTATAAATGTGAATGGCGCCAAAAATGTGTCAAAAGTGTCCGATGTGTCCGCCATAACGTCGCTCCCCTATTTTGTAAGCGCTATAACTTTTGCGCAAACCAGTCGCTTATTGCGTTTTTTTTTTTTTTTTACCAAAAATATGTAGAAGAATACATATCGCCCTAAACTGAGAAAAAAAATGTGTTTTTTTTTTTTTAATTGGGATATTTATTATAGCAACAAGTAAAAAATATTGTATTTTTCTTCAAAATTGTCGCTCTTTTTAGTTTATAGCGCAAAAAATAAAAACCGCACAGGCGATCAAATACCACCAAAAGAAAGCTCTACTTGTGGGGAAAAAAGGACGTCAATTTTGTTTGGGAGCCACGTCGCACGACCGCGCAATTGTCAGTTAAAGCGACGCAGTGCCGGAAGCTGAAATTTCACCTGGGCAGGAGGGGGGTATAAGTGCCCAGTATGCAAGTGGTTAAAGGGACATTATTATTATTATAATTTTTTTCATGATGAATAGCTTTGGGGGGCGGCGCATACAGACCCCGCACCATCTACATGCAGACCCCGCACCACCTACATAGAGACCCCGCACTACCTACATAGAGACCCCGCACTACCTACATAGAGACCCAGCACTACCTACATAGAGACCCCGCACTCCCTACATACAGACCCCCCACTACCTACATACAGACCCCGCACTCCCTACATACAGACCCCGCACTCCCTACATACAGACCCCGCACTCCCTACATACAGACCCCGCACTCCCTACATACAGACCCCGCACCATCTACATGCAGACCCCGCACCACCTACATAGAGACCCCGCACCACCTACATAGAGACCCCGCACTACCTACATAGAGACCCCGCACAACCTACATAGAGACCCCGCACTCCCTACATACAGACCCCGCACTACCTACATACAGACCCCGCACTACCTACATACAGACCCCGCACCACCTACATGCAGACCTCGCACTACCTACATACAGACCCCGCACCACCTACATGCAGACCTCGCACAACCTACATAGAGACCCAGCACTACCTACATAGAGACCCCGCACTCCCTACATACAGACCCCGCACCATCTACATGCAGACCCCGCACCACCTACATAGAGACCCCGCACTACCTACATAGAGACCCCGCACTCCCTACATAGAGACCCAGCACTACCTACATAGAGACCCCGCACTCCCTACATACAGACCCCCCACTACCTACATACAGACCCCGCACTCCCTACATACAGACCCCGCACTCCCTACATACAGACCCCGCACTCCCTACATACAGACCCCGCACTCCCTACATACAGACCCCGCACCATCTACATGCAGACCCCGCACCACCTACATAGAGACCCCGCACCACCTACATAGAGACCCCGCACTACCTACATAGAGACCCCGCACAACCTACATAGAGACCCCGCACTCCCTACATACAGACCCCGCACTACCTACATACAGACCCCGCACTACCTACATACAGACCCCGCACCACCTACATGCAGACCTCGCACTACCTACATACAGACCCCGCACCACCTACATGCAGACCTCGCACAACCTACATAGAGACCCAGCACTACCTACATAGAGACCCCGCACTCCCTACATACAGACCCCGCACCATCTACATGCAGACCCCGCACCACCTACATAGAGACCCCGCACTACCTACATAGAGACCCCGCACTCCCTACATAGAGACCCAGCACTACCTACATAGAGACCCCGCACTCCCTACATACAGACCCCGCACTACCTACATACAGACCCCGCACCACCTACATGCAGGCCCCGCACTACCTACATAGAGACCCCGCACTACCTACATAGAGACCCAGCACTACCTACATAGAGACCCAGCACTACCTACATACAGACCCCGCACTACCTACATACAGACCCCGCACTACCTACATGCAGACCCCGCACCACCTACATGCAGACCCCGCACTACCTACATAGAGACCCAGCACTACCTACATAGAGACCCCGCACTACCTACATAGAGACCCAGCACTACCTACATACAGACCCCGCAGCACCTACATGCAGACCCCGCACTACCTACATGCAGACCCCGCACTACCTACATAGAGACCCAGCACTACCTACATACAGACCCCGCACTACCTACATAAAGACCCCGCACCACCTACATGCAGACCCCGCACTACCTACATAGAGACCCCGCACAACCTACATAGAGACCCAGCACTACCTACATACAGACCCCGCTCGTCCTACATAGAGACTCTGCAATACCTACATACAGACCCCCCACTACCTACATAGAGACCCCGCACTACCTACATGCAGACCCCCCACTACCTACATAGAGACCCCAAACTATCTACATTGAGACCCCGCACAACCTACCTACAGACCCCGCATTACCTACATAGAGACTTCTACCTACCTACATTCAGACCCCACACTACCTACATAGAGACCCAGCACTACCTACATACAGACCCCGCACTACCTACATAGAGACCCTGCACTACCTACATACAGACCCCCCACTACCTACATACAGATCCCCCACTACCTACATATAGAACCCGCACTACCTTGATAGAGACCTGGCACTACCTACATACAGACCCCGCACCACCTACATAGAGACCCACCACTACCTACATAGAGACCCCGCACTACCTACATAGAAACCCTGCACTACCTACATACAGACCCCCCACCACCTACATACAGACCCCGCACTACCTACATAGAGACCCCGCACTACCTACATACAGACCCCGCACTACCTACATACAGACCTCACACTACCTACATGCAGACCCTGCACTACCTACATACAGACCTCACACTAACTACATGCAGACCCTGCACTACCTACCTTTACATCTGAATCCGCAGAGTTCCCCTTTACATCCAAGTTCCTCTTTACAGCTGAATTCCGCAGAGTTCCCCTTTACATCTGAATCCGCAGAGTTCCCCTTTACATCTGAATCCGCAGAGTTCCCTTTACATCTGAATTCCGCAGTGGTGTTTCCCCTTACATCTGTGAACCTTGAGCTCATCCCTAATAAAAAATAGACCTTACCCTAGGGCACACCTTACTCACCAGACCTTACCCCCTAAGTCATACCTTACCCACTAAACTTACATTACCCCCAAGACATACTTTACTGACCAGACAATGTCTTACCCCCTAAGACTTATTCCACCAACCAGAACTTACCTATCCCCCTAAGACAGAGGTGGCAAACACAAGGCCCGCAGGCCGAATGCGGCCCTCCAGGCCCTTTAATGTGGCCCTTGCACCTCTCCAGTCCTCCTCCAGACCGTTACTTTCTGCTTTCAAGCAATGCATCCAGCTTTTCCCAGGATAAGGAAAGGGGGGTGCAGTGTGATGTAAGAGAGACTGGGGGACTCAACTTCTGATGGTGGGGTGGCCCTTGACATCTAAATGTAAGGGGAGGAGATGCGCTGGACATCTAATCTTACAGATACAACCGGCCCTTTTGAGGGCAATCATAATGCTGATGCGGCCCACGATGAAATTGAGTTTGACACCCCTGCCCTAAGACATACCTCACCCACCAGAACTTACCTAACCCTCTAAGACATACCTTACCCACCAGAACTTACCTAACCCCCTAAGACATACCTCACCCACCAGAACTTACCTAACCCCCTAAGACATACCTTACCCATCAGAACTTACCTAACCCTCTAAGACATACCTCACCCACCAGAACTTACCTAACCCCCTAAGACATACCTCACCCACCAGAACTTACCTAACCCTCTAAGACATACCTCACCCACCAGAACTTACCTAACCCCCTAAGACATACCTCACCCACCAGAACTTGCCTAACCCTCTAAGGCCTCGTACACACGATTGGACATATCCGATGAAAACGGTCCGCGGACCATTTCCATCGGATATGTCCGATCGGGAGTTTGATCCGATGGCGTGTACACACCATCGGATCAAATTCCCCGCCGCCGGACGGCGCGGTGACGCGGCGGTGACGTTGACGCCGCCGCGTCATCGCCACGTCACCGCACCAGGAAGTAAAACACTTCCGCGCATGCGCCGAATCCATTCGGCGGCGGCGCAGCGGCGGTGGGGCACGACATGTCTGCTGGTAAGTGTACTAACCAGCAGACATGTCGGGCGGACAGATTCCACCGGATGGATTTCAAAGCATGCTTTGAAATCTGTCGGGTGGAGAAATCTGTCCGCTAGCCCATACACACGAGCGGAGATGTCTGCTGAAACGGTCCATCGGACCGTTTTCAGCGGACATATCCCCTCGTGTGTACGAGGCCTAAGACATACCTTACCCATCAGAACTTACCTAACCCCCTAAGACATACCTCACCCACCAGAACTTACCTAACCCTCTAAGACATACCTCACCCACCAGAACTTACCTAACCCCCTAAGACATACCTCACCCACCAGAACTTACCTAACCCCCTAAGACATACCTCACCCACCAGAACTTACCTAACCCTCTAAGACATACCTCACCCACCAGAACTTACCTTACCCCCTAAGACATACCTCACCCACCAGAACTTGCCTAACCCTCTAAGACATGCCTTACCCACAAAGCCAAACCATGCCCACAAAACCCACAAAACCTTCAGTTATATCACTTACTATATTTAATCTTTATAGGATAAGGTGACCAGATTTTTTAAATTAAATCCGGGGACATATATATTTTTTTGTTTTACTAGTAATTGCGGCAATCAGCGACTCTCTGCCCGTCGCTGCCCACCTCATAGCCTGTCAAGTCTCACTCTCCGGGCCCGGCTACTACTGGATGGGGAGCGGAGGAAGATCACTCCACCAGGAAAGGCAAGGAGATAAGCAGGCAGGCGGCTGGCCGGGACTTGAGCCAAGGCAGAAGAACATGCGAGCGGACCTTAATGGGCATGCGCCTGAAATTGAAGAAATATTCCCTGCGCTCCGACCAGCACATGATCATCAGAGAGGGGCACAGATCATGGAAAAAATACAACCCCCTAGAGCTAGTAGGAGCGGCGGAGCGGGGGTGTAATTCAGATTTTATTTTTTATTTTTAATTATTTTATTCTGTCTTTGAAATTGCCCCAGTCCCTGTTCAAATCCAATCTGGGGACAAAACCGGGGACAGTGTCCTCAATCCAGGGACTGTCCCCTGAAACCGGGGATGTCTGGTCACCCTATTATAGGAAGACTGGACCTCTTTATTGGAGCCAATATTACTTGGAGATTATAATTCAAGTATTCACATGGGAAGGTATCACCTTGTATCCTGCGGTGCTGACTGCGCTCCTTTTTCGGACACATTGCTGAGGACACAATGGCGGTTGTGCGGTGTGTATGATGGAGTCTGTCCTCGGGGGAAGAGATGGGATCAGTTTTCGGCTGTGTTATCAGCAGCGTGGGACCCTATTATACAGAAATGTCCTGACTGCTGACTGATCTCTGAGATAAATACAAGATAAGAGAGCAATTAAGGTGTGAGAATAACTAAGGGGGGGGGGGGGGGTCGGGTGCACCACTTACGAGAAGAAGCGAACATCTGAAGAGAACCTGTCATGTACACTGTATAATAAATAATGACAGCGCTCACAAAAGTGCATAGATCATTCCATTTAAAAAACTTCTAGAAATAACAAAAAAAAAAACATCAATCGAATAATCAGGTTGAAATATTGCAAAACGTCCCAAATAAAGGGGCTTAAGTGCTCCAATCCTTATAGAGTGCAGTAGTTCTCCAAACTTCCCCTCTGTGATGTGGGACACACCCCTCCCGTGTCCCCACTCACCGGATAAAATGGACCCCTAGCTTTTCAGTCTAGGGGGTCATATGAGCTGTAAACAGGGCCGTCTTTAAGGCAGGGCAAAAGGGGAAGCTGCCCTGGGCCCTGTCATTGTTTTGGGGCCCAAAGCAGCTACCTCATACTTGACAACTATTCCAGTTTAACCACTTCCCGTCCGGTCAATAGTGAATTAATGTCCGGGAAGTGGTTTCCTTATACTGACTGGACGTCTATTGACGTCCTGCAGGATAACAGCTGCTGCGCGGGGGGGGGGGGGGGGGGCATCGCAGAGATTGGTGATGCGGTGTGTCAGTCTGACGCACCGCTACACTGATCTCGGTAAAGAGCCTCCGGCGGAGGCTCTTTACCAGGTGATCAGCCGTGTCCAATCACGGCTGATCACAATGTAAACAGGAAAAGCCGCGAGTAGAGGAGAGCCGATTGGCTGCTTCCCTGACGGTGGGGTATGTGCTGATTGTTTATCAGCGCAGCCCCCCCTCGGATCACCACACAGGACCACCAGCATGCCGCCCAGGACCACCAGGGATGGACATCCACACTGGACCACCAGGTATGCCCCCTAGACCACCAGGGAATGCCAATCGGTGCCAAGGCAGCTGCCAATTAATGCCCAGGCAGTTGCCAACCAGTGCCCATTCAAAATCCCTGCCAGTGCCACCAGGGATACCCATCAGTGCTAAATATTAGTGCCCATCAGTGCCATGTATCAATGCCCATTAGTGCCCATCAGTGCCCAGCAGAACCGCCTATCAATGCCACCCATAAGTACCCACCATTGCAGCCTTTCAGTGCCCATCAGTGTCGCCAATCAATTTCCAATTAGTGCCAACCAGTGCCACCCATGAGTGCTGCCTTTCAATGCCCATCAGTGCTGCATATCAGTGCCACTCAACAGTCCCGCCTACCAGTGCCCATCAATTCCGCAGTGCCATGTCATTGGCGCTGCCTCATCGTTGCTGCCTTATCAGTGCCCGTCAGTGCCACCTTATCAGTGCCCATCAGTGAAGGAGAAAACGTACGTATTTACAAAATTTTATAACAGAAAAAAAAGAAAAACTTAAATTTTTTTCCCAAATTTTCGGTCTTTTTTTATTTGGATAGCAAAAAATTAAAATCCCAGAGGCGATCAAATCCCACCAAAAGAAAGTTCTATTTGTGGGAACAAAATGATAAAAATGTCTGTTCCCCCCCCCCCCCCAAATAAAATAAACCACCAGCCGCCACTGGGGCTGAGAGATCGTGCCCAGGGGTTGCGCCTTAATACAGTCCGGGTTTTATTTGGTCCGGTTGTCTGACATTGGAATCGTTTTCCCTTTTCTGTGTTCTTATGAACATTTTGGGCCGTGGGGGGCCACTTCAGAGTGTAAATTGGGGGCCCAATGATCTCTGGATCCGCCCCTGGCCACAGGTGTAGGAGACCCCGATGGCTGCATACATACATAAAGCGATGTATTGGGGAGATATCGGCGGCTTCTTCTCATCTGTGTGAGAGATTCACCCATTTCCTGCAAGAAACAATATATATAATAAGCAAACAACCCCCTCCCAGCCCCCCCCGGGCTCCGCCGGAAGCTGTAGAGAAACAGGATTCACATTCCTCTGCGCAGAAAATGATTACAGGCAGCCGGAGACATTTTATATACACTACTGTGCAAAAGTTTTAGGCAGGTGAAGAAATGCTGTAAAGTTGGTACGCTTTCAAAAACACACACACACACACACACGGAATTGTCAAAAGTATTGGGACACCTGTCTTTACACGCACGTGAGCTTTAATGGCATCCCAGTCTTAGGGCCAGATTCACGTAGAATCCGCGCCGGCATAGCATAAGCCATTTACACTACGCCGCCGCAACTTACTGGAGCAAGTGCCGTATTCTCAAAGCACTTGCTCCGTAGTTTGTGGCGGCGTAGTGTAAATAGCCCGGCGTAAGGCCGCGTAATTCAAAGGGGGTGGCTTGTATTTAAATTAACCACTTAAGCCCCGAGCCTGTTTTTCAGATTCGGTGTTTACGAGACTAAAACATTTTTTTTTGCTATAAAATTACTTAAAACCCCCCAAACATTATATATTTTTTTTTAACACCCTAGATAATAAAATGGCAGTCATTGCAATACTTTTTGTCACACCGTATTTGCGCAGCGGTCTTACAAGCACACTTTTTTTGGAAATTTTTAATTAAAAAATAACACAACAATAAATTTGGCCGAATTTTTTTACATATTGTGAAAGATAATGTTACGCCGAGTAAAATGATACCCAACATGTCACGCTTAAAAATTGCGCCCGCTCGTGGCATGGCGTCAAACTTTTACCCTTAAAAATCTCAATAGGCGACGGTTAAAAAATTCTACAGGTTGCATTTTTTGAGATACAGAGGAGGTCTAGGGCTAGAATTATTGCTCTCGCTCTAACGATCGCGGCGATACCTCACTTGTGTTTCATATGCGGGCACTACTCGCATATGCGTTCGCTTCTGCGCGCAAGCTCGTCGGGATGGGGCGATTTAAAAAAAAAATATTGTTTTCGTATTTATTTTTATTTATTTTACCAATTTTTAACACTAAAATAAAAAAATTATCACTTTTATTCCTATTACAAGGAATGTAAACATCCCTTGTCTTGTAATAGAAAAAAGCATGACAGGTCCTCTTAAATATGACATCTGGGGTCAAAAAGACCTCACATCTCATATTTAGGCTTAAATGCAAAAAAAATAAAAAAATGTCAAATGTCATTTTTCAAATGACTTAAGACGCTGGGCGGGACTGACGTTTTGACGTCACTTCCGCCCAGCAGAGCTACAGGGACGGATGAGGGAAATTTTTCCCTCACTCGCATCCCCACTGAGCACGGGAGAGGACCCGATCGCCTCCGCCACTACCGATGGCTCCGGAAAGCGGCGGAGGGCGCAGGAGCGCAGAGGGAGGGGGGGCCTCGCCCGCCACCGATAACGGCGATCTCGCGGCGAATCCGCCACGAAGACCGCTGTTATCGTTTGACCGCCCGCCCACTGAAGAGATGGACATCTCGGTTGTGGCAGCAGCTGCTGCTGTTACCGAGATATCCATCTTTAAAGTGATGACGTAGAACGACGATGGGCGGTCGGCAAGTGGTTAAGCGCGCCCCCGCGCGATCAAACTGCGCATGCGCTGGCCGTAAAAATAGCCCAGTGTGCATGCTCCAACTCACGTCGGAAAACGTCAATGAAGCCGACGTGAGCGTCATTTGCGCAAATCCCTATTCGCGAACGACTTATCAGGCTCATTTGCATAGTCAAATGAGAAATCCACGTAAACGCCACATAGTGGCCGGCGTAACATTACATTTAAGATCAGACGGTGTAAAATGATTACGCCAGTTGGATCCTAGCGTAATTCTGGTGTATCTTGTTTTCTGGATAGAAAACAATGATACGCCAGTGGGAAATTTGAATTACGCAGGGGTATCTGTAGATACACCAGCGTAATTCTTTTGAGAATCTGGCCCTTAGTCCGTAGGGTTCAATATTGAGTTTTGAGTCGGCCCCGCCCTTTGCAGCCATAACAGCTTCAACTCTTCTGGGAAGGCCATCCACAAGGTTTAGGAGGGTATCTATGGGAATGTTTGACCATAAATCGCTTTCCTAACACCGACCCGCCTCTCAGCCAAACAGGTCCTCGAGGCTGGTTACCTATCACCTGATTGGTTGAAGCGACAGGCGCTGTGATTGGATGTCTATCAGGCGTCCAATCATAGCAGAGAACAGAAAGAGGACAGAAGACATCAAGGACTCGGAGTGTGGAGGACATCGCCTTGACCCGAGACAGGTAATTGCCGGGCTGGGGATGCACACTGGCAGCATTTGATGGGGCACAGAAGTGGCAATTTATGGGCACAGTGGCATCAATTCATGGGGCACACTGGCAGCAATTGATGGGTACAGTGGCTGTGTTTGATGGGCACAGTGGCAGCTATTGATGGGCAAACTGGCAGCAATTGATAGGGTACAGTAGCGGCAATTGATGGCGCACAGTGGTGGCAATTGATGGGCACACTCGCAGCAATTGATGGGGCACAGTAGCGCCAATTCATGGGCATAGTGGCAGCAATTGATGGGCACACTGGCAGCAATTTATGGGGCACAGTGGCAGCAAATGATGGGGCACAGTGGCAGTAATTGATGGGCACACTGGCATCAATTGATGGGGCACAGTGTCAGCAATTGATGGGGCACAGTAGAGCCAATTAATGGGCACAGTGTCTGCACTTGATGGCACAGTGGCTGCGTTTGATGGGCACAGTGGCAGCAATTGATGGGGCACACTGGCAGCAATTGATGGGGCAAAGTGGCAGCAATTGATGGGGCACACTGCCAGCAATTAATGGGGCACAGTAGCTGCATTTGATGGCACAGTGGCGGCAATTTATGGGTACAGTGGCTGCGTTTGATAGGCACAGTGACAGCAATTGATGGGGCATGGTAGTGCCAATTGATGGGCACACTGGCAGCAATTGATGGAGCACAGTGGCAGCAAGTGATGGAGCATCGTAGTGCCAATTGATGGGCACACTGGCAATTGATGGGGCACAGTGGCAGCAATTGATGGGGCACAATGGTAGCAATTTATGGGACACCGTAGAGCCAATTGATGGGCACAGTGGCAGGCAGCAACTGATAAGCACACTGGCAGCAAGTGATGGGGCACAGTAGTGCCAATTGATGGACACAGTGGCAGCAATTGATAGACACACTGGTAGTAAGTGATGGGCACAGTAGTTGTGTTTAATGGCACAGTGGCTGCGTTTTATGGGCACAGTGGCAGCAATTGATGGGCACACTGGCAGCAATTGATGGGTACAGTATCTCCTTTTGATGGTGTGAGATTGTGAAGCCAGATTAATGTTGTTCTATCACTGCTGTTGTAAATAGGTGTTTGTCACCATCTAGTGGTTGAAATGTGGAATGGACTTGATTATTGCTGTCAATTTAAGATTAATGGGAGGTGTTATCTTAACAAGTTACCCTTGAACTCTCAGGGCCGAACTGCATGCTGGGTGAGGGTATAAAAGGCTGAGCAGCCATTTTCTAGGGCTCTCTGATGCTGGGTGCATGATCTGACTGTAGAGATCCGTGGAGGTGTGCACAGAGCAAGGCCTACCTCGTGCAGAGCAGAACAACCATCGGTGTTCGACTTACCACAGTGTGCTGGAAGAAGGAGTGTGACGGAGCTGAGTGACGGTTCGGTTTGTTTTGCGGAACGTAGCAGTGCGGCTGTACTACTTGGAAGCAGGACCGAGATCGCCGGAGCAGAGATCCACAAGTTCCCAGGCCTGGTGTGGTGAGAGGGCTTTTTGCCAGGAACTTTGTACTGATTGTTACTTACTAGACTGCCTCTAGAGAGTTACTGGGACCTGTAGTCCCACGAAACAGTTCAGCTGATAGAGCTACATGTGCTTAGGCCTCAAGCCTGAAGCGGTTGCGTAGTGACTGCCAGTGGAAGGTGTGCTGATAGGAAAGAGTGCACAGACACACTGGCGTAGCGAGGGGGGGGGCATGGGGGGCTCCTGCACCGGGCGAAAAATTGCGGGGGGCGAAATCCTTGCGTCCGCGGAATGCGCCGCCGCCGCCGCCGCCTCAGGAAAGGCTGCGGCTTGGGCCTAGCATTGGAGCTGTCGGCCATCTTGGCACACCCGGCGGCGGCGCGCCTGGTTGGCTGGTGGAACTGTCTGTCTCCCTTGATGTGGGAGTGGCGGGAAACACCAGCCAACCAGACAGAAGGGCGCGCTGATTGGCCTAGAACATGTGTTTACAGCGCGGCGCGGCGGCGGCAAGTTTCTCCAGCAAGGTAAGAAGGGGGGGGGGGTGTCGGTGTAAATCTTAAGGGGTGCTCTGCCTGATCCCCACCTATCCACCTCAGAGCCTGTTATTTTAGTAAGACTGCTGGGACTTGTAGTTCTCCTGGGGCTCATGGAGATTGGAGAACTACAAGTCCCAGCAGGTTATACATTATCATACAATAAGGCTCTGAGGTGGATGGATGTCCGGACACCCATCCATCTTGGAGCCTTGTATTATAACCTGCTGGGACTTGTAGTTCTCAATCGTCTCCTGGGGCTCAGGTGCATGCGATCCACCATCTATGGGACTACAAGTCCCAGCAGTAAGAAAAACTGAACAAAGATGGTGGATTGCATGCACCTGAGCCCCAGGAGACGATGGAGAACTACAAGTCCCAGCAGGTTATAATATAAAGCTCCGAGGTGGATAGATGTCTGGACAGTGACAATTGGTGGCTCAGTGGTGACAATTGGTGGCTCAGTGGTGACAATTGGTGGATCAGTGGTGACAATTGGTGGCTCAGTGGTGACAATTGGTGGCTCAGTGGTGACGATTGGTGGCACAGTGGTGACGATTGGTGGGACAGTGGTGACAATTGATGGCACAGTGGTGACAATTGATGGCACAGTGGTGACAATTGATGGCATGGTACAGTGGTGGCAATTGATTGGCATGGCGCCCTGTGATTGGGCGTATGTGGTCATGCGCTAGCGCCGGGGGGGGGGGGGGGCGAAAAAAAAGTTTTGCCCCGGGCGCCAATAACTCTGGTTACGCCACTGCACAGACACCAGTCATAAAAGGAAACAACAGTTTATGGTGCCTCACTCTATTTGTTTAACCAGAAGAACCCCTGGATTATAATCTTTACTTAATCAATTGCTAGCAGAAGAAAGAAGATCAAAGATAGACTATTCTTGTTGCAAGGCCTTGCAGTACTACTATCATTTACTAATACTGAGAAAGGGGGTACATATTGTATAGAGGTGATAAGGTTGTGAGCTGCTGTGCTGTACCGCAGAGGACCCCTAAACTAAGTATTTCTCAATCGTTTCTTATAGGGTAATAACAGGTACGGGTGGACAGTCCTTTGTGTCCACCAATAGGCAAATTCCTTGGTATCCAACCCGGGAGCATCTTGCTGTACAGCACAGGGGTTCCCAGCTACGGCTGGGTGTATGTACCTTATATTTTGTGTTCATTGTGGGGTCGTTGGTTTAACATTTTCTACAGTAAAAGAATAGACCTGTTACACAAAAGCTGGTGTCAAAGTTGTTTTCCTCGTTCGTGACTTCGCTGTATCCTGGAGAGCCCACCTCAGTACACGGCTTACAATGGCACAGTGGCAGCAATTCATGGGCACAGTGGCTGGGCTTGATGGGCACAGTGGCTGCAATTGATTGGGTTTTTTTTCAGTTGGTTTGCGCCCCCCCCCAAGAAAATTTAAGCACCAGCCGCCGCTGCATTATGAAATCCTAGGAACTTGGTGCTCTGGACTGATGAGTGAAAATGTGAAATATTCGGATCTAGCGGGAGGGCTGGAGAGAAGCACAATAATGTTCTGCCGGAATGTCATACAGAAGCACAGAGACTCAGAGATAATATCATTGGATGTAAAATAAGGTATATCATGAAAATGGAAATTTATTTCTTTTAATATCTCATTAGCATGTTGATGAGAGGGGGAGGGGAGGGGAGACCCGGGGAAAGAAAGATATAAGTAGCTTAAACTTGACCTTTAACCCTCCCACTGCCACCATCACCGCAACTGTTCCAATTCCTCTTCGGTCTTCTATTTTCTTTCCTTTCCATCGCTGTTCACTTCCTGTCCTGGAGACACAACAAGAAGCGATAAGAAATCTCAGCAAATTGAGGGAAATACCCAAATAGACTGTCGCCAGACCCCCCGGGGCCCTCACCACCATCATCATGGCTTCTCCAGAAGTGACAGTCGCTCCCAACATTTCCTCAAGAAGTTCCTCTAGAAGTGCGAGGGATGGAGCGATGGCCATTCTCCACATTCTCTTCATTCTGCTTTATTTTCTATAAATCAGAATTGTTGTAACAATTTCCTGACGTTTCTACATTTTTCTTTCTATGTGATGAATCTTTCCTCAAAAGTCTGGCTTGGAGTGGCTTTAGATTACCTGCGAAAAAAGGCAAAACAAACAAAACAAACAGTTGATGCCTTTTTTTCAGTAATGAAAAGTAAAAAGTGGAAGCAGAGAATGCAGCCGTAATGGGAAGATACAGAATACCCAGCCGTACCCAGCTTTACCCAGCTATACTCGGCGATACCCAGCCATACTAGGTGACGGTGATACCCAGCTTTACTCCGCGATACCCAGCCGTACCCAGCCATACTCGGCGATACCCAGCTGTACCCAGCCATACTCGGCGATACCCAGCTGTACCCAGCCATACTCGGCGATACCCAGCCATACTCGGCGATACCCAGCCATACTCAGCGATACCCAGCTGTACCCAGCCATACTCGGCGATACCCAGCCGTACCCAGCCATACTCGGCGATACCCAGCCATACTCAGCTGTACCCAGCCATACTCGGCGATACCCAGCCATACTCGGCGATACCCAGCCGTACCCAGCCATACTCATGATACCCAGCCATACTCGGCGATACCCAGCTGTACCCAGCCATACTCGGCGATACCCAGCCGTACCCGGCGATACCCAGCTGTACCCAGCCATACTCGGCGATACCCAGCTGTACCCAGCCATACTCGGCGATACCCAGCTGTACCCAGCCATACTCGGCGATACCCAGCCATACTCATGATACCCAGCCATACTCGGCGATACCCAGCCGTACCCAGCCATACTCATGATACCCAGCCATACTCGGCGATACCCAGCCGTACCCATGATACCCAGCCATACTCGGCGATACCCAGCCGTACCCAGCCATACTCGGCGATACCCAGCCATACTCATGATACCCAGCCATACTCGGCGATACCCAGCCGTACCCAGCCATACTCTGCGATACCCAGCTGTACCCAGCCATACCCGGCGATACCCAGCAATACTTGGCGATACCCAGCCATACTCAGCCATACTCGGCGATACCCAGCTGTACCCAGCCATACTCTGCGATACCCAGCTGTACCCAGCCATACCCGGCGATACCCAGCAATACTTGGCGATACCCAGCCATACTCAGCCATACTCGGCGATACCCAGCTGTACCCAGCCATACCCAACTGTACCCAGCCATACCCGGCGATACCCAGCTGTACCCAGCCATACCCGGCGATACCCAGCTGTACCCAGCCATACTTAGCGATACCCAGCCATACCCGGCGATACCCAGCCATACCCAGCCATACTCGGCGATACCCAGCTGTACCCAGTCATACTGTGCGATACCCAGCCATACTCTGTGAGGGAACCTAAGGCCGGGCAGCACCGATTTTTCAAAGACGAGCGACCCTTCCATGGACTCCCATGTTAAACGTCAGTCTAGTCATGGATTCAGTGAGGCATGGGCACAGTGAGGCATGCAAATGGACACAGTGAGGCAAAATGAGGCACAGTGAGGCATGGGCACAATGAGGCATGGGCACAGTGAGGCATTGCAAAAGTGAGGTATGTAGATGGACACCCTAGGCTTATACTCGAGTCAATTAGTTTTCCCATTTTTTTGTGGTAAAATTAGGTGCCTCGACTTATATTCGGGTCGGCTTATTATCGCGTATTTACAGTATATGTTGCACATTTGTATCAAGGAGGTTTGATACGTTTCAATAGAGCAGCTGGGGGTTTAGCATGTATGTTTGAGTGTTTCAAACAGGGCCGCTGATAGGGCAGTACAGCCAGCCCTGTTGTAATGGGCCCGCTCCCATCAGCTACACAGTGGGGCCCAGGCATCATTACAATTTGTTACTGCAGTCTGCATTTGGAAAAAAAAAGCATGGGCACACTTTTCGTCTGGACGCATTTTGCTGCTCCCATTGATCAGGCATTCAAACATGCAAATGAGGGAAATACGGCGATTCACAAATGTACGTGCGCCCGACGCATGCTGCGTGAGGTGCGCGTAAATTGTACGTCCGGCATAAAAGTTATTCCCCATAGATGAGGCGCAACCTGGCAGCAGACATGCAAACCTCTGCACCAGAGAACACAGGACGGCGTATTGGGCGTACGTTACGTTCACGGCGTACGTGGTGATCCAGCGTAGCTTAGGCATTTGTGCCGGCGTGGTTGTGAGCATGCGCATATGGGTGCTGTTTCATGCGTCCACGTCACGGCTATGTCACAGCGCATGCGTAGTTAGTGATACGCCGGGCGTAAAACACTGCACCATGCTCGGACCATCATTTGCATGGGGTCACGCCCACTTCCACCTACGCCAGCCTGCACCTTCGAAACATATGCCACGCCGACGCAGCTTTGGGAGCAATAGCTTGCTGAAATGCAGTGCATGCCTCTCCGGGCTGCGCCTGCGTGACGTACGGCATTTGCGCTACGGAGTAATGTGCGCCCAACTCTCTGCAAATCCATAGTGTCCTATTATGTATCTCACACCACAGCAGGTTATCCAGGGCCGTATTAACATAGGGGCTATTGGAGCTGCAGCTCCAGGCCCCTTTCTCAAGATAGGCCCATTTGCCCAAAAAAAAAAGGAAAAAAAAACCCCCACATTTGGGGGGTATGCAGTTGAGGACCTATCCCACAACTGGTCAAAATATGGAACGGCTATCATTAATGGTTCCGGAGATACGGGCCTGCTTGCACAGCCTGTCAGAAGCTACATACAGAGCGGCCAGTATAAATACAAGCTGACACACTGCAGCAGACTGATAGGATCACAGGGCTTATAATAATTGTTTGTATGTTACTCATGGTAATTAACCCCTTGCCACCCAGGCCAATTCTGACACTTCTCTACTTCATGTAAAAATCATCATTTGTTTTTTGCTAGAAAATTATTCTATGGTGGTCTTTGCACTTTTTATGTTGCACAGTATAGAGCTGCACGTATCTGGCTAAAAATGAGAATTGCAATTTTTTTGTTTAGAAGATAGATGACGATTCTCTCACGATTCTTGCGGCGTAACATCATCTTTCACATTAAAACAAAAATGGGCTAACTTTACTGTTTTGTTTTCGTGGTTTTTATTATTCATTGAAGTGGGCAAATGCAGTGTAATGCCGCGTACACACGGCAGAGAACCTCGACGGGCGGAACACATCGTTCCGCCCGTCGAGGTTCTCTGCCGGCCGTCAGAATCTGCGACCCGCCCGTCGGGAATGGCAACCAGCCATTCATCCCGACGGGCCGTCGAGCAAATAGAGAACCTGTTCTCTATTTGCTCGACGGGTTTCCCGACGGGCGGGGCGAGCAGAGAGCGTACCCACGGCCGAGGTTCTCGCTGGAATGCAGCTCCCAGCGAGGTTCTCCCTGGTTTCTGGCGAGAACCTCGGCCGTGTGTACGGGGCCTGACATAAAATATTGCAGCAATTGCTATTTTATTCCCCAGAGTCTCTGCTAAATTATATATAATGTTTGGCGGTTCCAAGTAATTTTCTAGCAAAAAATATTGCTTTTTAACTTAAAGGGGTGTTCCAGCCTAGTTATATGTTTATTAAAAGTCAGCAGCTACAAAAAGTGTAGCTGCTGGCTTTTAATAAACAGACACTTACCTGATCCAGCGTTCCAGCGACGCGCCGGCCAGGGCTCCGCTTCTCTCCCCCCCTCCCCGACCAGCATCCTCATCGCAACTGTGGGCGCGGCCCTCCGCTGATTGGACAGGCGATCGCATGGGACCTGTCAGTGTCCCATGCGATCGCCTACAAGGAGGGGCTTCTGTAGGCGATTAAGCTTAATCGCCTAACCAGCCCCTCGGCGGAAGGAGGAAGTGGGACAGGAAGTCCCACTCTTCCTGAAGCCCCCACTCCCCCCCCCCCCCCAAAAAAAATTACATGCCAAATGTGGCATGTAAGGGGGTGAGGAGTGGGTCTAGCGGAAGTTCAAATTTTGGGTGGAACTCCGCTTTAAGAAACAAAACAAAAATATTGCTTTTTAACTTAAGAAACAAGTGTTGGACTTTAAGTGGTTACATTTCTCGCATTTACACACAGAAGTTTGATCCAAGAAGAAAGTTGGTTACAATGTTTCATGTTGTTACAAACTTGGCAGACTGCCCGGATATTTTCTTTACACACAGAAGTTTATCCCTTTGAGCTAAGAAGGAAGCGTTGTTACAATGTTTCATGTTAAAAACTTAGCAGACTGCCCAGATATTTTCTTTTGACAGCTGAAAGTCTCTCCACTTGTTATATGAAAGAATCAGCAAACTCTGCATTGGAGATCGTCAGGGGGGGTTGAATCGAGGTCACGATTAATTGTGCAGCTCTAGCACGGCAATTTTTCAAACATGTTTTCATCCATTAAAAAAAAAAAACACTAGTTAGTTAAGTTAGCACGATTTTTTTTGGTATCCTAAGCGATGCTTTACATTTTGTTTAGAGTTAGAGGAGGCCTAGTACTAGAATTATTGTTCTTGCTCTAACGATTGCGACGTATGTAACCTGTGTGTATCTGGCTCTGATACTAGCCAGTGCCTACCCAGCCACTGACTGGTATCTCTCCCCAGCCTGTCCCCACACACCCTCTCATCTGCTGACCTGTGGATGGGGGAATCACTCCTGTAGTGTTATTGTGTTCTGCCAGTGAGTACAATGATCAGTGTTGCTGTCTATAGCTGGCAGCACTGATTGTTTTGGGAAAAACAGGCTGGTTGTACTCAAGTCAGATAAAAAAATTGACTTGTATAAAACCAGCTAGCCTATACATAGATCGACTATGGCTGGTCTCTGCATAATTGGCGTAATTTCAATCCATGTATGACCCGCTTAACGACTACGCAGTCCCTAAATATCCCTCCACTCCTGTACATAGTGCTCACTGTCATACTCTCTACACTCCTCTCCTGTACATAGTGCCCACTGTCATACCCTCCACACTCCTCTCCTGTACATACTGCCCACTGTCATACCCTCCACACTCCTCTCTTGTGCATAGTGCCTACTGTCATATCCTCCACACTCCTCTCCTTTACATAGTGCCCACTGTCATACTCTCCACACTTCTCTCCTGTACATAGTGCCCACTGTCATACCCTCCACACTCGTCTCCTATACAGAGCACCCACTGTCATAACCTTCACACTTCTCTCCTGTACATAGAGTGCCTGCTGTCATACACTTCTCTCCTGTACATAGCGCCCACTGTCGCACCCTCCACACTCCTCTCCTGTACATACTGCCCACTGTCATACCCTCCACACTCCTCTCCTATACATAGTGCCCACTGTCATACCCTCCACACTTCTCTCCTATACATAGTGCCCACTGTCATACCCTCCACACTCCTCTCCTGTACATACTGCCCCATTATACCCTCCACACTTCTCTCTGGTACATACTACCCTCTGTCATACCCCCACACTCCTCATGTACATACTGCCCACTGTCATACCCTCCACACTCCTCTCCTGTACATAGTGCCCTCTGTCATACCCCCACACTCCTCATGTACATACTGCCCACTGTCATACCCTCCACACTCCTCTCCTGTACATAGTGCCTTTTGCCGTACCCTTTGCACTCTTTTCCTGTACATAGTGCCCACAGTTAGACCCTCCACATTCCTCTCACTCACCTGCACATACTTCCCACTTAACAGTTCTTTAAAATGATACTGAATACCCTCAATGTTACCAGCTCTAGAATGGATACACTTCAACTAAAGGAAATCTCAGTTCTCATATTTGTTCTGTTCCATTATTAGAACTCATTTAATTTTGTGATTTCTACTGTGATGTGCAGAGGAACATCGGGGATCTCAGCTACTCTAAATATAGCACTTATATAAAAAAGTGTCCCTGAAATACTTTTTTAAATGTTGGCAACTATGCACTGCCCAAGGGCCACTGGGTCAGTAGGGGGCCCCATGAGAGGCTCCTGGGATCCTGTGATATTAAAGCGGTAGTAAACTTTCCTGACATTACTACTTTTTAGAGGCCCTGGAGTAGGTTATGCCACAATGTACAAGTATGCACAGCATATTAGCACATTAGGGTACACTTACATTGTCAGACTGGGCCCTCCATTGCTGCACTGTGATGAATCCGGCGGGGGGCCCGGGCGCTTCCATCTTCACCCGCTCTTCCTTCTGGGTTCTGTGCCTTTGGTCACTTGCCTTGGCCTGGGCTGCGCTGTGATTCCCACGCATTTATTTATTATTTATAAAAGGCCCCACCAAAATCCTCAGCCCCAGGCCCATGATGTTCTTAATCTGGCCCTGAGGTTATCAGCATTGCAATTTTCACACAGGTAGCAGTAGCACTGTAATCAGGTGCTCTGTTTGCTTTTGGGTGCTGACTTTGTTATGGCTGTTACATACAGTTTGTACAGCAATAAGTTAACAAAGTCAGCACCCAAAAGCAATGTGACAGAGACATGATGATAGAGCACCTGATTACAGTGCTACCTGTGTGAAAAATGCAATGCTGATGATAATAAGAAACAGTGCGATGCTAATTTACACTTCATTTTAACTGTTTCCCATCCAGCGACGTATCAGTACTTCGCTAGATTGGAAGGGTGAGATCTTGGTCATCACTGCAGCATACCACCCAACCGTCCGGTATAGTCCGGCGATTGCGCACCCCCTCCGGGATTACCGCAATTCGCGTTAAATTCCTGCGTTTCGCGTTAAATCACGCGATTTGCGCTAAACCCCCCGCTGAACAACTCCAATCTGCTGTGGACCCCCCCCCCACTCAACAACTCCGAGCCGTGGAAACCCCCCCCCCCCCCGCTCAACAACTCTGATCTGCGCCCCCCCCCCTCCCCGCTCAACAACTTCGTTGGGAGGTATGCTCATTTGTCCCTCATTCTGAAGTTGAAAAGTTGGGAGGTTTGCTACAGCAATGTTTAAGATAAAAAAAAAATTAACACCAGCAATTCTGCACAAAGTAAAAGTAATCCTAGGGCCAGATTCAGGTAGATGAGAGCATCTTTGCTCTGGAGTAACGCTTCTCATTTACGTTACTCTGCCGAAATTTTAGGAGCAAGTGCTGTTATTCATGAAGCACTTGCTCCTAAAGTTGCGGCAGCGCATCGCAAATGAGCCGGCGGAATTTAAATTGGGCGGGTACGGGGCGTGTATTATTTAAACTAAGCGCGATCCCGCGGCGAACGTACTGCGCATGCGTCGAGTGTCAGTGCATCCCAGTGCGCATGCTCCAAATTCTGTCAGTGAACGTCAATGACGTCACATCCCCATTCATGAAAGTTTTACGCAAGCGACGCAATTTTTTTTTTTCGACGCAATGACGACGCCTATACTTAACATAGGATACTCCACTAGGGGGCTGCTTTATCTTTACGTCGCGTATCGCTTACGGAAACGTCGGAAAGTCACTGCGTCGCGCCCGAATACGATCGTGAATTGCCGATTCCCGCTGATTAACATATTTTTTCATCGTAAATCAGCGGGAACGCCCCCGGCGCCATTTTTAAATTAAAGTTGCGATGCGATGGCGAAATTCAAATGCGCCGATCGCATCGGAACTCCAACCCGGCGTTTCTTGTTTTCTGGTTACAGAAAACAGAAACGCCGGCTTAAAGTGACAGTTAGGCTGGAGTATCACAGATACCCCCGCCTAACTCTACCTGAATCTGGCCCCTAGTGGCTAAGAAGCCCCTGGATTACTTTTTACAGGCACTGGAAGGGGGTTCCACCACCATCTTTACTGCTTTTAAGATGTGACCGGTAGCATCCGGTTACTGGGAAGTGATGATGATTTTATCACTTTCGGTTTTGGGCTCATTTTAACCACTTGCTTACTGGGCACATAAACCCCCTTCGTGCCCAGGCGAAATTTCAGCTTCCGACACTGCGTCGCTTTAACTGGCATTCGCGCGGTCGTGCGACGTGGCTCCCAAACAAAATTGACGTCCTTTTTTCCCCACAAATAGAGCTTTATTTTGGTGGTATATGATCACCTCTGCGGTTTTGATTTTTTGCGCTATAAACAAAAAAAAGCGACAATTTAAAAAATATATATATATTTTTGACTTGTTGCTATAATAAATATCCCAATTTAAAAAAAAAATTAAAAATTCTCAGATGAGTCCGATACGTATTTTTCGACATATTTTTGTAAAAATAAAAATAAAAATCGCAATAAGCGACTGGTTTGCGCAAAAGTCATAACGCCTACAAAATGGGGAACATAATTATGATTTTTTTTCATTATTATTTTTTTTACTAGTAATGGTGGCGATCTGCGATTTTTATTGGGACTGCGATATTGCGGCGGACATATCGGACACTTTTGACACAAATTTGGGACCATTCACATTTATACAGCGATCAGTGCTATAAAAATGCACTAATTACTGTGTAAATGTGACTGGCAGGGAAGGGGTTAACACTAGGGGGTGAGGAAGGGATTAAATGTGTATCCTGGGTGTGTTCTAACTGTGTGGGGGGAGGGGGGTGACTGGGGGAGGTAACCGATGCTGTCTCCCTATGTACAAGGGACACAGATCGGTCTCCTCTCCTCTAATAGCACGTGGAGCTCTGTGTTTACACCCCATCATTACACACAGAGCTCCACGTCCCTGCTGTCACCTGCTGTGTTCCCGCCGATTGCATGTACCTGACGGACATCGCGGCCGCAAGGTACACGCATCGGCTCTTCAGCGATGCAGCGGGACAGTGTTTACCCGCGGCGCGCCACCCGGTGGTGCGTGCGGGTAATGCACTTTAAGTCACGTCCAAAACCGTCCACTTGGTGCCTCAGGTCCGCGCTGTTGACGTATTTTGTCAATAGCGCGGGTCTGAAGTGGTTAAAAAGCCATTACCGGCTTGAACAAGTATCTGATCAAACTGATCTTGGTTCGATCTTGTGCTTTGGAGGCCAGAGGACAGATATGGGGTCTAAAAGACCCCAGATCTCTCCATAAGGAGGACATGTCATGATGGCCCATGCTCAGGGGCGGACTGACAACTCATGGGGCCCCTGGGCAATAAAAGATTATGGGGCCCCTGGGCTTACAGATGGCCACCACGCCTGGAGGCAGTGCAGAGGTGGGCAGGGCTGGACTGGGACACAAATGTGGCCCTGGACTTCATCCAGACTGGCCCACTTTGACAGGTCTCTCCCATGGCGGTCGGACAACTCCCGCACCCTCCCCCCGGCCACCCAAGCCCCCTCTTCCACTCCACTAGCCACTAGCCATTCTACTTTATTAGAGTAGAACGGCTGGTACTGGTACTCTTATAGGCAGTACCAGTGGGGAAGCTAGACATTATCTCAACCGGGGCAAAGAATCAGTTTGGTGCCCCCCCCCCCCCTTATGGGACAAGATTAGGCAAAAGTGAGAAACTCCCAGGCCATAGCTGTTGAGTCAGCTGTCTGTCCCCTCCCCCATGCTCCTCTGTCCCCCCCCCTGCTCCTCCCCCTGCTTCTCTGTTCCCCCCAGGTGAGCGCTGTGGGGAGAGGAGGTGAGCGCTGCGGGAAGGGAGAGACAGAGGAGCGGGGGGGAGGCAGTCCGCTGTCACTGAAGCCGGCGCACAGAGCCATCGGCCCACCGGGAAACTCCCTGTAGTCCCAATGGTCAGTCCATCCCTGGAGGTGGGGCAGCTAAAATCTGGGGATTTTTAGATCAAAAGCATGTCGGTTTCGGACATATTAGGGACAGATGTAAAAAAAAAAAAAATAGGCCCGGATTCACAAAGCACTTACACTGACGTATCTCCAGATACGCCGACGTAAGTACAAATGTGTGCCGTCGTATCTGTGCGCCGACCCACAAACCAAGATACATCAAACGATAGGCTTCAGCCGCCCGACATAACTTTCCTACGCCGGCTTAGAGTGGGCGCATATTTACGCTGGACGCATGTGGCGCTCCCACTGATTTTCAATTCAAATATGCAAATGAGGCGATTCACGAATGTACTTGCGTCCAGCGCCTAATATACGCGGTTTGCGCAAGTCATACGTCCGGCGTAAACGTATTCCCTATATAGGAGGTGCAACTCATGCAAAGGTATGGACCAATGAACGAATGCCGTCAAATTTTACGTAGTTTACGCTGTACATGAATATGGCTGGGCGTAGGTTACGTTCACGACGTAGGCAGTTGTTTCGACGTGATTGTAAGCATGCGCACTTTTTAAGTACTTGTCTGGCACTCGGCCCATCATTTGCATGGGGTCACGCCTCATTAGCATGGCTCACGCCCACTTCCACCTACGCCGGCTTACGCCGACGAAATATACGCCACGCTGGTGCAACGTTGGGAGTATGGCTTTGTGAATTCCATGCTTGCCTCTCTGCGCAGCGCCGGTGTAGCGTAAAGAAGATACGCTACGGCGGCATAAATATGCGCCGATGTATGTGAATCCGGGCCATAGATTTTTACATACTGTTCCCTGGCTTTACTGAGCCTGGCATCCCTGATGGGGCCCCCTAGTGGCATGGGGCCCTCGGGCAGTGCCCAAGTGACTCAATGGTCAGTCCGCCCCTGCCCATGCTATCACAGCCATGAATAAGCACTGATCCAGTGCGAAACGCGTCGGCTGTTCCTTGTTTCTACTGCTGTGACCCTATTTTTGTACATCCTGTCTATTGAATAAAAGACCACCCATCAGGTTTTGGAGTGCGGCTATCCATTTTTCTTTGTCTTCATTTTGCTTAGTGCACCGCCAGCACCCTCGGTATCCTGCACCACCTGTAACCATTTAGTAATCCCACCTGGAGCGGTGACTCCTTTCTCTCTATCACAAGGGATGTTGTTCATGTGAAAGCAAAAATGAAAAAAAGTAAACATACAGTGTAAGATTTTTTTATGTATAATAAAATAAATAAAATACAATTTAAAAGAAATGAAAACTGCCCCCACTCCTTCATGCTTATTAATTGCAAATGCATGCGGTGGCTCCGCACACATATGTAAATCGCTTCATGCCGGGGGTGGGGCCAGGGGTGGGGTCAAGGGCGTGGTTGAAGGGGGCCCCGTCACGTAGGCTGTACGGGGCCCCATGATTTCTAACAGCGGCCCTGGTTTCAAATACAGTTTATGCTTTCCAGAAAGTTTGATATAATTGTTTATTTTTTATAAAAGTACCGTTCACAATAACAAACCAAGTCATGGGTCTCTGGAGAGCGAGGACACCTCCAGGATATGACACTATTATTGGGGTATTCCTCCTCCAGCATGGATCTATAGAGGAAAATGCTGTTCAAAGTGGCTGCCGAGCCACAGGCCATTGGAACGTCGGGATCACATGCCTGGGTGACGTGGTTCTTATGATGTATATCTGGGAAAGTATAACCACACAAGCAGACCATTGTTCAGTCCAATCCTCCATAGGCAGGCTGGTCTTCTACATATGTGTCTGGACCCCTAGAGAACTTCAACTGGTAACACTTTAGTAGTCAGTGGCGTAACTAGAGACTTCAGGGCCCCGGTGCAAGAAATCATGAAGGGCCCCCCCCCCCCCCTCCCACACTGTACGACAAAGTAAACTTTTTATTTTTCTGATTTAACTTGAGGGGGGGGGGTGTCTGTGGCAACAGTGATGGTGCCATTCTCTCCCACCATCACCTGTGCCTCTTACTGATCCCATTCCCCTACCACTGATCTCATCCCTACCTCTGTTGTAGAAGTAATAGTGGGATAGGGATGAGATCAGTGGTGGAATGAGATTAGTAAAAGGCACGGGTGGTAGTGGGAGAAGATGGCACCACCACTGCCACCCCCACTCAAGTCCCACTGCTGCCACCTCCCTCAAGTATCCCCGCTACCACCATCCCTCAAGTACCAGTGGTGGTACTTGAGGGGGGATGGCTGCGGTGGTGTTATGGGGGGTGGCAGCGGTGGTATTAAGGGGGGTGGCAGCGCTGGTGTTATGTGGGGGTGACAGCGCTGGTGTTATAGGGGGTGGCAGCAGTGGTGTTATAGGGGGTGGCAGCACTGGTGTTATAAGGGGTGTCAGCAGTGGTATTAAGGGGGGTGGCAGCGCTGGTGTTATAGGGGGTGGCAGCAGTGGTGTTATGGGGGGTGGCAGCAGTGGTGTTATAAGGGGTGTCAGCGGTGGTATTAAGGGGGATGGCAGCGCTGGTGTTATGTGGGGGTGGCAGCGCTGGTGTTATGTGGGGGTGGCAGCGCTGGTGTTATGTGGGGGTGGCAGCGCTGGTATTAACGGGGGTGGCAGCAGTGGTGTTATGAGGGGTGGCAGCAGTGGTGTTATGGGGGGTGTCAGCGGTGGTATTAAGGGGGGTGTCAGCGGTGGTGTTATGAGGGGTGGCAGCAGTGGTGTTATGGGGGGTGTCAGCGGTGGTATTAAGGGGAGTGTCAGCGGTGGTGTAATGTGGGGGTGGCAGCGCTGGTGTTATAGGGGGGTGGCAGCAGTGGTTTTATGAGGGGTGGCAGCAGTGGTGTTATAATAAGGGGTGTCAGCGGTGGTATTAAGGGGGGTGGCAGCGCTGGTGTTATCGGGGCTGGCAGCAGTGGTGTTATGGGGGGTGGCAGCAGTGGTGTTATAAGGGGTGTCAGCGGTGGTATTAAGGGGGGTGGCAGCGCTGGTGTTATGTGGGGGTGGCAGCGCTGGTGTTATGTGGGGGTGGCAGCGCTGGTATTAACGGGGGTGGCAGCAGTGGTGTTATGGGGGGTGGCAGCAGTGGTGTTATAAGGGGTGTCAGCGGTGGTATTAAGGGGGGTGGCAGCGCTGGTGTTATGTGGGGGTGGCAGCGCTGGTGTTATGTGGGGGTGGCAGCGCTGGTATTAACGGGGGTGGCAGCAGTGGTGTTATGAGGGGTGGCAGCAGTGGTGTTATGGGGGGTGTCAGCGGTGGTATTAAGGGGGGTGTCAGCAGTGGTGTTATGAGGGGTGGCAGCAGTGGTGTTATGGGGGGTGTCAGCGGTGGTATTAAGGGGGGTGGCAGCGCTGGTGTTATAGGGGGGTGGCAGCGCTGGTGTTATAGGGGGGTGGCAGCGCTGGTGTTATAGGGGGGTGGCAGCGCTGGTGTTATATGGGGGTGGCAGCAGTGGTGTTAGGAGGGGTGGCAGCAGTGGTGTTATGGGGGGTGTCAGCGGTGGTGTTATGGGGGGTGTCAGCGGTGGTGTTATGGGGGGTGTCAGAGGTGGTATTAAGGGGGGTGGCAGCAGTGGTGTTATGAGGGGTGGCAGCAGTGGTGTTATGGGGGGTGTCAGAGGTGGTATTAAGGGGGGTGGCAGCAGTGGTGTTAGGGGGGGTGGCAGCGGTGGTGGGTGATGGTATAATCAATAAGAGGCAGAGGTGGTGGAGGTTGGAATCGACTGCACTGGCAATTTGTCACTTACTTAGTTCAGGCAATCGATTCCTCCTCAAAACTCTGTCACACGTGAGCCTAGGGAATGGATGCATTTTCCCCATTGATTGCCAGCTCCTCCCCCCTTCAGGCGATTGGTGTCAGGCAGCTGGTCAGCTGACTTTCTTTTTCAGTGACCTCCCTCGTCTCCCCACATTGTCTCTGGAAAGGGGCGGGGTGATCCATTGTCCAGGCGCTGCCTTCTCTCCCCTCATCCTCAGTATTAACAGACGAACGCCCCCCCCCCCTCCCGCGGTGGAGCTTACTGGCGGGCCGTTCACACTGGCAGATGGACGGGAGGGGGATGTTGTTTTGCGGCACCTCACACTGGCGGACGGATGAAGGGGGGCCTGCGGGCCCCCCTAAAGTAGCGGAGCTGCGGGGCCCAGTCGCGATTGCGACTGCCGCGACTATGATAATTCCGCCACTGTTAGTAGTGTGATATCTCATGTAAGAAATATAGGGAAGGGAGGATCTGTACATCTATACCCTCCTTAGAAATAAACATTCGATCTCAAAGCCTAACACCGCGTACACACGTTCAGGAGCGTACCCTTATCCTCAAAGCAATTCCGCTGTAACTTACGGCGGCGTATCGTAAATGGGCCGGCGTTCGCAGGTGTAATTCAAATGAACAAGAGGTGGGCGTGTTTTATTTTAATTATGAATGACCCGACGCAAACAACGTATTTTTTGAACTGCGCATGCGCCGGCCGTGGACGTATCCCAGTGCGCATGCATGAAATCACGTTGCAAATAGTCAATGAAAACAACGTGAACGTAACTTACGCAAATCCCTATTCCCGAACGGTTTACGCAAACGACGTGAACGACGGAAAATTGTCGCTCTATTTTTGCTTATAGCGCAAAAAATAAAAATCGCAGAGGTGATCAAATATCACTAAAAGAAAGCTCTATTTGTGGGGAAAAAAGGACGGCAATTGTGTTTGGGAGCCACGTCGCACGGACGCGCAATCGTCAGTTAAAGCGACGCAGTGCCGAATCGCAAAAAGTGGCCTGGTCATTGACCAGCAAAATGGTCCGGGGCTGAAGTGGTTAACCGCGTTACTCCCAACCAGAGGTTGCACTGTATATGCGCTATATTATTATTTTTTTATTTGCAATTTTTTTTTTTTTCGAAAGTGGAGTTACCCTCTAAGGCGGCGTACACACGACCGAGGTTCTCGCTGGAAACCAGCGAGAACCTCGCTGGAAGCTGCATTCCAGCGAGGAGCTCGGCCGTGTGTACGGTCTCGGCGAGCTTCCCGTCGGGAAGCCCGTCGAGCAGAAATAGAGAGCACGCTCTCTATTTGCTCGACGGCCCGCCTGGAAGAATGGCTGGTTGCCATTCCCGACGGGCGGGTCGCCGATTTCGACGGCCGGCAGGGAACCTCGACGGGCGGAACGATGTGTTCTGCCCGTCGAGGTTCCCTGCCGTGTGTACACGGCCTAAAGCGGCGTACACACGACCGAGGTTCTCGCTGGAAACCAGCGAGAACCTCGCTGGAAGCTGCATTCCAGCGGACCTCGGCCGTGTGTACACTCTCGGCGAGCTTCCCGGCGGTGACGTTGACGCCGCCACGTCACCACTCCAGGAAGTAAAATACTTCCACGCATGCGTCAAATCCATTCGGCGCATGCGGGAGATTTTTGTCCGCTGGTTAGGCGTACTAACCAGCGGACATGTCGGACAGACGGGTTTCCAGCAGACAAGTTTAAAAGCATGCTTTAAAACTTGTCTGCTGGAAAAACCTGTCTGCTCGCCCGTACACACGATCGAATTTGTCTGCTGAAACGGTCCGTCAGACATTCTGACTCCGCCATAATCTATTCTCACCTGCTACACAATACACATTCCTTTAGTAAACATAAGTCAGATGTCTGACCTTAAGGCCGGATTCACACCTATGCGATTTGGTTGCGGCTTAAACCGCATCCAATACGCAGAACATTTCTAAATACATTGTTTTCAATGAGGCTGGTTCACATATGTGCGATGCATTCGCACTGCGCATTGCAGAAAAAACGTGTGCGAATTCAGGCCCATTATCTTCTATGGGTACGCAGCTGATTCGCAGATGTGTTAATTTCTCTTCAGGAATTTCTCTCATTCAGCTCAATACACTTCTCCCCCACTCTCCTCTCACCTGGAACTTCTCCCAGGTCTCCAAATTCGCAGCTAAAAACTGAGCTAATCTGCTGAACACTTCTGTAATCTCTCTGCAAAGATAAAAGAGCTGAAATTCGCACCGCACTAGTGTGATTCCGGCCTTAGAGTGTGCTAACTCACAACACATATTAGCATCAATAGAACTTTCACACAATACAGTGTTAATTAGCATCACACAATGAAATATCTTAGGAGCCAGACTTAATTAACACCTTAACAGTATGTGTCCCCACATTGAATGAATCACTCTATTGACCGGTTGGGTTCAGAATTAACCACCTGTAATATTTCAAGATATCCTGCAATACATTGTGAATTATCATTACTGTCCCATCTCATGTAATCCATGATATCATTTCTCAGTCATCCTATGCCCCCAAGAGTCATTGGTGAAGCTGAAACAGGAGTACCCCGCATCCTTCAAGAGCCTCTGGGTCCCACGGGCATACCGTTACAGTGTGGGCAAAAAAAAGGGTTTTTTAACCACTTAACCCCCGGACCATATTGCTGGTCAAAGACCAGAGCACTTTTTGTGATTCGGCACTGCGTCGCTTTAACTGACAACTGCGCGGTCGTGCGACGTGGCTCCCAAACAAAATTGGCGTGCTTTTTTTCCCACAAATAGAGCTTTCTTTTGGTGGTATTTAATCATCTCTGCGTTTTTTATTTTTTGCCCTTTAAACAAAAATAGAGCGACAATTTTGAAAAAAAACACAATATTTTTTACTTTTTGCTATAATAAATATCCCAATTAAAAATATATATATATTTTTTTTCTCAGATACATATTCTTCTACATACATTTGGTTAAAAATAAATAAATAATCGCAATAAGCGACTATTTTGAAAAAAATTCAATATTTTTTACATTTTGCTATAATAAATATTCCCAAAAAATATATAAAAAAACATTTTTTTTTCCTCAGTTTAGGCCGATACGTATTCTTCTACATATTTTTAGTTAAAAAAAATCGCAATTAGCGTTTATTGATTGGTTTGCGCAAAATTTATAGCGTTTACAAAAAAGGGGGTAGTTTATGGCATTTTTATTAATATTTTTTTTTTACTAGTAATGGCGGCGATCAGCGTTTTTTTTCAGTACCGAGACATTATGGCGGACACATCGGACAATTTTGACAAATTTTTGGGACCATTGGCATTTTTATAGCGATCAATGCTATAAAAATGCATTGGATTACTATAAAAATGCCATCGGCAGTGAAGGGGTTAACACTAGGGGGCGGGAAGGGGTTAAGTGTGTTCCTGGGTGTGTTCTAACTGTATGGGGGGGTGGCCTCACTAGGGGAAATCACTGATCTTCTGTTCATACATTGTATGGACAGAAGATCAGCGTTTCCCCCGCTGACAGGAACAAGAGGTATGTGTTTACACACAAAGGGCCAGATTCAGGTAGATGGGAGCATCTTTGCTCTGGAGTAACGCTTCTCATTTACGTTACTCTGGCGAAATTTTAGCAGCAAGTGCTGTCATTCACGAAGCACTTGCTCCTAAAGTTGCGGCAGCGTAACGAAAATGAGCCGGCGGAATTCAAATTGGGCGGGTACGGGGCGTGTAGTATTTAAACTAAGCGCGATCCCGCCGCGAACGTACTGCGCATGCGTCGAGTGTCAAAGCATCCCAGTGCGCATGCTCCAAATTCTGTGAATGAACGTCAATGACGTCACATTCCCATTCATGATCTTTTTACGCAAGCGACGTGATTTTTTTTTTTCCCGACGCGATGACGACGCCTATACCTAACATAGGATACTCCAACCCCATGTAGGTATATCTTCGCGCCGCGTATCGCTTCCGGAAACATCGTACCGTCATTGCGTCGCGCCGGAATTCGCTCGTGAATTGCCGATTTCCGCTCATTAACATATTTTTTGAGCGGAAATCGGCGGGAACGCCCCCGGCGCCATTTTTAAGTTGAAGTAACGATGCGATGGCGAAACTCAGTTACGCTGATCGCATCGGAGCTTCAACCTGGCGTTTCTTGTTTCCTGGTTACAGAAAACAAAAACGCCGGCTCAAAGTGACAGTTAGGCTGGCGGATCACTGGATCCGCCAGCCTAACTGTTCCTGAATCTGGCCCAAAGCTCCCGTTCCCCGCTCTGTAACAAGCGAGCGCGCGTGCCCGGCGGCGATCGCGCCCGCCGGGCACGCGCACGGGACTCGGGGGACGAGCAGGGGTGTGCACGGGACTCGGGGGACGAGCTACGTGCTCTCGCCCAGCAGTGCCACCGTCCCGCCGCATAATGACGGTGGGCGGTCGGCATGTGGTTAATTGCAAAAAAAACAAACATCATACATAGATAAGATTAAAAAATGTGATCACAGAATAAAAGAAATGTGGGGAGCAATAAGCCAAGTCCGACACGTTTCGTCCTAAAAGCAATATGGGGACTATAAACGGAAGGATCTATAAATAAATGGTTGTGGAACGAATAATCTGAGTTTCCATTGTTTTTTTTACGGGGAAATACGCTTTGATATACAATCGCTTTGGATTACAAGCGTGTTTATGAAATGAATTATGCTCGCAATCCAAGGTTTTACTGTACACTATGATAAAAACAAATTATAGACCCTTCATTTCTTTTTTAACTGGGCAAACTTTAAAAATCTGCAGGGGAGACAATTATTATTCCCCCCCACTGTATATCCCACCCACTTTCAGGTGCCATTGTAGCGAGATAATCAATGTTATTCCCTTTACAGGAGCACATGCTGCCTGCAAAGTATGGGAGTCACAATGTATCCAATGTGGGGCATGAAAATCCTGTATTTGTCACACAGACAACCCGACAACCGGGAAATGTCGCAGTTTGTATCAAATTCTTACAGCAAAATAGTCATGGATGAGTTGCAGCCCTACACTGCTGTCACTACTCAGTGCAAATGAATGTCAGTGAGCAGTCAGACAGACAGACAGACAGACAGACAGACAGACAGACAGACAGGGACATCAAAAGCAGAATGAAGAGATAAGAACCTGCAGAGAGATAAGAGATAAAGGCTGAACAACGCCCAGCTACATTCTCAAAGGAATTACCAGTCTACAGTTGGGTTTTATTTCTCCCTACATATAGCCAGATTCACGTAGAGTTACGCCGGCGTACCAGTAGATCCGCCGTCGTAACTCAGAATCAAAGCCGTCGTATCTTTAAGCGTATTCTCAAAACGAGATACACTTAAATCTTGCTAAGGTACGACCGGCCTAAGTCTCCTACGCCGTCGTATCTTAGTTGCATATTTACGCTGGCCGCTAGGTGGCGCTTCCGTCGATTTACGCGCCGAATATGTAAATTAGCTAGATACGCCAATTCACGAACGTACGCCCGGCCGCCCAAGTACAGATACGCCGTTTACGTAAGGCGTTTTCAGGCGTAAAGATATTCCAACAAAAAGATGGCGCAGCCAATGTTAAGTATGGACGTCGGGACCGCGTCGAATTTTTCAAATTTTACGTCGTTTGCGTAACTCGTCCGTGAATGGGGCTGGACGTAACTTACGTTCACGTCGTTTTCAATGACTCTTTGCGACCTCTTTTGGAGCATGCGCACTGGGATACGTTCACGGCCGGCGCATGCGCAGTTTAAAAAAAACGTAATTTACGCGGGGTCACACTTAATTTAAATAAAACACGCCCACATCACACACATTTGAATTCGGCGGACTTACGCCGGCCCATTTACGCTACGCCGGCGTAAATTAGCTTTGTGAATAGAGCACTTGCCTCTCTAATTTACGGCGCGTAGGGTATCTGAGATACGTTACGCCCGCATAAAATTACGCTGCTCTACCTGAATCTGGCCAATAGTGTTCAATTGCATATAAGGTATACATTCTTCCTTCTTCCCCCAATCTTTTTCCTTCCCCCCCTTGTTCTCTACCTCTCTCCCCCCTTCCTATTCCCCTCCCCCCTTTCTCCCCCTTTTTTCCCCTTCCTTTCCCTTATCCCCTTTCCCCCTACCCCTTTTTCCCCTTCTCTCCCCCTCCCTCCTTTTTCTCTATTTCCTCCCTCTCTTCCCCCCTTTCCCCCTATCCTCCCTTGTTCCCCTCCCCCTTCCTTCCTCTTTCCCCCTGTTTTCCCCTTCCTTTCCCTTATTCCCTTCCTCTCTCCTTTCTCCCCTACCCCTTTCCTCCTCTCCC
The DNA here is from genome assembly GCA_029574335.1 of Rana kukunoris. Classification (NCBI taxonomy): domain Eukaryota; kingdom Metazoa; phylum Chordata; class Amphibia; order Anura; family Ranidae; genus Rana; species Rana kukunoris. The sequence continues at coordinate 476,434,493 of CM056053.1, forward strand.
CCCCTTGTTCCCCCCACTCCCCCCTTTTCCCCATCCTTTCCCCTATTCCCTTCCTCTCTCTTTCCTCCCTCTCTCCCCCTCCCCCCCTTGTTCCCCTCCACTCCCCCTCCCTATCCCCTCCACTCTCTAATCCTTTCCCCCTTCCTTTCCCTTATTTTCTTCCACTCCCCTTTCTCCCCCTACCCCCTTTCATCCTTCTCCCTCCTTTTAATCTCTTTCCTCCCTCTTTCCCCCCTTTTCCCCTCCCCTTGTTCCCCTCTTCTCCCCCTCCTTATCCCCTCCCCTCTCTTCTCCTTTCCCCCTTCCTTTCCCTTATTTCCTTGCACTCCCCTTTCTCCCCTACCCCCTTTCACCCTTCTCCCCCTCCCTCCTTTTAATCTCTTTCCTCCCTTTTCCCCTCCCCTTGTTCCCCTCTACTTCCCCTTCCTATCCCCTCGCCTCTCTTCTCCTTTCCCCCTTCCTTTCCCTTATTTCCTTGCACTCCCCTTTCTCCCCTACCCCCTTTCATCCTTCTCCCCCTCCCTCCTTTGTATCTTTTTCCTCCCTCTCTTCCCCCCTTTCCCCTCCCCCTTGTTCCCCTCCACTCCCCCCTCCCTATCACCTCCTCCCTCCCTTCCCCTCTTCATTCCCTTCCTCTCTCTTTCCACCCTCTCTCCCCCCTTTCCATTTCCCCCCTTCCTTTCCCTTATTCCCTTCCTCTCCCCTTTCTCCTCTACCCCCTTTTCCCCTTTCTCCCCCTCCTTTCTCTCTCTTTCCTCCCTCTCTTTTTCCCCCCTTCTCTCCCCCCTCCCCCTTTTCCCCTACCCTTCTCCCCTCCCCCTTCCTTTCCCTTCTTTTCCTTCCCCATCTTTCCCGCTTCTCCTCCCCTTCTCCCCTATCCCTACCTCCCTAAGCGTCACATTCCTACACAATCTTCCCAGCTTCAATACCCTTTCCTCACATTGTTACCTCACATTCACACCCCATTCCCTTCATTTCATTGGTCATGTGTATCAATTATTCTACCTTATTCACTCAGATAGTAAGTCTATTATTCCGCACGTCCCCCCCTAGCCGCTGTGGGGGGACACCTTCGATGACGCCTGTTGTCCTATATTGGCAAGGGTTATAAGTAAGCAGATCTACTTTTTTTCCCCATGTATATACTTTTGTTATCATTGTATGAGACTGTACCCAGGGCCGATCCTACGGTCACAGACCTCAATTAGTACAGACCCCCCAGGACAAACCACCCCCTTCCATTAGTACAGACCCCCCCCCCAGGACAAACCCCCCTCCATTAGTACAGACCCCCCTCAGGAAAAACCACCCCCCCTCCATTAGTACAGGCCCCCCAGGACAAACCCCCCTCCATTAGTACAGACCCCCCTCAGGAAAAACCACCCCCCCTCCATTAGTACAGACCCCCCAGGACAAACCCCCCTCCATTAGTACAGACCCCCCTCAGGACAAACTACCCCCTCTATTAGTACAAACCCCCCTCAGGAAAAACCACCCCCCTCCATTAGTACAGACCCCCCTCAGAAAAAAACCACCCCCCCTCCATTAGTACAGACCCCCCAGGACAAACCCCCTCCATTAGTACAGACCCCCCTCAGGACAAACTACCCCCTCTATTAGTACAAACCCCCCTCAGGAAAAACCACCCCCTCCATTAGTACAGACCCCCCAGGACAACCCCCCCTCCATAATACAGACCCCCCTCAGGACAAACCACCCCCCCTCCATTAGTACAGACCCCCCAGGACAAACCACCCCCTTCAATTAGTACAGACCCCCCAGGACAAACCCCCTCCATTAGTACAGACCCCTCAGGACAAACCCCCCTCCATAATACAGACCCCCCTCAGGACAAACTACCCCCTCCATTAGTACAAACCCCCCTCAGGACAAACGACCCCCCCTCCATTAGTACAGAGCCCCCAGGACATATCACCCTCCATTAGTACAGACCCCCCCAGGACAAACCCCCCTCCATTAGTACAGAGCCCCCTCAGGACAAACTACCCCCTCTATTAGTACAAACCCCCCTCAGGACAAACGACCCCCCCTCCATTAGTACAGAGTCCCCCAGGACATACCACCCTCCATTAGTACAGACCCCCCTCAGGAAAAACCACCCCCCTCCATTAGTACAGACCCCCCAGGACAAACCCCCCTCCATTAGTACAGAGCCCCCTCAGGACAAACTACCCCCTCCATTAGTACAAACCCCCCTCAGGACAAACGACCCCCCCTCCATTAGTACAGAGTCCCCCAGGACATACCACCCTCCATTAGTACAGACCCCCCTCAGGACAAACCACCCCCCCTTTATTAGTACAGACCCCTCCGGACAAACCATCCCCCATTAGTACAGACCCCCCCAGGAAAAAAAAACCTCCATTAGTACAGACCCCCCCCAGAAAAACCCTCCCCCTCCATTAGGGTACATAAAAACACCTAGCGGCAGCTGGAGAGGATAGTGTGCAGCTGTGCGACCCTGGTGGAGAACAGATCACAGCAGGCAGGAGTTAGACATAGAGAGGAGGAGGAACACAACATATGTCAGGCACGGACCACCCCCCCCCCCCAGCGACGCCACTGCGTGTCTTGTCTGTCTCCACACAGAGACAGCCACTCCGATCTTCGGCTGCTTTGCTCTCCTCCTCTGACAGGAGGAGGGAAGGGGACGGGCTTGGGAAGAAAACGCATCCACAGCGGTGACCGGCGGAAAGAGCCACCTCTCGACACAGACAAGAAGAGGAGGAGGATGGAATGAAGTACTCTGGCGCTCCATTGCCCCCCACCTCTGTGACGATCAGGTGCACTGCACTCCGGGCACCCGCCTAGGATCGGCCCTGACTGTACCATTAATTGCAATCCACTGTACCACCTCCGCTGTACGCTAGCAGGATCATTACAGGCTTCACCGCAGAGGAACAGATCATCTTTGACTAAGTGCTGCAGTTGGTGTGAAATGCGTAAGTTAGCATTCTGTTTTTTTATCCCTTGATTGTACATTGTTTAGTGTCCATTTTGAACATGTCTAAATAAAGGTGATTTTATCGGATGTGAAGCCGACCGGACTCTTTTTCTCTACACTGGCAAGCTTGTTTTAAAGTGGAAAGTTCTTTATTGCATGATCACATAGAAAGACAACATTTTAAGATCACACAGAGACCCTCATCAGGTATCACATGATTGAAAAAGGGTCCCTGTGTGGTCCCAAAAGGTTGTCTTATCAGAGATGAATCTTTAATTATGCAAATTAGGCGGTCGTCTAAGGCCTCACACTCACAGGGGCCCTCGTGGCCACCTAACTTACCCAATGTATTACCCCAGTTTTGAGGGTCAGGATACCTTAACGCTGCTGTGCTCAGCCCTGAGTCAGGGGCGGGCCACCAATGTCCCTAACAACCAGTGAATATTGCTAACACCATCCCTTGTGATGTCAATGACCCAGCATGCCCTCAGTCAATGACATCACAAGGGGGCAGGTTCACAAGGTGACATCACTTTTTGGCCCCAGCCCCTTATTTATTTAAGAGCAGGATCTGGAGGCTGACTTGTTAAAGAAGGGTTCCCGATTCCGATAAGCTCCCTGCCTGCAGACCCCCACAAACGCCGGCCAGGGTTGTGGGGAAGAGGCTCTTGTCCTTTAATTACTTTTCCCATTATGGGCGTGAGTGGGGCCCCATGTCAAGTTTTTCCTAAGGCCTCACAAAGCCTAGAGCCCCCTCTGTGTCTTATCCTTATACACCATGACTAGTCTGGAGTCTTTGCAGCATCTTCTTACCCATATGGTTGATTCCAGTATGTAGGCAGGTCAGGTCTACTTTCTCTACTGTAGGTGACACTCTTCTTCAGTGGCTCTGCAGTTGGAGAGGAAATAAGGAGGCACCCATCTCCTCTAGGGTTTTCTGGGTCACGGTGAAGCATCCAATTAGATGCTGTCACCCTATATGGCTCTGCAGCCATCTTGGGTTAGGCACAGGGCTGGTGCTACCACTAGGCAAACTAGGCAGCCGCCTAGGGTGCCCTGCTGCCCAGGGCGCCCGGCCACTGGTGTTCCTACTCTCTTCTCTGCAGCAAGCAACTAAGTCTCAGGATCAGCAGGCAGCCGCCGCTCTATTCGCACATAGGCCCAGCGGAGGACTGTGTCCCGACTTCTGAATGAATGGAGGCAAACAAACACTTATTGATGGGCACTGGTAGCCTGCATTGATGGGCACTGGTGAGACTGCATTTGATGGGCACTGGTGAGGCTGCATTGATGGGCACTGGTAGGCTGCAATTATGGGCACTGGTAGGCTGCATTGATGGGTGCTGGTGAAGCTTTATTTGATGGGCGCCGGTAAGGCTGCATTTGATGGGCGCTGGTAAGGCTGCACTGATGGGTGTTAGTGAGGTTGCATTTGATGGGGGTGGTGAGGCTACATTTGATGGGCGCTAGTGGGGCTAAATTTGATGGGCACTGGTGAGGCTGCATTTGATGGGCCCTCCATTAAAAAGGTGGGGTTTACATGGGCAGGGGAAATGGGGGTGGAGTCAGGGGTGGAGCCAGGAGGTTCAGAAAAATTAGGTTTCGCCTAGGGTGTCAAAAATACTTGCACCAGCCCTGCTTGGCGGTGGAGGAAGGCTGGGGGTCGAACCCGTTTCCACCTCCCCGAAAAAAAGTGCCACATGTGGCACCAGAGGGGGGAGGAGACAGATAAGCGGATGTTCCACTTTTGAGTGAAACTCCGCTTTACATGAGGATTCACCATGCCCAAAGTGGTAATAACTCAGCGCTAACATTTGAGCGAAACACTTCTACCTCTTTGTCCCCTGCTCCATCTGTCAGCCACTTGTCATATGAAGCTTCAATAAAAGGATTTTTGGAAATGCAGCCATCCGAAATCGATTCCTTAACCACTTAAGGACCCCTTTACGCCGATATACGTCGGCAGAATGGCACAGCTGGGCACAGTCACATACCAGTACGTAACTCTTTAAGCCCAGCCGTGGTGGCACGCTCGCAACCCGGTCCTAAGCTCTGTGACCGCCCCTGCGGAAACAGTCGCCGCCGGTGTCCCGTGATCGGTCACTGTAGCTGAAGACCTTCCCCGTTCTTCACTGTGGCGCTGTCACTGATCGTCTGTTCCCTGACATAGGGAAAGGCGATCAATGATGTCACACGTCCAGCCCCGCCCCCTACAGTTAGAAACACATATGAGGTCACACTTAACCCCTACACGCCCCCTAGTGGTTAACTGTAATTGTAATTTAACATTAATCAGTGCATTTTTATAGCACTTTTTGCTGTGAAAATGACAATGGTCCCAAAAATGTGTCAAAAGTGTCCGATGTGTCCGCCATAATGTCACATTCACGAAAAAAATCGCTGATCACCGCCATTACTAGTAAAAAAATAAGAATAAATGAATAATTATGTCCCCTATCTTGTTTTGCGCAAACCAGTCACTATACGCTTATTGCGATTATTTATTTATTTTTAACCAAATGTATGTAGAAGAATATGTATCTGAGAAAAAAATATATATTTTTTTTAATTGGGATATTTATTATAGCAAAAAGTAAAAAATATTGTGTTTTTTTCAAAATTGTCGTTCTATTTTTTTTTATAGCGCAAAAAAAAAAAAAAAAAAAAAACGCAGAGGTGATCAAATACCACCAAAATAAATCTCTATTTGTGGGAAAAAAAGGACGCCAATTTTGTTTGGGAGCCACGTCGCACGGCCGCGCAATTGTCAGTTAAAGCGACGCAGTGCCATAAGCTGAAATTTCGCCGGGGCAGGAAGGGGGTATACGTGCCCAGTAAGGACACATATGTAGAAGACCAGCCTGCCTATGGAGGATTGGACTGAACAATGGTCTGCTTGTGTGGTTATACTTTCCCAGATATACATCATAAGAACCACGTCACCCAGGCATGTGATCACCGACGTTCCAATGGCCGATGGCTGGGCTGCCGCCGTGAACAACACTTTCATCTATGGATCCATGCTAGAGGAAGAATACGGTAATAACTGTGTCCTAGGCTGGAGGCGCCCTCGCTGTCCAATGACCCATGGTTGGGCTTGTTAATGTAAACAATATTTCTATATATCGGTCATAAGGAGTGGCCAGGGATGGATGCTACTTATATATCACAGACAAGTTTACTCTTCATTATGGAGACTGAAGATCTAGGGCAGTGATGGAGAACCTCGGCACCCCAGATGTTTTGGAACTACATTTCCCATGATGCTCCACTACACTGCAGAGAGCATGAGCATCATGGGAAATGTAGTTCCAAAACATCTGGGGTGCCGAGGTTCCCCATCACTGTCCTATGACATTGCCTGCTGAGAAATGTAGCTTTATTACTTCTGATCTATTCTATACACTATGGGCCAGTTCCACAAAGCGGGCCACGCCGGCGCGGCCCATTTAAATGCTTCACGCCCCCTACTCGCGCAGATGGATTGCGACGGGAGAAATACACTACGCTGCCGTCGTTTACTGGACAAAATCTACCTGGATTCCACGTAGAGCCAGGTAAAAAACGGCGGCGTAGTGTATTTCTGATACTCTACGAGAATCTAATTCTCTCTGAATCTGCCCCATTGTTTTTTTATCACTTATATATATTTTTTAACCACTTAAGCCCCGGTTCATTATGCAGCTAAAGGACCGGGCCACTGTTTGCGATTCGGCACTGCGCCGCTTTAACTGACAATTGTGCGGTCGTGCCACGTGGCCCCCAAACAAAATTGGCGTCCCTTTTTCCCACAAATAGAGCTTTTTTTTGTGGTATTTGATCATCTCTGCAATGTTTATTTTTTGCGCTATAAATAAAAATAGAGCGACAATTTAAAAAAAAATATCAATATTTTTTACTTTTTGCTATAATAAATATCCCCCAAAAAATATAAAAATACATTTTTTTTCCTCACTTTAGGCCGATACGTATTCTTCTACATATTTTTGGTAAAAAATAATTGCAATAAGCGTTTATTGATTTTTTTGCGCAAAAGTTATAGGGCCAGACCCACATACAATTGCCCTGGTGCAGTGTATCAGAGATACACTACGCCGCCGTATTTTACCTGGCTCTAAGTCGAATCCAGGAAGATTTCGGCCCGTAAGGTACGGCGGCGTAGTGTATTTCTCGCGGCGGAATCGAAATACGCGATTAGGGGCCGTGAATCATTTAAATTAAGTGCGTCCCCGCGGCGATCGAACTGCACATGCTCCGTTCAGAAATTGCCGTGCATTGCGCGAAATTACGTCGAAACATCATTTTTTTTTTTTGTAGCGTAATTTACGTACATTCCTATTCACGGACGACTTACGCAAAAAAATAATAATTGAAAATTCGACGCGGGAACGAGGGCCATACTTAACATGGCCAGCCTAACTATAGACCGGATAATAGCAGCTTTAACTAGACGCCATAAAAAGCCGGCTAGCGACCTCATTAGAGAATACGACGGCCGATCGTAACTTTGTGGATCGCCGTAAAAAGCTAATTTGCATACCCGATGCGGAAAACAACGCAAATTCCACCCAGCAGGCGCAAAAAGATTGCAGCGTAAGCCTGTCGGATCGAAGCCCGAAGCCGTCGTATCATGGTTTGAGGATTCAAACTAATGATACGATGCGGCTAATTTGAAAGTACGCCGGCGTACTGCCTCTGTGGATCTGGCCCTTAGCGTTTACAAACTAGGGGATAGTTTTATGGCATTTTTATTAATATTTTTTTTTTGCTACTAATGGCGGCGATCAGCGATTTTTTTTTCGTGACTGTGACATGGCGGACACTTCGGACACTTTTGACACTTTTTTGGGACCAATGTCATTTTCACAGCGAAAAGTGCTATAAAAATGCTCTGATTACTGTGAAAATGCCAATGGCAGTGAAGGGGTTAACTACTAGGTGGCACTAAGGGGTTAAGTGTGCCCTAAGGGAGTGATTCTTACTGTGGGGGGGGCGTGGCTGTAGGCGTGACGTCACTGATCATCGTTCCGTATATCAGGGAACAGACGATCAGTGTCACTGCCCCTAAGCTCCTGTGACCGATTACGGGACACCGGTGGCAATCAGGTCCTATGGGCGCGGTCACGGAGCTTCGGACCAGGTCACGCGCGACCCACGGCTGGGCTCCTAAAGGCAACGTACAGGTACGTGCCTGTGCCCAGCCGTGCCATTCTGCTGACGTAAATGTGCAGGAGGCGGTCCTTAAGTGGTTAATATTTTCATTAGAACCAAATTTCCGCCCTTGCCCAACGGTTTTATAACTAGGTCGGGGTTATTGCTGAGCCGTTCTTATTGTGAGTCGTTTCAAAGCATCAGTTTAGATATCAGATTTACATTTACAGATCTGGTCAGTTTAGGTTTCTCAATGTCATGACTGGTTTGGGTCCCAAATGCCCAAATGTTGGGACTGCTTTGCAGTAATGGGAATTTGTCGGATTTCTTTTCAAAAACACTACTAAGGGTTTTATTTCCATCATCCTTGCCTGTATTTGGTGTCGTAGTCTGTGAGTTCTCATCAGAGGCGGCTTTAGGTTTTGTGAGGCCTTAGGCAAAACTTGACATGATGGCCCACTCCCGCCCATGATGGGAAAAAAAAATCTTGAACAAGAGCCTCTTCCCCACAACCCTGGCCGGTGTTTGTGGGGGGTCTGCCAGCAGTGGGCTTATTGGAAATTGGAAGACGGCCCCCAGATCCTGCTCTTAAATAACTAAGGAGCGGGGGGCTACCCAGTGATGTCACCTGGTGAACCCGCCCCCTTGTGACGTCATTGACTGAGGACATGCTGGGTCATTGACGTCACAAGGGGTAGTGTCACCGATATTCACTGGTTCTTAGGGACACTGGCGGCCCTGCTCCCGAGTCAGGGCTCTTAAAGGGGTTGTAAAGGTAAAAGTTTTTTTACCTTAATGCATCCTATGCATCCAGGTATGCATCCAGCACCGCCCCCCCACCCCCCCCCCCCGAGTCCCCATTTTACTTACCTTACCGTTCGAAACTCCCGGGCGCGTTCGCGTCATCCTCTTCGGTTCCCAGCCTGGCCGTTGATTGACTAGGCTAGGCAGATTGATAGCAGCGCAGCTATTGGCTGGCGCTGCTGTCAATCACAGCGGATGATGCGGCGCGCCGGGGGTGGAGCCAAGTGATAAAGTCGGCGGCTATGGCCGCCGCTGTATCACGGGAGCGCGCTCGCAAAAGCTTTCCACCGTGCGAGCTCCCTCGCATGAAGATGGAAAGCTTTTGCGAGGAGGAGCCCAGACAGCCGCCGAGGGACCCCAGAAGACAAAAACTAACTGCACAGTGGAGGTAAGTATAACATGTTTGTTATTTTAAAAACAAAAAAAATCCTGAGTTTAGTGTGCCTTTAAGGCTGCCTGAGCACAGCAGTATAAGGGTCTCCTATCCCTCAAAACTGGAGTAATGCATTGGGCAAGTTGGGTGGCCGCGAGACCCCTGTGAGTGCGAGGCCTTAGGTGACAGCCTAATTAAAGAGCTCTCATCCATATCTCCCTCTTTAGAACCCTCACTCTCTTGTAATAAAAGGACAAGATTTTTGAGTGCACGAAAGTCCTTCCATAACGTTTTATTTTCATTTTCAGACTGTGGTTTTTGTCTATCCTTATCAAACATATATATTTGTATGTGAGATTACGTGCAAACAAATGCAGGTCCCATGATAATATTGAATTTGGTTGAAATTGGGGCAAAAAAATGTAAAAGCTCGGTCTCGGCTTGTGAGAGGGGAAATACGAGGACAAGGTAATTACTTCATGGCCGCCGTTATTGGTTTTTGTCTGGTCCGGGTTGATGATTATCAGTCTGTTCTACTCCCTTTACCTTGTTAAAGAGTCAATCAATGGGTCTTTGTTTTATACAGTATCTTTGCTCTGTGAGACGGCACCTGCTGTGGAAGTGCTTTGGGGGCGTGAAGAGGAAGCACAACTAATCATTTATAAGTGTGAGTTTGGTAATATAGGGGGTGCCAGGAATAGGAGTGGGAGAAGAATGTGTATTAGATTGAGAGATAACACCACCAAACATTGTGCCAACCTCACCTGGTCCAGGATTAATCGGTGAACTAGAGGATTTCTCTGGTGAAGAGTTTCTATCTCCTACTAAGCGTTTCTTACCAACACCCCTGTGCTGCCCACAGGCCCGGACTGGGACAAAAAATAGGCCTGGGCATTTGAGACTGAGCAGCCCCAAGGGGGTGGGGGGTAGTGCGCGGCGGCGGCGCTTCGCGTTGGCGTTTAATGATGGGATGATGGGATGTGGGGTTCCAGCACCTTTACATTACACAGCACCCTGCACCTCTGGACCCCTTTACTTTACACAGCACCATGCACCTCTGGACCCCTTTACATTACACAGCACCCTGCACCCCTTTACTTTACACAGCACCCTGCACCTCTAGACCCCTTTACTTTACACAGCACCCTGCACCTCTGGACCCCTTTACTTTACACAGCACCCTGCACCCCTTTACTTTACACAGCACCCTGCACCTCTATCCCCCTTTACATTACACAGCACCCTGCACCTCTGGACCCCTTTACTTTACACAGCACCCTGCACCTCTGGACCCCTTTAAATTACACAGCACCCTGCACCTCTGGACCCCTTTACATTACACAGCACCCTGCACCCCTTTACTTTACACAGCACCCTGCACCTCTAGACCCCTTTACTTTACACAGCACTCTGCACCTCTGGACCCCTTTACATTACACAGCACCCTGCACCCCTTTACTTTACACAGCACCCTGCACCTCTATCCCCCTTTACATTACACAGCACCCTGCACCTCTGGACCCCTTTACTTTACACAGCACCCTGCACCTCTGGACCCCTTTACATTACACAGCACCCTGCACCCCTTTACTTTACACAGCACCCTTCACCTCTAGACCCCTTTACTTTACACAGCACTCTGCACCTCTGGACCCCTTTACATTACACAGCACCCTGCACCCCTTTACTTTACACAGCACCCTGCACCTCTATCCCCCTTTACATTACACAACACCCTGCACCTCTGGACCCCTTTACATTACACAGCACCCTGCACCTCTGGACCCCTTTACATTACACAGCACCCTGCACCTCTGGACCCCTTTACATTACACAGCACCCTGCACCTCTGGACCCCTTTATATTACACAGCTCCCTGCACCTCTGGACCCATTTAAATTACACAGCACCCTGCACATCTGTACCCCTTTACATTAAACAGCACCCTGCACCTCTGGACCCATTTACATTACACAGCACCCTGCACCTCTGTACCCCTTTACATTACACAGCACCCTGCACCTCTGGACCCCTTAACATTACACAGCACCCTGCACCTCTGGACCCCTTTACATTACACAGCACCCTGCACCTCTGGACCCCTTTACATTACACAGCACCCTGCACCTCTGGACCCCTTTACATTACACAGCACCCTGCACCTCTGGACCCCTTTACATTACACAGCACCCTGCACCTCTGGACCCCTTTACATTACACAGCACCCTGCACCTCTGGACCCCTTTACATTACACAGCTCCCTGCACCTCTGGACCCATTTAAATTACACAGCACCTTGCACCTCTGTACCCCTTTACATTACACAGCACCCTGCACCTCTGGACCCATTTACATTACACAGCACCCTGCACCTCTGGACCCCTTTACATTACACAGCACCCTGCACCTCTGGATCCCTTTACATTTAATAGTATTCTCTCAGAAGTTCCATCATTTTTCTTGAGCAGTCTTTTGACTCCCAGCGGCCAGAGGCATGGGGGCGCCGGAGAGCCTCGTAAATGGCTGACCTCGGCAAATGATGCTGATGCCAAACATGTCAGCCCTTTTCTCCTTGTCCACTCACCGTTTTTGACTGCATGCCTTTTGGCTGTTTTTTTCTATTGAAATTTTATTGTTTGGTTATGCTTAAATAAAGACATCGTTTTCCGAGGAGTGCGGCGATCCAGGATTTTTTCCTTCATCCCATGACCTCGGCAAACCTGGGAAAGGCTCGGGAATGTAGTATTTCCGAGTCTTTCTGAGGATTTCCAAATGTCTCCAAACAGCTACGATTAGTTCCGTTTGGCTCTGGCGCCCCCCCCACCTCAGGCCAAACGCGGTACTGCACACCGCTTTGGCCTGAATCCTGCCCGTTTTACGAGGCAATACTCGCAAACCTAGTTAGGATTTTTTTTAAATACATCGCTCGTATGGCGAAACACTCGTTAATCGCAATCCGAGGTTCCACTGTGAATGAATAAATTAATGAAAAAATTATATAGCGCGAGTCGCGACACATGCGAACTGAATCGCCTCTAGGCGCTTGTTGTTTCTGTCTCTCTTGACATCAAAAGAGTTTTAATCTGGCTTCTGAAGGTCAGGTGGTTTTCCTCCAACCGAATGCTGGTTGGTAAAGCGTTGCATAGTCTGGGACCTTGGACCGCGAATCCTTTTTCTCCTTTGGACTTGTATTTGGCTTTGGGTATCTGGAGCAGATTTTAGTTGGTGGATTGCAGAACGCGATTGGGATTATGAGCTTTTATCTTTTCGCATAGGTATCGCGGGGCCTTCCCATGGATGCACTTATGCATCAGACAGAGTGCTTTAAAAGCAATTCTGTCTTTTACTGGCAACCAGTGAAGGGCTCTCAGTGAAGGTGAGATTGATTCCCAGGGTTTTTTCCCAGTCACCAGTCTGGCGGTCGTATTTTGAACGACTTGCAGACGAGAGATTTGGTACTTGGGGAGTCCGAGGTAAAGGGTATTTGCATAGTCCAGTCTGGAGTTCACAATTGTTCCCACCACGACTGCTACGTCTTCTTTGGGAATAAAAGGAGTAAGTCTGCGTAGTAGGCGCAGCAGATGGTGAGATCCGCTGACTACTGACCCTATTTGTGCGTCCATTGTCATGTAGGAGTCAAAGATGACCCCGAGAGTTTTGACTTTGGAGCTAGGGGTGATGATCTGGCCAAACATGGGCGGGGGTATCCAGGTTGTTGCCAGTTGACTCTTGCGACTGGCATGAAACAGAAGAAGTTCTGTTTTTGAATTGTTGAGTTTGAGATAACTCTAATGCCGCGTACACACGATCATTTTTTGTGATGAAAAAAAACGACGTTTTTTGTGAAGTAAAAAACGACGTTTTTGAAATGTCACTTTTCAAAGACGATGTTGCATACACACTATCATTTTTTTTCACAAAAAGCGAGGTTACGTTCACCACTCTTTTCCATTGAAGCTCGCTTCATAACTAGCTTCTGGGCATGCGCGGGTTGAAAAACGTCGTTTTAAACGACGTTTTTGCTACACACGGTGACTTTTTGTGAAACAAAAAACGACGTTTTGAAAAACGACACAAAAAATTCAAGCATGTTGTAATTTTTTTTTTGGTCGCTTTTTTGAAGACAAAAAACGACGTTTTGCCCCACACACGATCAATTTAAATGACGTTTTAAAAAACGACGTTTTTTTTTTTCATCGCAAAAAACGACCGTGTGTACGCGGCATTAGGCCTCGTACACACGATCAAATCTGTCTGCTGGAAACGGTCTGCTAGACCGTTTCAGCAGACAGATTCGATCGTGTGTACGGGCGAGCCGACGGATTTGGCCACCCGACAGATTGGAAAGCATGCTTTGAAATCTGTCGGCTGGGAACCCGTCCGCCCGACATGTCTGCTGGTTAGTACGCTAACTAGCAGACATGTCTTCTCGCACACGCGCCGAATGGTTTCGACGCATGCGCGGAAGTGTTTTACTTCCTGGTGCGGTGACGTGGCGGCGTCAACGTCACCGCCACGTCACCGACACGTCAGCGCGCCGTCTGCTGGTGGGGATTTTGGTTTGCTCGTGTGTACATGCGAGCAAACCAAAATCCAAGCAGACAGATTTGTTCAAATCGGTCGGTCCGGCCGATTTGAACAAATGGATTGCCTCGTGTGTACGAGGCCTTAGTCATCCAGTTTTCTATCAAAGAGATACAATTCTCTAAACTGAGATGATGATCCTTTTTGTTGCAGATGCGAAAATATAGTTGCGCGTCGTCTGCATATGAGTGATAGAGTAGTTGCTGACTACTGATGATTTCAAAGAGAGGGCGAAGATAGATGTTAAAGAGCACCGGTGCACCACTGTATATGGACATATTTGCAGCACAGAGTATACAATCAATGGAAAATGTCTCAGGCCCCATACACACGATCGGACATATCCGATGAAAACGGTCCGCGGACCATTTCCATCGGATATGTCCGATCGGGAGTTTGATCCGATGGCGTGTACACACCATCGGATCAAATTCCCCGCCGCCGGACGGCGCGGTGACGTGGCGGTGACGTTGACGCCGCCGCGTCACCGCCACGTCACCGCACCAGGAAGTAAAACACTTCCGCGCATGCGCCGAATCCATTCGGCAGCGGCGCGGTGGCGGTGGGGGACGACATGTCTGCTGGTAAGTGTACTAACCAGCAGACATGTCGGGCGGACAGATCCCCACCGGATAGATTTCAAAGCTTGCTTTGAAATCTGTCGGGTGGACAAATCTGTCCGCTAGCCCATACACACGAGCGGAGATGTCTGCTGAAACGGTCCATCGGACCGTTTTCAGCGGACATATCCCCTCGTGTGTACGCGGCCTCAGAATTGGACGCCGTTCACTAATTTGTCTCACACACAAGTGCGCGGTATTAATATAATAATTTGGGGATAATTACTATAATCTTCTCACAGCCGGATCACACCCCATACATCAGACTCATTGTGTTAATGTAGGAAAATATTAGTGAGACATTCAGAAGAATTCTCCACCAACAACCAAACCGCGCCCTTCCAAATGGCTGACTGCAGCACCTCTGAAGGCTTCCAGCGAAGTTTGGTGTTTATACAGAAAATCTATGTTTGAAAAGGTCAAAAAGAAAAGAAAAAAATTCAAATAAGAAAAGAAGAAAATGTTTGGAAAGGTAGACACATTACCCTCTGTGTCAGTTTTGTGCATTTCAGTTGTTCTGTTTCTATAGAAAATGATGTAAACCATTCCTCTGCACCTGCTGAGTACTACATGGGAGGTTCTGCCTGCAGTCATATGATCAATTTCAACATCAGTTTTATCCCACCGGTGTGTTGGGAGGTTAGATTTATTGCCCCCTAGGGGCCCACAGAAGAACTGCAAGCCATTTGGTTCTTAAAGCGGATCTCCACCCTAAAGTGAAGATCCGCTGATCGGAACCCTCCCCCCCTCCGGTGTCACAATTGACACCTTTCAGGGGGAGGGGGGGTGCAGATACCTGTCTAAAGACAGGTATCTGCAACCACTTCCGGCCCGCAGTCTCGGGCAAAAGACGGGTTTTTTGGCGACATCCCGTCGCCCCCCCGTTGTGTGCTGGGAACTCTCAGCTCCCAGCACACAGCGGGAGCCAATCGCCAGGCGCAGCGCGACTCGCGCATGCGCCGTAGGGAACCGGGCAGTGAAGCCGCAGCGCTTCACTTCCTGGTTCCCTCACCGTGGATGGAGGGGGGAGCAGCAGGGTGACTCTCGATCGCTCATCCTCTGCTGCGGACGCCGCTGGACTCCAGGACAGGTAAGTGTCCTAATATTAAAAGTCAGCAGCTGCAGTATTTGTTGCTGCTGGCTTTTAATATTTTTTTCTAGTGAACCATCCGCTTTAACCACTTAAAGAGGGGGTTCACCCTTAAAACCAGGGCTTTTTTTCTGGGGGAATTTGGGGGAACTCAGTTCCACCACCTTTGGCTCAGACCCTTTGGTGCCTGCTCACCACAATCACTTGTAAACACAGAAGTCTGGTTTCTGTGTTTACAAGTGACAGCTTTGTAACCCCCTGAACTCTGCACTCTGTATGTAATGCAATTCTGGTATTTAATGCCCCTTTAAGACCCTTCTACTGTTTGTGAAATCTGAAGGGGTCGTGGTTGAGTTCCTGTACCTATTTTCTGAGAAAAAAAGCTCTGCTTAAAACCACTTTCTCCCATCCCATCCAGCATACTGGCGTCAGCGCCAGTATGCTGTCTTTTTTTTTTTTTTTTATAGGTGTACTCAGAGCTTTTTTTCTCAGAAAATAGGTGCAGGAACTCAACCACGACCCCGTTCAGATTTCACAAACAGTAGAAGGGTCTTAAAGGGGCATTAAATACCAGAATTGCATTACATACAGAGTGCAGAGTTCAGGGGGTTACAAAGCAGTCACTTGTAAACACAGAAACCAGACTTCTGTGTTCACAAGTGATTGTGGTGAGCGGGCACCAAAGGGTCTGAGCCAAAGGTGGTGGAACTGAGTTCCACCAGGTTCCCCCAGAAAAAAAGCCCTGGGTGTACTTACCTCTTAATAGATAATTACATTTTCGTCCTACCGCGGGGTATGGCGCCGCTATATAGCGTCACGCCTTCCGAAAACAGCCGACTAGCACTCGGCTGTTCTCGGCCCCTGCGCACAGACCCAGGAGCTGACTGCGCAGGCGGCGTATACAGCCGAGTCTTATTTCGGCTTTTTTCGGAGGGCGTGATGCGGCTATATACGGCCCCTGCGCAGTCAGCTCCTGGGTCTGTGCTCAGGCGCCGTATAGCTCCGAGAACCATACCCCGCGGTAGGACGAAAATGTAATTATCTATTAAGAGGTAAGTACACCTATAAAAAAAAAAAAAGACAGCATACTGGCACTGACGCCAGTATGCTGGATGGGATGGGAGAAAGTGGTTTTAAGGGTGAACCCCCGCTTTAAGGACCGGACCAATATGCTGCTAAATGACCCAATTCGGCACTGCGTCGCTTTAACAGACAATTGCGCGGTCGTGCGACGTGGCTCCCAAACAAAATTCACGTAATTTTCTTCCCACAAATAGAGCTTTCTTTTGGTGGTATTTGATCGCCTCTGCGATTTTTATTTTTTGCGCTATATACAAAAATAGAGCAACATTTTTGAAAAAAAAAACAATATTTTTTACTTTTTGTTATAAGAAAAATCAAATAAACTAAATTTTAGTCAAACATTTAGGCCAAAATTTATTCAGCCACATATCGTTAGTAAAAAAGAATTGCAATAAAAAAATAGCTACCTAGCGGCAACAGCGACACTAATACAGCGATCAGAAAAACGATCGCTTAGTGACACTGGCAATAGGGGGTGAAAGGGTTAACTAGGGCGGTGATCAAGGGGTTAAACCTTTATTAGGGGGGGTACGGGGGCTACCCTGAACCTAACACTAACTGCCTGTCACACTGACACTAAATGCAGTGATCAGTACATGTATGATCACTGCATTCAGTGACACGGTGTCAGGGGGGTGGGGGGTGGGAGGTGATCGCAAGGGGTTAATGTGCCTATGTGTGTGGTGTCAGTGTAGTGTTGTGCAGACTCACTGTGTGATGTCTTCTCTCCTCAGCGGCGGTTGAAAATACCACTGAGAGGAGAGATTGCATCACTGCATTTACACAGAAGGAGGAAGTGACACCCAGGGGAGCGCGGGGATTGGCTGGGAGCGATCTGGAGGGGGCGGACAAAAACGAACCGCCGCCCCCTCATCCTGAATCGCTCCTGAAGCCACGGGGACCGCCGCAGGTACCGGGGGGGGTCGCGATCGGACCCCCGCCCCACATCTAGGCAGGGGTGTACAGGTACGCCAATGTGCCTGTACGTGTAAGAGTAATTTATTTTTTAGTATAATTTTTGCTTTCTATAGACAAATATAGATTTCCCCATGTAGTCCGCTGCTGTTTATTGATGTTTTTTTTCAGAATTCCCACTTTCAAAATGGAGTTTTTGGAACCCCCCTGGTTCTCTGCTCCGGGTGGCCCATGCCTGAAGCTGTGTAAGGGTTCCCCATAATTCCTGATGGCGGCCCTGCCGGCGAGACTATAGCTCACTGGATATTCCACCAGTACAACACGTACAACGGTAATAAAAAGGGGAAGTTCCATTCGAATGGCGCCACCCTTTGGGAAAAATGTCCCTTTCCACAACCTGCTTCTGAGCATGCACGTTTTTTTTTCCCCAGTCGTTAAAGCCTACACACGACCGTTTTTCACGACGTGAAAAATGACGAGAAAAAATAGAGCAGGTTCTAAATTTTTAATGCCCATTTTTCTCATCAAGAAAAATGCTCTGGAGCCCACACACGACCATTTTTCATGACCAATTAAGGGGTTTTAATGGTTTACAACCACTTTGACCATAAAGGTTGGTGGGAATGTTCACTTGTAGACACATAACCTCAAGAGTTTACTTGGTTACACTTGTTACTGCACGATCACTTCTTCTTCTTCTTAACTCAGAGGGTTAAACATGGCTCGCTCCCAACTCCTAGTCCTTCTGAATACACCATAATTACACCCATTAGTAAAACACCTAATCCCCTTCAGAAGTCATTCACATCAGACAAATATATTTTTCTCAAGATCTGTGTTTACTGAATAAATTACTTGCCACATTGAAATAATAAAAAAAAAATGACACAACATCTTGAGACATAACATAGTCTCTCGGAGAGAAGTCTCAAGATGTTATGTCATTTTATTTGAATGTGGCACGTCCTCACTAAATGTTTGGCTGTGCTACAAAAGGCGGTGCTTTCCCCCTGCTTGTGGTAATGCCCACAGTGGCGTCACCAGGGTTGGTGTCACCTGGTGTGGAAAAAATTGGTGTTACCCCCCTGTCCACCAACTATAGTCCCCTCTCAGTACAGACCCCACCACTACTAACTACAGACCCCCCTCCTGCAATATAGATCCCCATCACTAAGTACAGACCACCCTCCGTCAGTATAGATCCCCCCAATAAGTACAGACCATCAGTACAGACCACCCTCCGTTAGTATAGACCCCCTCACTAAGCACTGACCCCCTCCCTCAGTACAGACCCCCCTCATCAGTACAGACACCCCCCTTTAGTGCAGACCCCCCATCAGTATAGACACCCCCTTAGTTCAGACCCCCATCAGTATAGACACCCCACTTAGTACAGACCACCATCAGTATAGACACCCCCATCAGTATAGACACCCCCTTAGTTCAGACCCCCCATCAGTATAGACACCTCCTTAATACAGACCCCCATCAGTATAGACACCCCCCTTATTTCAGACCCCATCAGTATAGACACCCCTCTTAGTACAGACCCCCATCAGAAGACACCCCCCTTAGTTCAGACCCCCCATCAGTATAGACACCCCCCTTAGAACAGATCCCTGCATCAGTATAGACACCCCCCTTAGTACAGATCCCTGCATCAGTATAGACACCCCCCTTAGTACAGACCCCCATCAGTATAGACACCCCCCTTAGTTCAGACCCCCCCATCAGTATAGACACCACCCTTAGTTCAGACCCCCATTAGTACAGACACCATCAGTATAGACACCCCCCTTAGTACAGACCCCCATCAGTATAGACACCCCCTTAGTACAGACCCCATTAGTATAGACACCCCCCTTAGTACAGACCCCCATCAGTATAGACACCCCCCTTAGTTAGGACCCCCCATCAGTATAGACACCCCCTTTAGTTCAGATTCCAATCAGTATAGACACCCCCCTTAGTACAGACCCACATCAGTATAGACACCCCCCTTAGTTCAGACCCCATCAGTATAGACACCCCCCATCAGTATAGACACCCCCCTTAGTACAGACCCCCATCAGTATAGACACCCCCTTAGTACAGACCCCATTAGTATAGACACCCATCAGTATAGACACCCCCCTTAGTTAGGACCCCCCATCAGTATAGACACCCCCCTTAGTACAGATCCCCCCGCATCAGTATAGACACCCCCCTTAGTTCAGATTCCCATCAGTATAGACACCCCCCTTAGTACAGACCCCCATCAGTATAGACACCCCCCTTAGTTCAGACCCCCATCAGTAGACACCCCCATTAGTACAGATCCCCTGCATCAGTATAGACACCCCCCTTAGTACAGAATCCCCTGTTAGTACAGACCCCCTCAGAATAGACACCCTACATCAGCATAGGCACCCCTCTCCCCTTGCACATGTCCATCTAGAGTGTAAAAACAGTACACACCTCAGAAAACAACGCGGCCGCGGATGTGTACACACAGCGGTCTGTGTCCCTTAGGCTCCTCCTCCTCACTGGATGTAAACAGAGTGGAGGAGGAGCCGATGGCTTAAGTCCGCTCCGTTGACACAGAGCGTGGCGCATGTTAGTATAGGGCAGCAGCGGTGTTAACCAGGGGCGGACTGACTATTGAGGAACTCGGGCACTGCCCGAGGGCCCCATGCCACTAGGGGGCCCCATCATGGTTGCCAGGCTCATTGAAACCAGGGACAGTATGTAAAAATCTGTGTTTTTTTTACCTCTGTCCCTGATATGTCCAAAACCTACATGCTTTAGATGTAAAAATCCAGAGATTTTAGCTGCCCCCCCTCTGTACTGCTACCTGGCTTGGTGGCCATCTGTAAGCCCGGGGGGCCCCATAATCTTCTATTGACCATCCTTACGTTTAGAACTTCTTGGCCTTTTGGCTGAGATCAAGTGTAGTGTCTGTTCTAATCAGTTGCTAAGAGGAGGCGCTGTGTTACTGCCCCGACTATGGTGGAGGTTGGAGCGGTGGCCATGCAAATCCTCTGGTGTAATGGTACCTAGATGTTTAGTATTGGGGCGAACCGAGTCCAGAGTGTCCTAACGACTTTGGAGGCCGGCGGTTGGTTTCCCCCCGAGAAAGCTGGAAGGGTAACCCTGGTGAGGATGGAGAGGCACTGGGTCTGGCTGAAGGACGGGCCCCACAGAAAGCCCGGGGTACATGTGCCCCTAGAGTGGCAGTCCAGGGGTGCTGTAATGTCACTGTGAGTGAGGGTCACTTTGAGTTATGGCACCTAGGTCACTGCACCATACACACTTTTTTCACACCTGCCTCTTGGGCCGGGCCTTTTGGGTAGAACCAGTCACTTTATGTCTCTTTTTTTTTTGGTTGTACACTTCACATTTGATTAGTCTTCAGGCCTGCCCTGAACGTCTTGTGAGGGGGTGGACATGGCCTTCTGGCTTTGGTAACCCTCGCTCATGGGGTCTCCCTTCGGGGGAGCCCCACCTAGTACTTGGGTTGGTCTGTTTCGGCAGACCTCCCAGAGAATGGGGTCCGTCTGGTTTTGACCAGATGGACCAATTGAAAGTCCATCTGGAGCCTAATGCCCCGGGGATCAGGGCAAAGGTCCCTTCCTTTTGGAGGACCATATGTACACCCTGCAGCCCATCCATTGATCTCCAAACTGCGGCCCGGGGGCCAAATGGCCCTTTGCTTGCTTTCAGTCAGCCCTTGGGGTCCAAAGACATGCTGGGAGGTTAATTGGATAGTGCCCAAATTGGCCCAGTATATAAGTGTGTATGACTGTGTGTCCCAAGCGTGTCGAGATCCTACGGGGTAAATGACCGCACCAGCCAGGAAGACACTGGCTACAAAAAGCGCCTAGAGGCGATTCAGTTCGCATGTGTAGCGCTATACAAGTCATTCATTCATTCACTCATTCGCTATTTCATTCACTGACCGCAACAAAGGGGCACAATTCCTACCAATGAAACCAGTGATGTGGAACTATTCCTACCCATGACACCATGATGGGGCACAATTATTCCCAATGAAAGTCCTCTCACTGACACCAAAAATTTGCAATTTTTTTCACTTCCACTGATGCTGGGTTGCTTTTTTACTCTCGTTGGCCACAGACCGGCCCCCCCTGAGGTCTGAAGGAAAGTAAACTGGCCCTTTGTTTAGAAAGTTTGGCGATCCCCTGATCTAGACGTTCTTTTCCCCAACATGCACTGAGCCATCGGGATTAGGGCACGAAACAATTATGCTCTAATGACAGGTTCTCCGGTGCTATTTTGTGCACGATCAAGCTGGCATCTCCTCCAGACAGTTCCTGGGTATTGTTTGGCAGTCGTCAGGCTCAGACTTGTTATAAATTATTAAAGTGACTGGACTGGCACACATGGCTCAGGTGTGGTCCACCCTCATCACTATTAGGGATGGTTTACATGTGTGGCTATTATTGCCGCAGTGGACGGCTTTTTAGTGGGTGTTTGACAAACAGCGATATGTCAACTTCTTATCACCTGTTTTAACCCTCAAAATGCCAACCCACCGCACTGCAACCAAGTGCATTGCATGTGGTTGCAGAGAAGCCCTATTCATTTCAATGGGTTACATTTTGTGTCTGTACTCAGGGCTGCAGATAAGGCAGTACAACCGGTCCCGTTGTAGTGGGCCCATGCCTCATCAGCTAAACAGGGGGACCATGGCAGCTTTATTGTTCATTTCTTAAATGTATAAATTATTTTTCCTAGACCAAACCTCTGCTTCTGCTTGCTTACCAGACAGTGGTGTCGAAGGGGGGGGGGGGGCTGGAGTCCCTAAATATGTCCCTGAAAAGCCTAGAGTCGCAGGCATGCACCATTCAATTGTTAGCCCCTAGCGGCGCAGAGCAGGGACCGATCTGATCTCGAGTGCCACGAGCACCGCCAAGAGCAGCCAAGTAACATAGCAGGTCCCGCATTATGGAGCCTGCAGCACCTATGATGGACATCCCACTGGTCCAATGTCGGGACCACGGGACGTGTGACATCCATCATAGGCGCTGCAGGCTCCAGAAGGTGGGAATTACAATGCGGCCAGAGCGCCACATCACTTTAAGATCCTCGCTGCCCGCTCGGCTGCCTGCTGTGATGATGATGGGTGCACCACACGCCGCACACGCGGCGGAGCTGCAGGACACATGAAGTCTGTCTCCTGGTCAGGTTGGTCAGTGTGTGTATGTCACTACCATCAGTGTATGTATGTCAGGTAGGTCAGTGTATGTATGTCAGGTAGGTCAGTGTATGTCAGGTAGGTCAGTGTATGTATGTCAGGTAGGTCAGTGTATGTCAGGTACCACCACCCCCCCTCCCCCCGGTTCAGGAGAGTGCTATGTACAGGGTACAGAGTTCAGAAGTGTACTGCCCACATAATGCAGGGTTCAGGAGTGCACTGTGTACAGGGTGCAGAGTTCAAAAGTGTAATGGTCAGGTAATGGTCAGTGTGTCAGGTAGGTGAGTTTAGTGGTCAGCATTGATGGGCACTGGTAAGCCAGGCAGCAACCAGCAAATGAGCTTACCCCCGCCACACAACCCCACCGCCAAGGCAAAACCCCCCGCACCACTACCACACCCCAAACGAGTATTGAAAATTTAGAAAATTTACAAATTTTCGGAAATTCATAAATTTTCGAAATTCGGAATTTAAGAAATTCGAAAATGAAAAAATCCGAAAATATGAAAATTCGGAAATTAAAAAATTCGGAAATACGGAAATTCTGAATTTCGAAAGTCCGAAAATTGAAAAATTCTGAAAATTCTGAAAAATCTGAAAATTCGGAAATTCACAATTTTCAGAAATCCAAAAATCCAAAAATTCGGAAATAAAAAAAAACAGAAATACAAAAATTCTAATTTTCGTTAAAAAAAAACAAATTAGAAACTAAACGAATTGCACATGTCTAGTCGTGGGTTGCTCGTTTTTGTAGTATTTTTTAGTATAACTCTTTTTATAGGATAAGGTATTGATATTGGCTTGTTTGAGTTGTTACTGGCATTTATGCCCATAATCAATATGGCATTTTTTTGTGACCCAATCCCCCCACTTCACAACAAGGTTTGGTCTATTTAAGTGGTGTGTCAGAACGTTGCCCTATCCCCATTGACAACGTCTTCTGTGACGAAACGCGTATGAGAGGGACGTGCTGACGTCACCATGCTTTAGCAGAGGAGGAAGGGCTCCGTATGTGCCGGCCGGCAATTGTTTTATGCTGTTTTTTAAACTACTTATGTAAGTGCAATATTCTCTTTTTTATTAAATTTGTCATACTGTATTACGCTATGGTCCGTGCCCTCTCTTCCCTTTGCATTGGCTGCTATAACAGGCACTCCGTGCGCCTGTTTATCACTGGAACGCATTACGGTGACCGCGCAATGACGTCATCGCTCAGCCAAGTTACTGATAATGGTGCTATCGCTCCCCAGCCTGCAAAACCGCTCCAGCCTACTACTCCTTTAGTGCTGTTGCATTTACTGCACAGAGAGCCATTGCTGGGGACAACCTTGAGGCCTTCCTTGCTGAGGATCCTTCACTACGGATTCCTTATTGCCTACACTGCAAATGGATAAGTAGCTATTATGTCACTTGTAGTGCTATAGGAAAAACTGTTGCTTATCTTTCATCTAATACAATTGCTATTGTTTATATTGCCTGGTGGCCTGGTGGCTATCAACATACTATGTGGGATATACTCTATTGCTAAGGATTGTGTTGCTAAGGAAGAACTTAAAGGGACATCTACCCTCAAATTACCTGAGCTATATTCGCCTCTCATATGTAACTATTAGTTGTCACTACAACTCCATTTTACTACAAGTACTCTTCAAGTACCTGAGCTATATTGCCTCTCATACGCAACTACTAGTTGTCACTACAACTACTATTTACTACAAGTACTCTTCAAGTACCTGAGCTATATTGCCTCTCATACGCAACTATTAGTTGTCATTACAACTCCTACTTACTACTTGTATTTTCAAAGTATCTGAGCTATATTGCCTCTCATATGCAACTATTAGTTGTCACTACAACTCATATTTACTACGTGCTTGACATAAGTATAAAGTGCTTATAGGCCCTGTCCTAACTTGTTGAACATGTTCTCGCTAATGTTTCTATGCTAAGCATTGATGGTATTTTATACCTAATACACCCCTATATGTTTAAGTGATATGATGTAGAGAACCCCCAAACTCCTGTTCGTGTGGAGTGACATCTGGGGTCCCGTACTGATCACTTGCATATAGAGGTGTATTGGATTATTTAAAGTATACATAATAATTTTAAACGCTAAGCTCTGATCGCATGTTTTAATGCGTCCATCCTTAGTAGCTCAACGCCTTTCTTTATGTGAAAGAGAGAGATGATGTAGAGATCCCCAAACTCCTGTGTTGTTACAGCTACATGGAGCATTTGTGACGGTAACGAGCGTAATCATCAGATTTATTACTTGCCATCTGGTAAGCTGACATCTTATGTGGCGGTGGGCACTTTTGTCCTTGGCGTGACACACCGGGTGATATGCAAAGAATTCAAGTTTGATACTATCCACATGCAAATTGCTTTTTATCACCATCATTGTTGACTTTGTTATGAATCTTCATTGATCTAGCCATTCTTTATTTCATTTGTGCTTATTACACAATAGTTTTATGGTTTACTCTGCAATTAATTGGAGTTGCCCCCATTGGATTTTTCCCCTTTTATTATTTATTATGTGCATGGTCCTTTAGAGTGTGCACTGTTATTTATTAATCACTGGGTTAATCTATTGGCGCAGTCCTTTAAATTGTTTTATTATTTCCTGTATGGTGATTTATGTTTAATTCTAGTGAACTGTGCTTGTCATTTTAGCCCCTGGATGCCAATTCAATTTTATTGGTATATTTCAAAAAAAAATATGTTTTGGCGCATTCTTTTCTTTTTCATTTGTTTAATGTGTGTTATTCCACCAGTTTATTATCTGAGCGCTGTTTTTTCTTTGTTTATTGCACAAGAATTAACCCCCAGCACGGCACAGTAATAAACCCCCAGCAGGGTACAGTAATAAACCCCCCAGCATTGCACAGTAGTAAACCCCGAGCACAACACAAAAATAAACCTCGAGAGTGCACTGCACACAGAGTGCAGAGTTCAGAAGTGTGCTATGTACCAGGTATAGAGTTCAGAAGTGTACTGCCCACAGAATGCAGGGTTCGGGAGTGCACTGTGTATAGGGTGCAGAGTTCAAAAGTGTGCTACGTACAAAGATCAGAGTTCAGTAATGCACTGCATACAGAACACAGGGTCCAGGAGTGTGTTATGTACAGAATGCAGGGTTCAGGAGTGCACTATGTACAGAATGCAGGGTTCAGGAGTTCGCTGCGTACAGAATGCAGTGTTCAAGGGTACAAAATACAGAGTTTAGGGATGAGCTTTGTACAGTGTTCTAAGTTCAGAGGCGTGCTATGTACAGAATGCATGTATCCATACACAATGCAAAAGACCATAAGTATCAATGTCTCTATTGGGGGCCACTGGGAAGAATGTTCTTACATTGGGGGCCAGTTAGAAGAATGCTCTTTACATTGGTAATCAGTGAGAAGAATGTCCCTTACATTGATGATCAGTGGGAAGAATGTTCCTTACATTGGTGATCAGTGAGAAGAATGTTCCTTACATTGGTGATCAGTGGGAAGAATGTTCCTTACATTGGTGATCAGTGGGAAGAATGTTCCTTACATTGGTGATCAGTGGGAAGAATGTTCCTTACATTGGTGATCAGTGAGAAGAATGTTCCTTACATTGGTGATCAGTGGGAAGAATGTTCCTTACATTGGTGATCAGTGGGAAGAATGTCCCTTACATTGGTGATCAGTGGGAAGAATGCCCCTTACATTGATGATCAGTGGGAAGAATGTTCCTTACATTGGTGATCAGTGGGAAGAATGTCCCTTACATTGGTGATCAGTGAGAAGAATGTCCCTTACATTGGTGATCAGTGAGAAGAATGTCCCTTACATTGGTGATCAGTGGGAAGAATGTCCCTTACATTGGTGATCAGTGAGAAGAATGTCCCTTACATTGGTGATCAGTGAGAAGAATGTCCCTTACATTGGTGATCAGTGGGAAGAATGTTCCTTACATTGGTGATCAGTGAGAAGAATGTCCCTTACATTGGTGATCAGTGGGAAGAATGTCCCTTACATTGGTGATCAGTGAGAAGAATGTCCCTTACATTGGTGATCAGTGAGAAGAATGCTCCTTACATTGGTGATCAGTGGGAAGAATGTCCCTTACATTGGTGATCAGTGGGAAGAATGTCCCCTACATTGGTGGTCAGTGGGAAGAATGTTCCTTACATTGGTGATCAGTGGGAAGAACGCTCCTTACATTGGTGATCAGTGGAAAGAATGTTCCTTACATTGGTGATCAGTGAGAAGAATGTCCCTTACATTGGTGGTCAGTGGGAAGAATGTCCCTTACATTGGTGATCAGTGGGAAGAACGCTCCTTACATTGGTGATCAGTGGGAAGAATGTTCCTTACATTGGTGATCAGTGGGAAGAATGTCCCTTACATTGGTGATCAGTGAGAAGAATGTCCCTTACATTGGTGATCAGTGGGAAGAATGTTCCTTACATTGATGATCAGTGAGAAGAATGTCCCTTACATTGGTGATCAGTGAGAAGAATGTCCCTTACATTGGTGGTCAGTGGGAAGAATGTCCCTTACATTGGTGATCAGTGGGAAGAACGCTCCTTACATTGGTGATCAGTGGAAAGAATGTTCCTTACATTGGTGATCAGTGGGAAGAATGTTCCTTACATTGATGATCAGTGAGAAGAATGTCCCTTACATTGGTGATCAGTGAGAAGAATGTCCCTTACATTGGTGATCAGTGAGAAGAATGTCCCTTACATTGGTGATCAGTGGGAAGAATGTTCCTTACATTGGTGATCAGTGAGAAGAATGTCCCTTACATTGGTGATCAGTGGGAAGAATGTCCCTTACATTGGTGATCAGTGAGAAGAATGTCCCTTACATTGGTGATCAGTGAGAAGAATGCTCCTTACATTGGTGATCAGTGGGAAGAATGTCCCTTACATTGGTGATCAGTGGGAAGAATGTCCCCTACATTGGTGGTCAGTGGGAAGAATGTTCCTTACATTGGTGATCAGTGGGAAGAACGCTCCTTACATTGGTGATCAGTGGAAAGAATGTTCCTTACATTGGTGATCAGTGAGAAGAATGTTCCTTACATTGGTGATCAGAAGGAAGAATGTCCCTTACATTGGTGATCAGTGGGAAGAATGTCCCTTACATTGGTGATCAGTGGGAAGAACGCTCCTTACATTGGTGATCAGTGGGAAGAATGTTCCTTACATTGGTGATCAGTGGGAAGAACGCTCCTTACATTGGTGATCAGTGAGAAGAATGTCCCTTACATTGGTGATCAGTGAGAAGAATGTCCCTTACATTGGTGATCAGTGAGAAGAATGTCCCTTACATTGGTGATCAGTGGGAAGAATGTTCCTTACATTGGTGATCAGTGAGAAGAATGTCCCTTACATTGGTGATCAGTGGGAAGAATGTCCCTTACATTGGTGATCAGTGAGAAGAATGTCCCTTACATTGGTGATCAGTGAGAAGAATGCTCCTTACATTGGTGATCAGTGGGAAGAATGTCCCTTACATTGGTGATCAGTGGGAAGAATGTCCCCTACATTGGTGGTCAGTGGGAAGAATGTTCCTTACATTGGTGATCAGTGGGAAGAATGTCCCTTACATTGGTGATCAGTGGGAAGAACGCTCCTTACATTGGTGATCAGTGGAAAGAATGTTCCTTACATTGGTGATCAGTGAGAAGAATGTCCCTTACATTGGTGATCAGTGAGAAGAATGTCCCTTACATTGGTGATCAGTGAGAAGAATGTCCCTTACATTGGTGATCAGTGAGAAGAATGTTCCTTACATTGGTGATCAGTGGGAAGAATTCTCCTTACATTGATGATCAGTGAGAAGAATGTCCCTTACATTGGTGATCAGTGAGAAGAATGTTCCTTACATTGGTGATCAGTGGGAAGAATGTCCCTTACATTGGTGATCAGTGGGAAGAATGTTTCTTACATTGGTGATCAGTGAGAAGAATGTTCCTTACATTGGTGATCAGTGGGAAGAATGTCCCTTACATTGGTGATCAGTGGGAAGAATGTTTCTTACATTGGTGATCAGTGAGAAGAATGTCCCTTACATTGGTGATCAGTGGGAAGAATGTCCCTTACATTGGCGATCAGTGGGAAGAATGTTCCTTACATTGGTGATCAGTGAAAAGAATGTCCCTTGCATTGGTGATCAGTGGGAAGAATGCTCCTTACATTGGTAATCAGTGGGGAGAATGTTCCTTACATTGGTGATCAGTGGGAAGAATGTTCCTTACATCGGTGATCAGTGAGAAGAATGTCCCTTACATTGGTGATCAGTGAGAAGAATGTCCCTTACATTGGTGATCAGTGAGAAGAATGTTCCTTACATTGGTGATCAGTGGGAAGAATGTCCCTTACATTTGTGATCAGTGAGAAGAATGTCCCTTACATTGGTGATCAGTGAAGAGAATGTCCCTTACATTGGTGATCAGTGAGAAGAATGTCCCTTACATTGGTGATCAGTGGGAAGAAGGAGGAGGACACACCCAAGGAGCTCTCTGAGAGAACCAGCCTTTTTCAAGCCTGGGCCTTGCCTGCTAGCTTGGCCCAGGAATAATGCCTGATCCTGGGGGAGGCCCTGGGACAGATCCCCCTGATGATACGGGGCCTAGTGAGGAGGAGGAGGTGGTGCAGGATCTGACTGTGGGTCCAGTCCCTGGTGAGAGTACAGATGTATGCAGACATTTTCGGGCAGTCGGAAGAGCAGAGGAGAAACTAAAATGTTTGAAAGCTGAACATAAAAACCTCAAAACCAAGTACTTCCAGGCCTGGAGTAAAAACCGTTCGGCCATGAAGCCTGAGCTACAAGAGATGGAGGAGAAAGTAAAGAAACAGTCTTTATTGTTGGAGAAATTAAAAGATAAAAGTGGAGCGTTTGCAGAAAAATTTAAAAAAGAGATGAGATTTGCCAGCCAGACCTCTGTGGATCAGCAGCAGTCGCATGTTACAGACAACCCGGATCCATCTGCCTCTGCACCCCTCCCCCCATGTCAGGCTGGGGAATCGCCAGCGGCAACCAGTCAGGGGGTTGAGGGTGAACATGGCACCTTACAGTTTACCCAACAGATGGAGTCACCCCTAAGGGCAGACAGGTCTGCTGGTGAAGCATCAGAAGTCGCTGTGGAGTCGCAGAAGGGTCGCAGACCGGCACTGGTGGAGAAATCCCACTGTACGGTGCAGCCGCCTTCCAACATGGGTGTCCCGGCTGCAGTGAGTGGTGTCCCGGCTAAAGTGGACGGTGTCCCGGCTGTAGTAAGTGGTGTTTCTGCTGTGGAGAAATCCTCTGCAGATATGAAGAGAAATCCCCTAGCAGAGGTGTCACCAGCCCACCAGAGCAGTATGGATGGATCTACATCATGCCCCCCGCAAATGGATTCTGCTATGACTGCTGGGACCTGTGGTTCTACAACCAAGATGGCTGCCAGCTCCAAAGAGCCTGTTTCAGCCTCACCTGGGCTGATTGATGCAGGTGGGGGAGGGGAGCAGCACAGTGCAGCAAGTGGAGTGGAAGCAGCAATGGAAGTTTCCAGCACTGATCTACCTGTTGCTGTATCACAGCAATCTTGCTTATCTGACAACCCTGTCCCGATGGAGAAGAGTCTGCCTGGAGGTGAAGTATGTGAGGGCACCTCTGTGAATATGGACACAGCAGGAACTATGAATGTGCCAGGAAATAATGACAGTAATAGTATTGATGAAGCAATGGATGTGGTGGGTGGTGGTGAAGGGGTTAACAATGACATTTCTCCTCCTGCTCAGCAGAGGAAAGACTCATCTGCAAAACGCATAACTGGACCCTCTGCGGGGAGGTCTGTGAACACCAGCAGCTATGCAGCAGTTTTGGGGAGTCGCACCAAAGAGGGTGGGGGGAATGGTGCAAATGTTGGTGGTCACAATTTGGGGGGGTTTAGTGGGGGGATGGTTGGTGGGTACAAAAGAAGAAACGTGGTCCAGTTGAAGTGGGAGGGGGAGGGGACCCCACCAGTAAGGGGAAGGGTTGCAGAGTTGATCCTGGAAATGGGATTTAAAGTCGCAGACATTTTTGCTTTGATTTGTCCTGTTGGAAGTTCAGAATTTGATTTATCCTTTGTAAAACCTGAGGGTTTGGATTTGTTTTGGGAACGTTTTAGGGGGCGCAGGGACCTTCCGCAGTGGAATGGTTGGATGCCAAAGGTGGTTTCCAGGCAGCCTCTCATAAAATCGGTGACGATCCTCGTGCGTAATGAATCCATCCCAGAGGCTGATTTGGTAGTATGGTTACGCCGATATGGTGAGGTCCTCGCTCCACTGCGGAAGGTCCTTGATCAGCATGGGATATGGACAGGGGCCTGGACAGTGTCGTTAAAATTGGGGGTGCAGGGAAATGTTGTTCAACATTTGCCCTGTTCAGCCTTTCTGGGGAGGGACAGGCTGACCATTTTTTACCAGGGTCAGCCTAAAGTGTGCAATAAATGTGGGGACAAGGGCCACTTTGCGTCCACCTGCACCCGAAAGAAATGTTCTTTGTGCCAGGCGCTGGACCATTTGGCTAAAGACTGTACAGATATTCGGTGCAACTTGTGCCAAAAACTTGGTCACCCCTACAGTCTTTGCCCAGAGGCATTACATAACCTGCCAGGGTTGGAGGCTGAGCTGCAGAGGCTGGATAAGGAGGATGAGGCCACCAAAACTGTTGTTGTCCCTCCTGTGTCTGTGGCACCCGTTTCTGTTCCCTCTAGTGATGTGGTCCCTGAGTCTGTCCCTTCTGTGTCTGTGACATCTGTTTCTATTCCCCCCAGTGGTGTGGTCCCTGAGTCTGTCCCTTCTGTGTCTGTGACATCTGTTTCTGTTCCCCCTACAGATGTGGTCACTAAATCTGTCCCTCCTGTCCCTAATCCATCAATTCGTAGATCCTCCAGACTGGCAGAGGCTGCTGGGGGGGCAGGTTTAACGGACCTTCCCACTCAGCCTCCAGTCCTTGCCCCTCGGCAGTGCAAGCGTGGTCAGGGGAATGTGGGGGTGCTGGATGGGGGTGGGGCTGATGGAGGGGTGTCCATACCCCATGTCTCACATTCGGTTGATGGGGATTCGGATGAGGAGGGGTGGGAGAAGATCAGGAGGAAGGAAAAAAAGAAGAGAAAGGCTAGAAAACCGGTCGTCTCTTCCTCAGAGTCGGATCCAAGAGGGGTTCCCCTTGGTAACACCTTTAATGTGTTGTCGGGTGATGAGATGTCTTTGTCTTCTCCCTTATCATCTATGGATGAGGGGGAGTCACGTAGTTTGAAGAGAGCTGTTTCTGGTGATGAGAGGGTGGTGAAGGTCAAGAAACGACTACCCCAATCATCCTGATGGCAGTTCCCACTCTGATAAAGGTGGCGACCATTAATGTCGCCAGCACTAAATCTGCAAGAGCTCGTGATATGGCCTTATTTTTGCTCAGCGAGTTTGATGCCGAGATTTTATTTTTGCAAGAGACCTGGCTCCATACCTTGGCCGACGTCCATCTGGCAAAAAGGGAGTGGAGATGCGGTCCCTCCTTTTGGTCTCTTGCGGCTGAGCCCTGCAGCGGAGTTGCGGTTTTTTTTTAAAACCGATATGGTAACGTGCCGGCGGGTAATTGGGGTAGTAATGGGTAGACGCATGGTGTTGGACGTTTCCTGCCTATCTCTGGGTGAGGGTTTCCTTTTCTGTCTCTTTCACTCCCTTAGCTTTTGTTGGTTAGTGTCTTTTTGAAGAAGGGCTGCATGCATAATGGGTGCGGGTTTGTTTCTTGACCTTGCAGGTTTGTCTGGTGTAGTGGTGTGAGTTGTATTAAGATTTATTTTCCCCGGTGTATATATGATTTTTGCTTTTTCTGTAAAGTCTTTTTGTTTGAGAGCGGATTTGCTATATTTATTTTCATTTTATGTAAATATGTATATATTTATGTATTTTGTGTGTATATAGTGATTTTATGCTTAATGATTGCAAGACTTTCAATAAACAAAATTGGGAAGAATGTCCCTTACATTGGTGATCAGTGGGAAGAATGTCCCTTACATTGGTGATCAGTGGGAAGAATGTCCCTTACATTGGTGATCAGTGAGAAGAATGTCCCTTACATTGGTGATCAGTGAGAAGAATGTTCCTTACATTGGTGATCAGTGGGAAGAATTCTCCTTACATTGGTGATCAGTGAGAAGAATGTCCCTTACATTGGTGATCAGTGAGAAGAATGTCCCTTACATTGGTGATCAGTGAGAAGAATGTTCCTTACATTGGTGATCAGTGGGAAGAATGCTCCTTACATTGGTGATCAGTGGGAAGAATGTCCCTTACATTGGTGATCAGTGGGAAGAATGTTCCTTACATTGGTGATCAGTGGGAAGAATGTTCCTTACATCGGTGATCAGGGGGGGAAATGTGAATTGAATATGAAGAACTATGACTAGGTTTTTATGGAATGGGAAAAAGCTGGGACTTTACTGGCTGCTTCTTGAGACATGCCTGGTACTGGTTTGCATTGTCATCAAGGTTTTCTAATCTAGATCTAGAGATAGAACAAGCCTTTCCCTGGAAGCTACTGAGATCAGAAATCTGCCGCCAAGTCTGAAAAGAAATTGACTTTATAGAGATGCAATAATAGACTGGAGGGGTGTGAATAAAAACAAGGAATGTGTCAAATTATCTTGTATTTGTCAATTCAGGATAAGTCATCACTTCCACAGAATAGCGATCAGGAAACTTTCCAAACCTGGAGGCGGAATCGGCTAATTACAGCGTGTTAATTGTATCACAGAAATTCATTGAAAAGGATCCCGATGCAATTAAATAAATTGATGTAGCATTATTGATTATCTATATCATCTACAAATATCTTATTATCTTATTTAGGATCTTGCTGCAGGTTCTACACATTAAAGTCCACTTCTCTGGATTAGTTGATAGAAATCGGTTGTCACGATCAGGGAGTTAGGCTTGGAGTCCAGTAGCAATACCAAAAATATACAAAATCTTTATTTTAAACAATAAAATATATTAAAAAAAAAAGCCCATCAAATTGTCATGGCTTGCATACTGTTACCAGCAAAACATTACCCACTACAAACATTTATGGCTGTTTTTCCTCAGAACTAGGGTCAACGTGTTTCGCTGAAATGGCCACTTCTTCAGGACCTCTTAAAATGTACACGATCACAAGAGTAGATTCTTTTTCTGGAAGATTTCAATTCAAATGTTTTTTCATTCACCTTGTAGCCGGACCACACTGTATACAGAGATGAACTGGTCGAATATCCAGTGAGGTATAGTCTTGCTGGCCCATGGGAGAAAGATCATCCTCAGAGAAGATCTCTTTATACAGAAAACCCCCCAGAGTTTCCACATGATATGAGGAGTAATTCCCACGTACACACGATCGGGATTTCTAACGGGAAAAATCCATTGGAAATTCTGACGGGAAAATTGAGAAATTGAGAACCAGCTCTTAACCACTTAAGACCCGAACCATTATGCAGGTTAAGGACCTTGCCCCTTTTTGCGATTCGCCACTGCGTTGCTTTAATTGACAATTGCGCATCGTGCGCTGTGGTTCGCAAACAAAATTGACGTCCTCTTTT
This sequence comes from Rana kukunoris, assembly GCA_029574335.1. NCBI lineage: Eukaryota > Metazoa > Chordata > Amphibia > Anura > Ranidae > Rana > Rana kukunoris. The sequence goes on from CM056053.1 coordinate 476,468,861, forward strand.
TTCCACAAATAGAGCTTTCTTTTGGTGGTATTTGATCACCTCTGCGGTTTTTATTTTTTACTTTATAAACAAAAATAGAGCGACAATTTTGAAAAATATTCAATATTTTTAACTTTTTGCTATAATAAATATCCCCCAAAAATATATAACATTTTTTTTTTTTTCTCAGTTTAGGCCGATACGTATTCTTCTACCTATTTTTGGTAAAAAAAATCACAATAAGCGTTTATCGATTGGTTTGCGCAAAATTCATAGCGTTTACAAAATAGGGGATAGTTTTATGGCATTTTTTTTAATATTTTTTTTTACTATTAATACCGACCATCTGCGATTTTTTTTCCATGACTGCGACATTATAGCGGACACATCGGACACTTTTGACACATTTGGGACCATTGTCATTTTCACAGCGAAAAGTGCTATAAAAATGCACTTATTACTGTGAAAATTGCACTGGCAGTGAAGGGGTTAACCACTAGGTGGCGCTAAAGGGTTAAGTGTGCCCTAAGGGAGTGATTCTTACTGTAGGGGGCGGGCTGGACATGTGACATCACTGATCGTCGTTCCCTATATCAGGGAACAGACGATCAGTGTCACTGTCACAGTGAAGATCGGGGAAGGTGTGTTTACACACACCTCTGCCCGTTCTTCAGCTCCTGTGACCGATCGTGGGACACCGGCAGTGATCCTGTCCGTGGGCGCAGTCACGGAGCTTCGGAACGGGTCACGCGCAACCCACGGCTGGGCTCGTTAAGGCAACGTACAGGTACGTGCCTGTGCCCAGCCGTGCCATTCTGCTGACGTGAATGTGCAGGAGGCGGTCCTTAAGTGGTTAATCTATTTCTCTAGGAATTCCCGACAGAAAAAATCTGATGGAGCATACACACGGTTGGAATTCCTGACCAAAAGCTCCAATCTGACTTTTTGGGAATTCCGACCGTGAAATCGGGGATTAAGCCTGTTTTTTCTTACATGCACTTATGTGATCCCTGGAGGGGTATTTAAAATCCTAGTACCTAACTTTTGTTGCAAAATATTTACTATATGGATTGATACCCTCCACTGGCACATTTTTCTAGTTGATCGCCTCCCCTATATGTACATCCTAACAACCACACAAAGAAACCTAGTAGTTATCCCAGTGGAAAGGCTCCCGCCAACCAGCAGGATAGGTATACAGGCAGGTCACCCAGTTGGATGACGCAGGCTTATCTGAGCACTATGGTGTTTACCAGATCTCCTACTAGTGAAGATGTGTTTGCTGCAGGTTAGCACCAGGTTGCAATCCTCAGGATCGCCCCACTAGGAGGTGAGCAAGCTGGGGTCCAGTAGCAGATATAGCAGGTAGGGATCAAGCAGAAGTTAGTCAGTAAAGAAGGCAAAGGTTGGCAACAAGTGGTCACAGGTTGGGATTAAGCAGAAGCATATTTGAGGAACAAGCCAAAGGTTGGTTACAAGTGCTCACAGGTTGGGATTAAGCAAAAATGTAGTCAAGGAAGAAGCCAAGGGTCAGGTACAAGTGGCCACAGGTTGGGGTTAGGCAGAAGCGTGGTCAAGGAAGAAGCCAAAGGTCGGTTAAAAGTGGTCACAGGTTGGGGTTAAGCAAAAATGTAGTCAAGGAAGAAGCCAAGGGTCAGGTACAAGTGGCCACAGGTTGGGGTTAGGCAGAAGCATAGACAAGGACCAAGCCAAAGTGGTCACAGTTTTACAGGTTGAGATTAACCCTTTCATGCCTAAGCCTAGTTATGACATTTGGTGTTTACAAGTTAAAATCCGTATTTTTGGCTAGAAAATTACCTAGAACCCCCAAACATTATATATATAGTTTTAGCAGAGAATCTAGAGAATAAAATGGCGATTGTTGCAATATTTTATGTCACACGGTATTTGTGCGGCGGTGTTTTAAACGCAACTTTTTGGGAAAAATTTACTTTCATGAATTTTAAGAAAAAAAAAAAAAGTAAAGTTTGCCCAATTTTTTACATAATGTGAAAGATGAAGTTGCACCGAGTAAATAGATACCAAGCATGTCACGCTTTATAAATTCACGCACTCGTGGAATGGCGACAAACTACGGTACCTAAAAATCTCCATAAGCGACGCTTTAAACTTTATTTTACGGTTACCATGTTAGTGTTACAGAGGAGGTCTAGGGCTAGAATTATTGCTCTCGCTCTGACGATCGCGGCGATACCTAACATGTGTGATTTGAACACCGTTTTCATATGCGGGCGCGACTTCCGTATGCGTTTTCTTTGTTGCGCATTCTCGCAGGGGGGCGCTTTAAAAAAAAAAATCGTATTTATTTTATTTATTTTTATAATATTAAATTGTGTTTTTCTTTTTTTTTACATTTTGATCACTTTTATTGCTGTCACTTGTGGAATGTAAACATCCCTTGTGACAGTAATAGGTGGTGTCAGGTACTCTTTATGGAGGGATCGGGGGTCTAAAAGACCCCCAGTCCCTCCTTTACACTTCAAAGTATTCAGATCGCCGAAAACGGCGATTCTGAATACTATGTGCTTTTTTAAATCCGGCGCCATTGGCAGCCAAGAAACCCGGAAGTGACGTTGTGACGTCGCTTCCGCGTTTACATTTTGCAGACTGAATGAAAGCCGCTTACGGCTTTCATTCAATTTGCACCTGGACAACGGAGGCGCCGGATCGAGGATCGGGTCTCCCGGTGGGACGGGAGGCCTGGTCAGAGCGGCGAGAGGCGGCGGGATGGGGGGGATGTCCCCTCCCGCTCCTCCGGGCATAACAACCGAGCGGCTTTTAGCCGCATCGGTTGTTGTCAGGCTAGCCAATCGCCCGCTCTAAACAACGGTACTGGGATGCAGGCATCATCCCGGTATAACCCCTGAGAGCCGAGGATGCATATCTGCGTACGCTCGGCGCAAAGGGGTTAAGCAAAAGCATAGTCGAGGAAGAAGCCACAGGTCAGTTACAAGTGGTAACATTTTGGGATGAAGCAGAAGCGTAGTCAATAGACATGTGCATTTGTTTTCGTCCGAATTTTCAGGTATTTTCGTTATCGTTTTAACAAACGAAAACGAACACGCAGAATCCGAAATCTGAAAGATCCGACATAAAAAATGCTTTATCTTCGTTGCTACAACAGTTCGATATAGATAGAAGATTTGACGTGACGCTGACCATAGCAATCTGTGTCTATCAAACCTGTGGTTGAATGTGCCTAGCCTTAAAGCGGAGGTTCACACAGAAAGTGAACTTCCACTTTTTGGAACTCTTCACCCCCCCCCCCCCCCGTGTCACATTTGGCGCCTTTCAGGGGGGAGGGGGGTGCAGATACCTGTCTAAGACAGTACAGTGCCTTGCGAAAGTATTTGGCCCCCTTGAACTTTTTCAGGCTTCAAACATAAAGATATAAAACTGTCATTTTTTTGTGAAGAATCAACAACAAGTGGGACACAATCATGAAGTGGAACGAAATTTATTGGATATTTCAAACTTTGTTAACAAATAAAAAACTGAAAAAATTGGGCGTGCAAAATTATTCAGCCCCTTTACTTTCAGTGCAGCAAACTCTCTCCAGAAGTTCAGTGAGGATCTCTGAATGATCCAATGTTCACCTAAATGACTAATGATGATAAATAGAATCCAGCTGTGTGTAATCAAGTCTCCGTATAAATGCACCTGCACTGTGATAGTCTCAGGTTCACACCTATACGAATTGACTGCGGCTTAAACCGCATCCAATACCCAGAACATTTCTAAATACATTGGCCCGGATTCACATACATCGGCGCATCTTTATGTGGGCGTAGTCTATTTTCTTTACGCTACGCCGGCGCAAGAAGCAAATGCTCCCAACGTTGCGCCGGCGTAGCGTAGAGTCGTCGGCGTAGGCCGACGTAAGTCAAAGTAGGTGGAAGTAGGCGTGATACATTTAAATGAAGCGTGATGCTTCAAACAAGTACTTTAATTGAACTTGCGCATGCGTCATAACTTGGACGCATCCCAGTGCGCATGCTCACTATCACGTCAATACACTGCCTACGACGTGAATGTAACCTACGCCCAGCCCTATTCACGTACTACGTAAACGGCGTAAATGACGTAAAAAACGACGGCTTGAGTTCCCTTGTCCATACCTTTGCATGGGTTGCACCTCCTATATGAGGAATAACTTTACGCCGGACGTAACCCTTACGCAAATCGCTTAAAACATGCGCTGGGCGCAAGTACGTTCGTGAATCGACGTATCTTACTCATTTGAATATTTAAAATGGGTACGCCAGATGCGTCCAGCGTAACTATGCGCCCACGATACGCCGGCGTAGGCAAGTTACGCCGGGGCGGCAGAAGCCTTATTTTTCAACATATCTAGCTTTGGGAATCGGCACAAAGATACGACAGCGCACATTTGTACTTACGTCGGCGTATCTCGAGATACGTCGGTGTAAGTGCTATGTGAATCCGGGCCATTATTTTCAATGAGGCTGGTTCACATATGTGCGATGTATTCCCACTGCGCATTGCTGAAAACAAGTGTGCGTATTTTAGGCCTTGCAGTGCGGCTCAGGTGCAAATTCAGGCCCATTATCTTCTATGGATACGCAGCTGATTCGCAGATGTGTTCATTTCTCTTCAGGATTTCTTCTCATTCAGCTCAATACACTTCCCCCCTCTCCCTCCCCTCTCCCAGGTCTCCAAATTTGCAGCTAATCTGCAGTTAAAACGCAATGGATCTGCTGAATAGTTGTCTTATCTCTCTGCAGGGATAAGAGAGCTGAAATTCGCACCCCACAAGTGTGAATCCGGCCTCAGAGGTCCGTTTAAAGCGCAGAGAGCATCATGAAGAACAAGGAACACACCAGGCAGGTCCGAGATACTGTTGTGGAGAAGTTTAAAGCCGGATTTGGATACAAAAAGATTTCCCAAGCTTTAAACATCCCAAGGAGCACTGTGCAAGCGATAATATTGAAATGGAAGGAGTATCAGAACACTGCAAATCTACGAAGACCCGGCCGTCCCTCTAAACTTTCAGCTCATACAAGGAGAAGACTGATCAGAGATGCAGCCAAGAGGCCCATGATCACTCTGGATGAACTGCAGAGATCTACAGCTGAGGTGGGAGACTCTGTCCGTAGGACAACAATCAGTCCTTGTATACTGCACAAATCTGCCCTTTATGGAAGAGTGGCAAGAAGAAAGCCATTTCTTAAAGATATCGATAAAAAAGTGTTGTTTAAAGTTTGCCACAAGCCACTTGGGAGACACACCAAACATGTGGAAGAAGGTGCTCTGGTCAGATGAAACCAAAATCCAACTTTTTGGCAACAATGCAAAACGTTATGTTTGGCGTAAAAGCAACACAGCTCATCACCCTGAACACACCATCCCCACTGTGAAACATGGTGGTGGGAGCATCATGGTTTGGGCCTGATTTTCTTCAGCAGGGACAGGGAAGATGTTTAAAATTGATGGGAAGATGGATGGAGCCAAAATACAGGACCATTCTGGAAGAAAACCTGATGGAGTCTGCAAAAGACCTAAAACTGGGACGGAGATTTGTCTTCCAACAAGACAATGATCCAAAACATAAAGCAAAATCTACAATGGAATGGTTCACAAATAAACATATCCAGGTGTTAGAATGGCCAAGTCAAAGTCCAGATCTGAATCCAATCGAGAATCTGTGGAAAGAACTGAAAACTGCTGATCACAAACGCTCTCCATCCAACCTCACTGAGCTCCAGCTGCTTTGCAAGGAGGAATGGGCAAAAATTTCAGTCTCTCGATGTGCAAAACTGATAGAGACATACCCCAAGCGACTTACAGCAGAAAAAGGTGGCGCTACAAAGTATTATATTAAGGGGGCTGAATAATTTTGCACGCCCAATTTTTCAGTTTTTTATTTGTCAAAAAAGTTTGAAATATCCAATAAATTTCGTTCCACTTCATGATTGTGTCCCACTTGTTGTTGATTCTTCACAAAAAAATTACAGTTTTATATCTTTATGTTTTGAAGCCTGAAATGTGGCAAAAGGTCGCAAAGTTCAAGGGGGCCGAATACTTTCGCAAGGCACTGTATATGAAAGACTAAAAGGGTGGGACTTTAAATGAGGCGCAAGGCATAAAGCCAAGCACTTTCATCCCCAATATTTTGAACAAAGAAGGACAAAGGTGGGACCTAAATTGAGGCAGGTATTTGCACCACTTCCTGGTTCTGACTCCCGCGGGAGACCGGCCCCCCTACGTCACCCCCCCCCCCCCGCTTTCTTCTGGGAAACACTGTTCCCAGCAGAGAGCGGGGACCAGTGACGGTGCGCTGCGATATACGCGCATGTGTAGTAGGGAACCAGGCAGTGAAGCCGCAAGGCTTCACTTCCTGATTCCCTTAGCGAATGCTCAGCCTTCGTCTGCTGACATCGCAGGCACGCTGGACAGGTAAGTGTCCATTTTTTAAAAGTACAAATACTGCAGCTGCTGGCTTTTAAAAAAAAAATCGGCGGAACCTACGCTTTAACTCTATTAGTCCAAGATTATTCTACATAGAGAGGAAAGATTAGACATTATAGACAGTGTTGGGGTAGACCATTCGACATGAACAACAAAGATTCAACGAAGCAGAGAAAAACACACAAACGTCAAATCTGTCATTGAAGGCTTATGGTGTCTGTCGAAAGTTCTAAGAAGATTCGACAAGCAGCTAAACTGTACGACGCCACAATCATACATTTCCGGTCGAATGCTCGGCCCATAGGCTATAGAAGAATTAGAATGTTGGTTGACTAGTAGGGATGAGCTTCGAGTTTGAGTCTAACTCATGTTCGACTCGAACATTGCCTGTTCGCCTGTTGGCAAACAACGAACAATTAGGGGTGTTCGCGGCAAATTTCGAAAAGGCCGCAGAACACCCTGTTAAAGTCTATGGGAGAAATCTAAAGTGCTAATTTTAAAGGCTAATATGCAAGTTATTGTCCTAAAAAGTGTTTGGGGACCCGGGTCCTGCCCCAGGGGACATGTATCAATGCAAAAAAAGTTTTAAAAACTAAAGTTTTTTCGGGAGCAGTGAATTTAATAATGCTAAAAGTGAAACAATAAAAGTGTAATATTACTTTAAATTTTGTACCTGGGGGGGGGGGGTTTAAAGTCAGCATGTGAAATATCCCATGTTTCCCGTACATAGAACTGTCCCTGCACAAAGTGTCATTTCTGAAAGAAAAAAAGTCATTTAAAGCTTTGCGGCTATAATGAATTGTCGGCTCTGGCAATTCAGAGAGAATTCATTCATAAAAAATAAAGCGTGGGGGTCCCCCCAAATTCTATTAACAGGCCCTTCAGGTCTGATATGGATATTAAGGAGAACCCCGCCGTCAATTAAAAAAAAAAAAATGACGTGGGGTTCCCCCCCAAATATCTAATTCAGACCCTTCAGGTCTGGTGTGGATTTTAAGGGGAACTTCACCCCAAATGTAAAAAAATGGCATGGAGTTCCCCCAAAAATCCACACCAGACCCCTTATCCGAGCACGTTAACCTGGCCGGCCGCAGAAAAGAGGGGGGGACAGAGTGCGGCCCCCCTCTCCTGAACCGCACCAGGCCACATGCTCTGTACCCCTACCATTTCACGAAGGAAGTGTAAATAGTTTTTTTTTTAAAACACACAGACACCGTAGAAAAAATTCCTTTATAAATAAAAAAATAAAAAATCCAGCGGTGGTAATCCACTCTCGATGCGGCTCCCCGCTCCAACGTTGTCTTCTATCCAGCGACGGATGATCTGCGGTCCGGTCCAGCGATGAGAAGATCCATCCATCCAGAGCCGACAATTCATTATAGCCGCAAAGCCAGTTTCACTTTTAGCATTATTAAATTCACTGCTCCCGAAAAAACAGCAGTTTTAAAAAAAAAAAAATTGCATTGATACATGTCCCCTTGGACAGGACCCGGGTCCCCAAACACTTTTTAGGACAATAACTTGCATATTAGCCTTTAAAATTAGCACTTTAGATTTCAAATTCAGTTTTCATTTGGTGCGTTCGCAAGTTCTGGTGCGAACCGAACAGGGGGGTGTTCGGCTCATCTCTGTTGACTAGTAATAATAATTTATAAACATAATTATTACTAGTGTCATACAACAGTAGAATTCTACTATAGCTTGTAGCGGAACATTCGACCGGAAATGTACGATTGCGGTGTCGTACAGTTAAGGTGCTTCGTCGAATCTTCTTAGAACATTCAACAGACAGCATAAGCCTTCAATGACAGAGTTGACCTTTATTAATTCAGTTTTTCGGACAAATGCATTTTATAAGGAAACAAAATAGATAAAAACGAATATAGAGAGTAACTAAATAAATGTAATTTTCGGACGAAATTCCGAAACGAAATATTTCAGTGTGCACATGTCTAGTAGTCAAGGAAGGAGCCAAACGTTGGTTACAAGAGGTCACAAGTTAGCATTAAAGCGGATGGCCCATTAAAAAATGTTTTTAAATACTGCAGCTGCTGACTTTTAATAATAGGACACTTACCTGTCCTGGAGTTCAGCGGCGTCCGCAGCAGAGGACGAGCGTTCGCTCATCTCTCTGCTGCTCCCCCCTCCATCCACGGTGAGGGAACCAGGAAGTGAAGCGCTGCGGCTTCACTGCCCGGTTCCCTACGGCGCATGCGCGAGTCGCGCTGCGCCCGCTGATTGGCTCCCGCTGTGTGCTGGGAGCCAAGAGTTCCCAGCACACAACGGGAAAAACCCGACTTTTGCCCGAGACTGCGGGCTGGAAGTGGGTACAGACACCTGTCTTTAGACAGGTATCTGCACCCCCCTCCCCCTGAAAGGTGTCAAATGTGACACCGGAGGGGGGAGGGTTCCGATCAGCGGATCTTCACTTTAGGGTGGAGATCCGCTTTAAGCAGAAGCATAGTCAAAGTAGAAGCTAATGTTCGGTTACAAGTGGTCACAGGTTGGGATTAAGTAGAAGCGTAGTCGAGGAAGAAGCCAAAGGTCAGTTACAAGTGGTCACAGGTAGAGATGTTCGCCGGCGAATAGCTCCCGGCGAACATCGCTTGTTGCCGTTCGCGGACGAACGCATGCGATGTTCGTCATCATTGAGCAAACTTTGACCCTGTACCTCACAGTAGGCAGACACATTCCAGCCAATCAGCAGCATACCCTCCCTCCCTGACCCTCCCACCTCCTGTACAGCATCCATTTTAGATTAATTCGGAACCTGCAGTCTTAGTGAGAGGAGGGACAGTGTAGCTGCTGCTGATTTAATAGGAAAATTGCTAGCTAGGCCAGTGTATTCAGCGTCCACTCCAGTCCTGAAAGACTCATCTGATCTCTGCTGTAAGGACAGCATCCTGACAGCACCCCAAAAAGCCTTTTTTAGGGCAAGTCCATCAGTCTGCTTTTCTTTTTTTTCCTCTGTAATCTTATGTGTGTTGCAGTGGTTTACAGAGAGAGACAGAGAGAGAGTGTAATTTTTTGGAGTTAGATAGAGCAGGCAGACTAGAGTTACAGTGTGTAGAGGATATATATGCATCCCAGGTTTTGTATATATATATATTTATACACTGTATTGAGTTTAGCTAGACTAGATCCGCTCTTCCTAATATACTGACATCCTGTATAGGGCTAGTACATCACTTTGCTTTTTTTTTCTGTAATCTGCCTGCCAGCGTGTGTGTGTCAGGCTCACAGCGTATACTGTGCCCACTTGCCCAGTGCCACCACACATATATTTGTTGGCACAGTAGATAACATTTAAAAAAACTAAATTTTGACTGCAATAGAGAATAGTAGTCAGTTGTCTGCCAGCGTGTGTCAGGCTCACAGCGTATACTGTGCCCACTTGTCCAGTGCCACCACTCATATATCTGGTGGCACAGTAGATAACATTTAAAAAATATTTTTTTTTGACTGCAATAGAATAGCAGTTAGTTATCTGCAGGCATGTGTGTCAGGCCTACAGCGTCTACTCTGCCAGCTTTTTCCAGTGCACAGTGCCACTCATATCTGGTGTCACAGTAGCTTGCACGCATGGTAACTAACCTGTAACCCTAACCATAAACCTGTATGTAACCCTAACCCTATCTGTAACCCTAACCCCAAGTAAGGGTTAGGGTTACAGTTAGGGTTAGAGTTACAGACAGGGTTAGGGTTACAGATAGGGTTAGGGTCCCTAACCCTAACTCTATCTGTAACCCTAACTGTAACCCTAACCCTGTCTGTAACCCTAACCCTTACTGTAACCCTAACCCTAACTGTAACCCTAACTGTAACCCTAACCCTGTCTGTAACCCTAACCCTTACTGTAACCCTAACCCTGTCTGTAACCCTAAACTGTAACCCTAACCCTGTCTGTAACCCTAACCCTTACACTACCTGATCGATACAACATCATACCTGATGTTTTAAAGCATGTTATTCCGAACAATTTAGGAATGTTAGGTGGTTTATGCACTTCATGGATTAAAACCAGACTCTGCGTCAACTATGTGATTTTCCAAGGGAGTTTTGCCATGGATCCCCCTCCGGCATGACTCAGTCCAGGTGTTAGTCCCCTTGAAACAACTTTTCCATCACTATTGTGGCCAGAAAGAGTCCCTGGGGGTTTTAAAATGTGCCTGCCCATTGAAGTCTATGGCGGTTCGCCATTGAGGTATGGGGGGCACATCTATATATTAGGGTCATTTATAGCAGTAGGTCAGCGCCCCCGATGATGATCTAGAGATCGAAACGCATCGGGACTCCATGCTGACCCTCCTGCTCCATTTGTTATGTGCCTGTTTTATCTACTGAAATGTGAGTGTACATTTTATACTATTTGCTGCCGAGTAAATTGTTTTATACGGAATTACACTATGTGCATCCTCGTTTTTTCCTCTTTACCTCTCATACTCTGAGCCTCCGGACTACTTGGATATTGTCCATGGTCATCATTGGCAGCCTCTGGCTACCATCTTTCATCGGTCTATCTTATATAGTTTATCTTATATAGTTTAAGCCATGGGTCTTCAAACTACGGCCCTCCAGTTGTTCAGGAACTACAATTCCCATAATGCCTAGTCATGTCTGTGAATGTCAGTGTGTTACAATGCCTCATGGGATGTGTAGTTCTACAACATCTGGAGGGCCGTAGTTTGAGGATCCCTGGTTTAAGCAGTGGAAACACTCAGAGCTTCATCCTTCTGTCTGCCATCCAATCGGTTTTGGAGTCGGGATACCGTCACCCTTTAAGCTTATATGACTCATTAAGTATATGCTTATTTGGGTCTACTTATTCCGGTAAGCCTCTCATTTACACTTTGGTGGTGGATCTACTAGCAACTCTTCACCTTTATTTTCCACAACAAGTCATTTTGTTTGGACTTTATGGTTTTGGAACCTTTACAGTGACTTTATGATTATATGATTTGCTTTTTAAATCTCTTCATTTCACTTTCACATATATTTAGCGCTACACTTTTTGGGCTAGATTCAGATAGAATCGCCTATCTTTAGGCGGGCATAGCGTATCTCAGATACACTACGCCGCCATAACTTTGAGCGGCAGGTACGGTATTCAGAAAGAACGTGCGCCCTAAGTTACGGCGGCGTAGCCTATCTGGTCCAGCGTAAGCCCGCGTAATTCAAAATAGGAAGGATGTGGGCGTGTAGTATTCAAATGAGCCGCGACCCCATGTAAATGACGCATCTAACGAACGGCGCATGCGCCGTCCCTGGATGTATCCCAGTGCGCATGCGCGAAAATCAAGTCGGAAATATTCCATGATAATGATGTGAACGTACGACGTGAACTAACGCCCAGCCCCATTCCCGAACGATTTACGCAAACTACGTAAACAACGGAAAATTCGACGCTGTCCCGACGTCCATACTTAACATTGCCTGCGCCTCATATAGCAGGGGTAACTTTATGCCGGAAAAAGCCTTAAGCAAATGACGCAAATAGATACCCCGGGCGCAACTACGTTCGTGAATTGGCGTATCTACCTAATTTGCATATTCAACGCGTAAATCGACGGAAGCACCACCTAGCGGCCAGCGTAAATATGCAACTTACGCCGCTCGTATCTCAGCTAAATTCTGGCGTATCTTGTTTTCTGAATACAGAAAAAAGATATGCCGGCGCATCTTAGAAGTTATGTGGCGTATCTCGAGATACGCCGATGTATCTTCTTTATGAATCTTGCCCTTTGTTTTTTTATGTGTATTTTTTTGGCGGAATTGATCTAATTCTGTGGTGTCGGCTGCCATATATATGTTAATTGAGGTAGCGCGGTGATTTATATACATCTACTGTATATTGTTTTACAGGTTGGAATTAAGCAGATGCGTAGTCGAGGAAAAATCCAAAGGTCGATTACAAGTGATTAGAGTTGAGCAGACACCTGGATGTTCAGGTTCGGGTCCGAACCCGAACTTTAAAAAAAAAGTTCGGGTTCGGGAACCCGATCCCAGACCCGAACTCCGAACCCCATTGAAGTCAATGGGACACGGACTTTTAAAAAAAAAAAAATGCGCGGAGGTCCCCGCAAATTCAATAACCAGACCCTTTAGGTCTGGTATGGATATTAAGGGGAACCCCGCCGTCAATTAAAAAAAAAATGACGTGGGGTTTTCCCCCCAAATATCCATAACCAGACCCTTTAGGTCTGGTGTGGAATTTAAGGGGAACTCCACCCCAAATTTAAAAAATAAATGGCGTGGAGGTCCCCCTAAAATCCACACCAGACCCCTTATCCGAGCACGTTGACCTGGCCGGCTGCAGAAAAGAGGGGGGGACAGAGTGTGCCCCCCCTCTCCTGAACCGCACCAGGCCACATGCCCTCAACATTGGGAGGGTGCTTTGGGGTGCCCCCCCAAAGCACCTTGTCCCCATGTTGATGGGGACAAGGGTCTCTTCCCCACAACCCTTGCCCGGTGGTTGTGGGGGTATGCGGGCAGGGGGTTTATCAGAATCTGGAAGACCTCTTTAACAAAGGGGACCCCCAGATCCTGCCCCCCCCTGTGTGAAAAGGTAATGGGGTACATTGTACCTCTACCATTTCACGAAAGAAGTGTAAATAGTTCTTTGAATAAAAACACACACTGTAGAAAAAAATATTTTATTAATTAAACCAATTAATCCAGCGGTGTACGATCGATGCGGATCCCTGCTCCAACGTTTTTTATCCAGCGCCGGGTGATGTCTCCAGCGCCGGGTGATGTCTCCAGCGACGGGTGTTCTCTCCAGCGATGGGTGATCGGTCCGGCGTAGATCCATCCACTCCGAGCACAGCTCCGCGAATGACGCAGTGGAGCTTGACGTTTCTTTTATGGGGAGGCGGGCCACGCGTCAGGTGACCCCGTCTCCCTCTGACGCACACTGTGCTACGTCACTGGGATAGCCCAATCCTTACTAAGGAATAGGGCTATCCCAGTGACGTAGCAGAGTGTGCGCGGGTTGAGAAGTTAGCTGACAGATCGTAAAGGTAGCTGCGTAATTGCGCGCTGACGCGTTTCGTCAGCACTTTACCACAGGGCAATCTGTTAGCGAAAGTCTCAGCCCGGGAAAGCCGCTCTCTGATAGGTTCCAGGAATGGTGAGAGGCAGATGAGCGACAAGGACAGGATTGCGTTATATGCTTGTATACTTTGATTTTAATGTAAGTACGCATTTGTAAGGGGGGGGGGGGTTGGAACGAATAAATCAGGTTTACGGAATTACACCATGTGCACCTATCTCTTCATTCCGAGTGAGATCTAGATGAAAGGATGCAGTCCCAGATGCCAACAATAATTATTACAAGCATTGTAGCAGAGTCTGTCTGGTGAGTTCATTACCATAAGGGATATCACCTGATATGAAAGAGAAACTGCTGTATATTGGAAAACGAAGCGCGGAACGTTCCACTCACACCCAGCTCAACAATTTACATATTATACTCTGGATTTGGCAGGGATCCAACAATTCATGTTCACTTTTAATTATATGTAATGTTATACCGGAGCTGATATTACTAATAGTTTGGGGAATCTTAAACTTAATTCATAGTAAGAAATGTATACTGGGGGGGGCTATTTATTCATTTATTTATTAATCTATTTAAGTAACACGGGTTGTGGGGAGTGGGACTATTAAGGGTCTCTGTCTGATGTGGATAACAATGATTTGTTATTTTTTGTTAGTATGTTTTTGTTGGAACTATAATGATTGGTACTTGTAATAAGTTATGTGTATATTTAACCACTTAACGCCCGCCGCATGTATATGTACGTCCACAGAATGGCACGTACAGGCAGATGGATGTGCCGGAACGTCCCTGCCTTCGCGCGGGTCGGGGGTCCCCCCGCTACATGCGGTGGTCGGTAAGCCTCTGGGAGCGATCCGGGATGAGGGGACGGCTGTTCGTTTCCGTTCGTTTCTGTCCGCCCCCTCGCGATCGCTCCCAGCGAATCCGCTTTGCCCGCCCTCTGCCTGTGTAATGTAAACACTGGCAGAGGAAGTGATGTCAGCTCTCCTCTCGGCGGTATTTTCGATCCGGCGAGAGGAGAGAAGACATCACACAGTAAGTTGCACCAACACTACACTGACACCACACACATAGGCACATTAACCCCTTCAGATCACCCCCCCCCCCCAGCCCCCTATCACAGTGTCACTGATTGCAGTGAACATATATTAACTGATCACTGCATTTAGTGTCAGTGTGACAGGCAGTTAGTGTTAGGTCCAGTGTAGCCCCCGTACCCCCCCTAATAAAGGTTTAACCCCTTGATTACCGCCCTAGTTAACCCTTTCACCCCCTATTGCCAGTGTCACTAAGCGATCATTTTTCTGATCGCTGTATTAGTGTCACTGTTGCCGCTAGGTAGCTATTTTTTTTTATATTGTGATTTTTTTTACTAAAGACATGGGGCTGAATACATTTTGGCCTAAATGTTTGACTAAAATTTAGTTTATTTGATTTTTCTTGTAACAAAAAATAGAAAATATAATTTTTGTTCAAAATTTTCGGTCGTTTTCCGTTTATATCACAAAAAATAAAAATCGCAGAGACAATCAAATACCATCAAAAGAAAGCTCTATTTGTGGGAAGAAAAGGACACAAATTTTGTTTGGGAGCCACGTCGCACAATCGCGCAGTGCCGAATTGTAAAAACACCTCTGGGCATTTAGCAGCATATTCTCCGGGGCCAGGGGTGGACTGACAACTCATGGGGCCCCCGGGCAATAGAAGACTATGGGGCCCCTGGGCCTACAGATGGCCGCCACGCCAGGAGGCAGTGCAGAGGCGGGGCAGCTAAAATCTCTGGATTTTCCCATCAAAAGCATGTCGGTTTCGGACATATCAGGAACAGATGTAAAAAGAACATAGATTTTTACATACTGTCCCTGGTCTTCCTGAGCCTGGCAACCCTGATGGGGCCCCCTGGTGGCATGGGGCCCTCGGGCAGTGCCCGAGTGAAGCAATGGTCAGTCCGCCCCTGTCCGGGGGCTTAAGTGGTTAATCATTATACACATATTTTTGTCATTTCACTCTCTCGTCCCCTCCTTTTCAGTGGTCTGCCATGTTGTGTGCTCGGATAAGGGCCTGGTATGGATTTTGGGGCGGATTTAAAGTGGTTAAGAAAAAAAAAATGTTTTACTTTTTTTTTTCAAGCAAAGAGAATCTGCTGGTCTTCTGTAGACTGTAAGCTCTTTGGAACAGACACCCTCTATATTACAGCATGCGATGCATTTGATTGTTCTTCTATCACAAGGAAGCCGAAATGCAGAAATATTTTCACACACTCTGGGCCAGATTCTTGTAAGAGATACGACGGCGTAGCTCCATATACGCCGTCGTATCTCTGTTTTTCCGCCTGGGCAGTGCTTTAAGTGGGCCGGAACGCGGCGGTACTCAGTACCGCCACTTCCAAAAATGGCTCTGGAGAGTACCAGCACCTCTCCGTGCGCCCAGTACGTGCGTTTCCCGTACCGGAACGCAGCCCCAGGCGGCACTTTCAGGGGAGCGGCAGCCCGCGGTGGAAAAAAAGGGTGCGCCGCGCTGTGATACATGTCCCGCCCTCCTCCTCCTCCTAGCTCGTGTGATAGAGCCAGTGTGCTGTCTGTCACACAAGCTGGTCTAGAGGAGGAGGGCGGGACATGTATCAGCGCGCGCGCCAGAACTGTTACCGTGAGGAGAGGAAGAACTGCCTTCAGAACTGTGAGTACTGTAGTGACTAGTGAGTACACTGTACACGTGTGAGGGGGAGGAGAGGGAAGACAGGGTAGACACTCTCATGTGAAGAGGGCTGCTGATGGGGACACACACTCTGATCTAAGGAGGTGCTGATGGGGACACACTCTGATCTAAGGAGGTGCTGATGGGGACACACACTCTGATCTGATGTAAGGAGGTGCTGATGGGGGACACTCTGATGTAAGGAGGTGCTGATGGGGGACACTCTGATGTAAGGAGGTGCTGATGGGGACACACTCTGATGTAAGGAGGTGCTGATGGGGACACACTCTGATGTAAGGAGGTGCTGATGGGGACACACTCTGATGTAAGGAGGTGCTGATGGGGGACACTCTGATGTAAGGAGGTGCTGATGGGGACACACTCTGATGTAAGGAGGTGCTGATGGGGGACACTCTGATGTAAGGGGGCTGCTGATGGGGGACACTCTGATGTAAGGAGGTGCTGATGGGGGACACTCTGATGTAAGGGGGCTGCTGATGGGGGACACTCTGATGTAAGGAGGTGCTGATGGGGGACACTCTGATGTAAGGGGGCTGCTGATGGGGACACTGATGTATTTTTTCAATACCCTTTTGCACATTTTATTTATGTTCAGTAGCTCTTTCTACGTTAGCTCTTTTTCAGGGTACTTTCTAAGGGTATTTTCATGTTCAGTATGGGGGGGGGGGGGGGCACCGGCGCCTAATAGAGTACCGGCACCTCTTTTGGCCCACTTAAAGCACTGCGCCTGGGTATCTATGCGACTGATTCTTAGAATCAGTTACGCATAGATTTGGCGTAGATCCGACTTGCGTAAGTCACTTAACCGTCGGATCTAAGTTGTAATGTTACGCTTGGCCGCTAGGTGGCGTTCCCGTCGATTTCTGCATCGAATATGCAAATGAGCCTGATACGCCGATTCCCGAACGTATTTGCGCACCGTCGTCGTAGTTTGCATAAGTGTAAGGTTACCGCTGCTATATGAGGGGTAACCTTGCGTAGGTCCGGCGTACGCCATGTTAAGGATGGACTTAGGGACAGCGTCGTGTTTTTCCATCGTTTATGTAACTCGTCGCGAATAGGGCTGTGCTTTAATTACATAGACGTTGAAACCAATGTATTTGCGTCGGACTATGGAGCATGTTTACGGCCAGGGCATGCGTAGTTTGTTCAGCGCGGGGCGCGCTTAATTTAAATACAACACGCCCCCCTCCTTCCTACTTTGAATTACGCGGGCTTACGCCGGCCCATTTACGCTACGCCGCCGCAAATTACGGAGCAAGTGCTTTGAGAATACAGCACTTGCCGGTAAAAAGTGCGGAGGCGTAGCGTAAATGGGATACGCTACGCACCAAAAACGTTAAACTACGAGAATCTGGCCCTCTGGGTTTTCAACAGGTGGAGGTGTAGAACAAATACCGGGGAGGTAGGGGGGAGGGGTTATAACTCAGAGATATGAAAGGATTATAATCCCCCCCCCCCTCACTCATACATACAAGGAATGTATAGGGATCTAGAAAAGTAAATAGTCAGTGGGGATAGATCTGGCACTCAGCCATACTGTATAATAAATCTCTGGTGGGGGGGGGGCACACATCACAAATCGTGTATTTTTGCTCCACTTAGAGGAGTCACAAGTCCAGACACAGCCCTTACACTGTCATATTATTATTCAGCATTCTTAGAGATATAAAACATCAATCAGAATCCGGTGTCGGCTGTCTCCGCACCTCTTGGTGCGGAGACAGAAAGTTTTAAATAAAGAAAGTTTTAAATGACTACATAAACGCGTTCCGCCTTATTCACGCCTTATTCACGCAACCCAAAAACCAGCATGCGGCCAGTGAACTCCCGACCTTTATCATAGCAAAAGCTATGTGCCTCCAAATTCAGCCTTGTGTCCTCAAATGCAGCCATGTGTCCCCAATGCAGCCTTGTGCTTTAAAGTTTGACTTGGCAAGGGGTGTGTCAGACCCCTGTAGAGAGACCCCTGCTTCAACGCAGAGAACAAAACTCCTACTTTGCAGCATGCTGGCAGGGGAATGGTCTTCCTATGCAGGCAGCAGCTGGTTTCTGAAGAAAATGAGCTGAAAGACTTTGCACACCTTTCGCTTTAGCGCACCAGGATTGCGTTTAGCTGATTTAAACTCAAAGTTTACTTTCACTTTTGATACAGGTAGCAGGGCTCAAAATTTCAAATCCTGAACTACTAGCCAAACCTCAAGGGTTACTCGCCACCAGTTGCCCCGCCCCTAAACACACCCTCATAAATTATCTCATGTCTTAAATGTTTTATGCAGAATTAAGTTATAAAAGTAAATATTAACAACTTTATCTGTGGCCAAAAATGCAGCCTGCTCGTGTCCACTAATGCAGCCCTGTGTTCCCAAATGCAGCCCTGTGTCCCCAAATGCAGCCCTGTGTCCCCAATGCAGCCTTGTGTCCCCAATGCAGCCGTGTGCCTCCAAATGCAGCCTTGTGTCCCCAATGCAGCCGTGTGCCTCCAAATGCAGACTTGTGTTCCCAATGCAGCCGTGTGCCTCCAAATGCAGACTTGTGTCCCAAATGCAGCCTTGTGTCCCCAATGCAGCCTTGTGTCCCCAATGCAGCCTTGTGGCTCCAAATGCAGCCTTGTGTCCCCAATGCAGCCGTGTGCCTCCAAATGCAGACTTGTGTTCCCAATGCAGCCGTGTGCCTCCAAATGCAGACTTGTGTTCCCAAATGCAGCCTTGTGTCCCAAATGCAGCCTTGTGTCCCCAATACAGCCTTGTGTCCCCAATGCAGCCTTGTGTCCCCAATGCAGCCTTGTGCCTCCAAATGCAGCCTTGTGTCCCCAATGCAGCCGTGTGCCTCCAAATGCAGACTTGTGTTCCCAAATGCAGACTTGTGTCCCCAATGCAGCCTTGTGCCTCCAAATGCAGCCTTGTGTCCCCAATGCAGCCTTGTGCCTCCAAATGCAGCCTTGTGTCTCCAATGCAGCCTTGTGCCTCCAAATGCAGCCTTGTGCCTCCAAATGCTGCCTTGTGTCCCCAATGCAGCCTTGTGCCTCCAATGCAGCCTTGTGTCCCCAATGCAGCCTTGTGCCTCCAAATGCAGCCTTGTGCCTCCAAATGCAGCCCTGTGTCCCCAATGCAACCTTGTGTCCCCAATGCAGTCTTGTGTCCCCAATGCAGTCTTGTGTCCCCAACGCAGCCTTGTGTCCCCAAATGCAGCCCTGTGTCCCCAATGCAGCCTTGTGTCCCCAATGCAGCCTTGTGTCCCTAATGCAGCCTTGTGCCTCCAAATGCAGCCTTGTGCCCCTAAATGCAGCCTCGTGTCCCTAATGCAGCCTTGTGCCTCCAAATGCAGCCTTGTGTCCTCAAATGTAGCCATGTGTCCCCAATGCAGCCATGTGTCCCCAATGCAGCCTTGTGCCTCCAAATGCAGCCTTGTGTCCCCAAATGCAGCCTTGTGTCCCCAATGCAGCCTTGTGCCTCCAAATGCGGCGGCTTTCCTCTCCTCTCTCTTCCCCCACAACCCCCCCCCCTCTAGGCAGCCCACACTAGCCAGCCCTCAAAATTCACTCGCAAAATGCGAGCAGGCGAGTGCAATTTTTAAGAGCTGCAGATAGTATAAAATATCCACTCAGTGATTATGCTGTGTGTACTTTCTTTATGCTGTGTGAGTGAAACTTACGAAACAGGATTTCTGCAATCAATTGGATGACTGAAATGAGTATTATGCCTCGTACACACGACCGATTTTCCAGTCGGAAAAACTGCGATGAGAGCTTTTTGACGGGAATCCCGACCATGTGTATGCTCCAAGTAGTAGAGAAATTGAATGGACAGACGCACTCCAAAAAAAAACTTTGATGGTTATCTTTGCTGTAAAACGAATTAAAAATAACACAGCAAAAAATTAGGATAGCAGCCTACGCGTTTCACACTATCAGTTAGGGCTCAATCATGGCTACAGTGTGTAAGCTCCTTCTGCCGAAAAAAAAAAAAAAGAGAGAGCAGGATCTAGCCTTTCGTCTGTATGCTTTTCTGAAAAAAAACACGCGTGCTCGGAAGAATAGAACTTTTATTTGTCGGCTCGTCGTAGTCTTTTACGTCACCGTGTTCTCGCCAGTCAAAAGTTCACCGGAATTTTGTGTGACCGCGTGTATGCAAGGCAGACTTGAGAGGAATTCCGTCGGAAAAAACATATTTTTTTTTCCCCGAAGGGAACACCGATCGTGTGTACGTAGCATTAGGAACACGACCCCCTCGTCCATCTTTGTAAACTTTTGTACATTTTTGTATAATAATAATAATAATTTTTTAATAATAACCCTTTTATGCCTGTACACGCGTCTGGGAATCCCGTCAGGAAAAAATCGTCGGTTTTTCCAATGGGGATTCCTGGCAGACTTTCCCTAAAAAGCCGTGTATACAGATAGCCACTCAAAAGAACTGCCCACTACGATGAGCCGGCGTCTCGTCACATTCGATACCGTCGCCGCCATCTTGCTACACCCCACACTAACCTTGTATGCTACCGCGCACGTGTCAAAGTGTTAACGAGCATGCGCGGTTTCGTTACCAGGCAGGTAAGCATACAGATGACCATTTTTCTCGGCAGGAAACACTCTGCTGGGAATCCTGACAGGAAAATAGAGAGCCGGGTTCTCTACTTTCCCGTCAGGGTTACCGGCTGTTTTCCTGTCGGGAAAACTGCTAGGGAACATACACACGGCCGGGATTCAAGACCAAATGCTCTTTTTTTTTTTTTTTTTTTTTAAACAGTAAAGTTAGCCCAATTTTTTTCTATATAACGTGAAAAACGATGTTACGCCGAGTAAATAGATACCGAACATGCCACGCTTTGAAATTGCACACAATTGTGGAATGGGGAGAAATGATGGTACCTAAAAAATCTCCATAGGCGACTTGCATTGACTTCTATACAGAAGTAATTTTGCAAGTCGCCTCTGAAGTGGTGCTGCATGTGTGTGAACCGACTCTTAAGCCCCGTACACACGGTCGGACTTTTGCCCAACCAACATCAAAATCCGACACTTTTCGCATTTGTCCGACCGTGTGTACGTTCCATCGGACCAACTTTTTTGGCTTTCATCGGACTAAAAGTTGGGTCTGCGAACTGACCAACTTTCAGGCAACTTAAGTCCGATGGTGCAAAGTCCGATCGCGTGTACAGCAAACCATCGGACTTTTGGACAAATTACAAATGCGCATGCTCAGAACCAATGTTAAAATCACCCAACAATAGCAGAAGTTAACCAAAGGGTGGCAGTAAAGAGCAGAAAAGAGCAGAAAAAACACGTGATGATGGGAAAGTTTTAGAAAAGTTTGAAGAAAAGTATGCTATGGGTGTGACCGGACAAATCAATTAGGACAGGGATCTCCAAACTATGGCCCTCCAGCTGCTGTGGAACTACACTTCCCATGAGGCATTGTAAAACTCTGACATTCGTAGACATGACTAGGCATGATGGGAATTGTAGTTCCTGAACACCTGGAAGGCCGTAGTTTGGAGACTCCTGAATTAGGACAAAAATCCAAGGGAAATTTTGTTGGATGTTCGACCGTGTGTATGGGCCTTTAGATCCCTTTCACACTGAAATGTTTTTACAGCGTTTTAGCATTAAAAATATCGCTCTTAAGACGCTCATATAGCGTTCTCCATGCATCTCAATGGACCCTTTCACACCGAGTTCTGCAAGCATCATCTTTGGAGCAGCTTTTGAGCGCTGAAAAAAACCGCTCCAAAAACGCCCCTCTCCATTGAAATGAATTGAAAGCGCTGTAAAAACGCCTTGCCCTTTCACACTGAGGCGTTGAACTGGCGGAGCGTTGAGAAAAGTCCTGCAAGCAGCATCTTTGGCGCAGCTTTTGAGCGCTAAAAAAAACGCTCCAAAAACGCCCCTCTCCATTGAAATGAATTGAAAAGCGCTGTAAAAACGCCTTACCCTTTCACACCGAGGCACTGCAAAAACGCCCTAAAACTTTAGGGTCTTATCGGTGCTTTACCAGCACATTGGGATTGCAGATGAGGCTTCGCTCGAATAACGCTGTAATAACACTCGAAAAATGCTTGAATAACGCTCGAAAAACGCCCCAGTGTGAAAAGGGCCTTAGAGAAAGTGGTGTATTATTTGCATTTGGTAATTTGATTGTTATTTTAACCCGTGTTATTTATGTTGTATTTTAATTGTATGAATGTTTTATTTGTAGTGTAGTTTTCATTTGTTTTATTTAGTGCTAATGGCTGTTATTGATACCTTTGTTGTGTTTTTGTATCTTGTTTAGTTTCCTGTTGTGATCTTGTGTTGTCATGAGGTGTGTCTGCGTCTCTCGGCTAAAAAAAACAAAAAAGGGTGTCTGTGTCGTGACAACTTTCTAATTCCTCTTTGGGATTAATAAAGTATTCTGCATTTCCCTATACCTGACTATGCTTAACCACCTCAGTCCCGGGAGGATTTACCCCCTTCCTGACCAGAGCACTTTTTGCGATTCGGCACTGCGTTGCTCTAACTGACAATTGCGCGGTCGTGCAACGTGGCTCCCAAACAAAATTGGCGTCCTTTTTTCCCCACAAATAGAGCTTTCTTTTGGTGGTATTTGATCACCTCTGTGTTTTTTTATTTTTTTTTTGCGCTATAAACAAAAATAGAGCCACTATTTTGAAAAAATAAAGCAATATTTTTTACTTTTTGCTGTAATAAATATCCCAATATAAATATATAAAAAAAAAACAACTAATGTCTTTCTCAGTTTAGACCGATACGTATTTTTTTTACATATTTTTGGTAAAAAAAAAAAAAAAAACGCAATAAGCGTATATTGATTGGTTTGCGCAAAAGTTAAAGCATCTACAAAATAGGGGATAGATTTATGGCATTTTTATGAATATTTTTTTTTTTACTAGTAATGGCGGCGATCAGCGATTTTGAGGGTGACTGCGACATTATGGCGGACACATCGGACACTTTTGACGCTATTTTGGGCCGATTCACATTTATACAGCGAACAGTGCTATAAAAATGCACTGGTTACTGTGTAAATGGCACTGGCAGGGAAGGGGTTAAAATCTAGGGGGCGATGAAGGGGTTAAGTGTGTCCTAGGGATTGATTCTAACTGTGTGGGGGCTGGGCTACCAGTGACATGACACTGGCACAGTCAACTATGGGGTTTTACCATCCCCCAAACCGCAAATGAGTCCTTACTATCCTGAGCCCACTATATGATAAAATAGAAGTGCACTGGCTTGAGGTCAAAGGACACATCAAAGGGCTCCGGGGGCCACAGGTTCAGCACCCCTGCTCTATGCCCTATGGCTCATAAAAGTACACAGGCTTTTAAGTATATTCAGGTGCAGTGGCGGCTGGTGCTGAATTTTCTTGTGGGGGGCCCTCCATCCCTACCCCAGCTTGCTCGATCGATCGGTGCTTCGTCAGACCCCCGACCAGCCCCACACTTACCCCATCCAGGCTGCAGATTTGGCGGCCTCCCCCCTGCATCTCCTGCCGAGTCACGGAGGCTGCTTCTCCTCCAGGCCAATCAGGACTTATGGCCAATCGGGTACAGGGCTGGACTGAGACCAAAATTTGGCCCTGGACTTCATCCAGACCGGCCCCCTTTAAGTTTGCAAACAAGCACAAAACCAGTATATATAACTATAGTATACGCAATTGTGCAAAAAATCATAAGTAGCATAACATAAGGAGTCCTCACCTCTTTTATTATTTCACTTATTCTCCCCCTTTATTTTTCTCATCCTTCTCACATCACTGCATGAAGTGGAGGGCGAGCCGCGCAGCCATTACTTTGACAGGCTGTCACTGAAACCGGCCCACTGAGCAATCGGCCCACCGGGAAACTCCCTGTAGTCCCAATGGCCAGTACATGCCTGATCGGGTCTCAGGACTGGCCGGGATGAGAAACAGGAATGAGTGACTTGTATAGCTCTACACATGCAAACTCAATCAACTCTAGACGCTTTTTGCAGCCAGTGTCTTCCCGGCTGGTGCGGTCATTTACCCCGTAGGATCTCGACTCACTTGGGACACACAGTTGTACACACATATATACTGGGCCAATTTGGATAGGATTAACCTACCAGCATGTGTTTGGAGTGTGAAAGGAAACCGGAGTACCCGGAGGAAACCCACGCAGACACAGAGAGAACACGCAAACTCCAGGCAGATGGTGTTGTGGTCAGGATTTGAACCAGCGACCCTTTTGCTGCTAGGTGAAAGTGCAAACCACTGTGCTGCCCGAATATTAGTTCGCTATTGTCACACAACTGGGTGGGCTTGGGGGGAATGTGTCCTGCGCCCTGAGACCACCCTTTTTGAAGCCAATTAGAGCCTCAGGCTCTAATCATGTGCTTCAAAAAGAAAAATGTAAATCCATGTGACCGGCACCTTGCATGTATATTAGAGATCGTGCGCCCCTGCGCCCTGTATGAGTGGCCACCACTTTTCAGGTGTTTTGGGTCCTATGGGATTGCCTGTAGACATGCGCTGCACACGTTGTACGCCTGAGGAAATCCTCTACTCCTAGGGCCCTTTCACACAGGTGATCAAGTCAGGTCCGCCTGTCAGTTCTTCACCTGCCTACTTCCGGGACTCATCAGGCCCGCTAAAAGAAATGAAGAAGGAGTGCGCCCCGTTTGGCTGGACCAGATCAGAGGCAGCCCTTTAGTCCCGACCGCCCATAGAGCAGAGCAGGGTCTGTCCGTGTCCGCTGTGCATAAACTGAGAAGACACGGATCTGTCATCCGCCCGATCGGCAGGGGATCAGCTCACAGATCCCCTTGCAGATTAGTATGGAAGGGGCCCGTGTGAAAAGCCCCTTATAGGAACGACTCTTTCTTCTTGTTATATTTTTACCTATGGATTGGATACAGTAAATAATAAAACTTTTTTTTTTTTCATTTTTTGTTTGTCCTAAAAAAAAAGACATACTTATTATTATGACAAAGTTATTGCTAAATAAATAGGTCCAATAAATAGTAATAATCGTTGAGGTCTATTGTAGTGTATGTGGGGAGCTCAACTGTTACTTTTTTTTATACATATATAAATTTTTATAAATTTTCACATTATACAAATTATTCAAGCATTTATTCATAACAAATTCTAACTCAATCCTAGTGGTCCTCTTCTCTTGCCCCTTAGCTCCCACCCCCTCCATCCATTTAGTCCTCTTGGGTTTTGCTCTTCAGTTCCATACATCTTCTTGTTTTCCTATATTCTATCCATCTTTTCCAAATATACTTACCGTATTTATGGGGGTATTGCACGCTCCGGCGTATAGCGTGCACCCCTAAAGTGGACCCACATTCCTGTGGAAAAAAGATTTTTGTACTTACAGTTTTGGTGTCTTGTGCAGCGTCCATCAGCGGCCTCGTCGGGTCCGGCGTCCGTCTGCGGATTCGGGTGTCCTCTTCGTCGGGTCCGGCGTCTTTCTGCGGCATCCTCCCCGCTCGATCCCCGCTTTCCCGCGCCGAGTTTGAATACTGCGCCTGCATATACCGAGCGCAGTACACTCGTGTATAGTCGGACAGGCTCGGCTACTCTCGCGCTCACCTCCTGTACGTCCAGGAGGTGAGCGCAAGAGGAGCCGAGCCTGCCCGACTATACACGAGTGTACTGCGCTCGGTATATGCAGGCACAGTATTCAAAATCGGCGTATATCGCGCACCCACGATTTTGCCCTGATTTTCAGGGCAAAAAAGTGCGCGGTATACGCCGATAAATACGGTACATCTCTTTTGCCCCGTACACACGTGTGGGACTTCCGACGTGAAAAGTTCCCGAGGGGAAAGCCGAGAACCTGCTCTGTAACTTTTCCCCCTACAAACTGCCGCTTTTGCCTTTGGGAAAAAATCAGATGATAGCTTTGGTTGGGAATCCCGACCGTGTTGATGCTCCATCGCAGTTTTTCCCCATAGGAAAACTGCCGAGAAAAAGTCAGCCGGTTTTCCCGGTGGGAAAAAAAGAGAGCCAGGTTCTCTTTTTTGTCTGGCAGTTTTCCCGTCACCTGCATGGTATAGTTCTTCCACAGTATATATTGATCCTATCTTACTAATCCATTCTCCTATAGTAGGGCTTTCTGAATTTAACCAGCATTTTTGGACATATACATTTTGATTAATTTTCACATTATACAAATTATTCATAAAAAAATTCTAACTCAATCCTAGTGGTCCCTCTTCTCTCTCTCCCACCCCCTCCCACCGCCCTCCATCCATTTAGTCCCTTTGGGTTTTGCTCCTTAATTCCGTACATTGTCTTGTTTTCTTATATTCTATCCAGCCTTTCCAAATATATATAACAAACCTTATGCAAAGTCTCCCAAAAATTATGGAAGAACTGGGAATATATGGCCAGGTCTCAAATTTTAAAATAAATATGGAAAAAACAGAAATTTTAAATATTTTGGTTCCAATGAGGGAGAGAAAAGACCTCCAAAAATTATACCCTTTCGGGTGGAAACAAAAAGGCTTAAAGCGGAGCTCCAGCCGCGGGAACATTTTTTTTTTAAAGTCAGCAGCTACTAACAGTGTAGCTGCTGACTTTAAATAAGGACACTTACCTGTCCTAGGCGCCCGCGCTGACGGCCCCCCCGATGCCGGTCCCACGATCGCTCTGGGTCCCGCGCCGCCATTCACACTATGGGAAACAGGCAGTGAAGCCGTACGGCTTCACTGCCCATTTCCTACTGCGCCTGCGTGAGTCTCACGCTGGCTTGTGAATGGGCGCGCTGCTCTCTGAGAACACACACAGTTCCCAGAAAGCAGCGCGCCCCATTCACAAGGAGAAGAACAAGAAGAAAACACACCGCGGTTCAGGAAGAGGCAGATTACGGACTTCCGCATAGCAACAGCTATTTCGGGTGAGTATTTTTTTTATTTATTTTTTCAGGTTTTTTTTTTTTTCAAACAACATTGTAAAATGTTGTTATCCTGGGTGGAGCTCCGCTTTAATGTACTTGGGAGTATTTTTGTCAAGATCTAATGTAGATTTATACCATGACAACTACATGCCACTGTAAAATAAAATTAAAAATGAACTGAAGAGATATCCTGCCAATAGACTGTCATGGTTCGGCAGGATTAGTGTGGTTAAAATGATGATTCTCCCTAAAGCTCTATACATATTTCAAAGTTTACCGATAAATATCCCCAGAGCTTATTTTAAAACTCTGAGATCAGTGTTACAGAAATTCATATGGAACAATAAAAATAATCGCATCGCCTTCCGTACATTAACTAGATCAAAAGAAAAGGGTGGAATATTTCTCCCAGATCTAGAGAAATATCATGAGGCAGCAATAATACGGAGGGTTATGGATTGGACTGTAGGCCCCCAGCAAAAAAAAAAAAAATGGGTAGAATTGGAGACAAAAATGTGCAACTCTGAGCTAGGGCAGATCATTTGGCTTCCAAAACAATTTAGAGGTCACCTGGAAGAAGTAGCTCAGATTACGGTAGAAGCCTTGAGAACATGGGATAAATTAATTAAAAGTATACAAGGTAAATATAACAGCCCCTTAATGCCCCTTACTAAAAATAATTATTTCCCCCCAGGAAAAAATAATAAATTGTACTTAAAATGGACCAAAGTGCCATATTTGAGACTAAGGCCGCGTACACACGAGGGGATATGTCCGCTGAAAACGGTCCGATGGACCGTTTCAGCAGACATCTCCGCTCGTGTGTATGGGCTAGCGGACAGATTTCTCCACCCGACAGATTTCAAAGCATGCTTTGAAATCTATCGGGTGGAATCTGTCCGCCCGACATGTCTGCTGGTTAGTACACTTACCAGCAGACATGTCGTCCCCCACCGCCGCCGCGCCGCCGCCGAATGGATTCGGCGCATGCGCGGAAGTCTTTTACTTCCTGGTGCGGTGACGTGGCGGTGACGCGGCGGCGTCAACGTCACCGCCGCGTCACCGCGCCGTCCGGCGGCAGGGAATTTGATCCGATGGTGTGTACACGCCATCGGATCAAACTCCCGATCGGACATATCCGATGGAAATGGTCCGCGGACCGTTTTCATCGGATATGTCCGATCGTGTGTATGGGGCCTAAGAGATGTCATGAAGGGAAATGCCCTATGTACATTAGATGAACTGCGGGAAAGATATGGATCCACCCTTTGGGAAGTGTGGAGATATAATCAGCTGAAACATTTTGTAGATACCCTCCCAAAACCCCTTAGGGGGGTAGGCAGGCTAAATATATGGGAAAAACTGGTGGAGGAAGCGCGGATAGATAGCCATGGAATTTCTATCATTTACAAAATGTTAATGACACACATGGAGCGGGGCGCTGTGTGCCCAACAGAGAGCTGGGGATTAGAACTTAATCAACCACCACCAGATTGTATGCGAAGCAGAATCCTGGACTATGTTCACTCCACCTCTGTAGATACACGGATAAAAGAAATGAACTTCAAACTTTTGAATAAATGGTACTATGTATCGGTGAAATTAAGCAAGATAAATCCCCAGGAGACACCTTTATGCTGGAGGGACTGTGGGGAGGTGGGAACGCACGCCCATATTTGGTGGCAATGCCTGAAGATCCAGCAATATTGGATCCAAATATTACAATTCATAACAAATTCTAACTCTATCCTAGTGGTCCTCTTCTCTTGCCCCCTAGCTCCCACCTCCCTCCATCTATTTAGTCCTCTTGGGTTTTGCTCTTCAGTTCCGTACATCTTCTTGTTTTCTTATATTCTATCCAGCCTTTCCAAATATACTTACATTTCCTTTATCTTATTTTCACCTGCATGGTATAGCTCTTCCACAGTATAAATATGGTGCGTGACACCGCGCTGCTAAATGGAAACAATATTTTAAAGCAGCTGACACGGCTGTTTGATGGAAGCAAAAAGAATTCTAGAAGTAAAAAAGTGTCGCGCTATACAAACTAAAGCACTAATTATATCTACATATAGTTAAAACTCATTAGTAAGCAATACAAATTAAATTAAGCACCCAGTGTAAATGTTAAAACATTGAAGTTTGAAAAGAAGTCCAATGAAATAATTGCAAAGAATTGCAATTCCAACTGTTGAAATGTTGAAACACAAGATCAATTCAGTGCAATTCCTTGAATAACGGTGACAGAACCCTCCACCAAAGACGATGCAGGCTTACTAGAAACTTTTGACTCAGGTGAACATACGTTCCATGAGTCAAAATAGGCTTATAACCAGAAGGATGTCCTGACGTGTCTCCACCAACAGAGGATCAGCGGCCAATATCCAAACTGATATCATAAGGCTTGTAGACATATATCTCTCAAATTTCCAGCATTACATTCGGTCACAGGTGGAAAGGAAAAAGAGAAAAAGGCAACATAGCATAATACTGTAGCTGGACGAAAAATTTTTAATAAGCAGATGCACTTACAGTTACAGCTTACCAGTGTTAATACACTTCTTCAAAGGGTGAAGAAGTGTATTAACACGAAACGCGTCAGCAGACGCTGCTGTTGATTTTTTACATGCGTTGTTCGTTGCTGTAACTGTAAGTGCATCTGCTTATTAAAAAATTTTCGTCCAGCTACAGTATTATGCTATGTTGCCTTTTTCTCTTTTTCCTTTCCACCTGTGACCGAATGTAATGCTGGAAATTTGAGAGATATATGTCTACAAGCCTTATGATATCAGTTTGGATATTGGCCGCTGATCCTCTGTTGGTGGAGACACGTCAGGACATCCTTCTGGTTATAAGCCTATTTTGACTCATGGAACGTATGTTCACCTGAGTCAAAAGTTTCTGGTAAGCCTGCATCGTCTTTGGTGGAGGGTTCTGTCACCGTTATTCAAGGAATTGCACTGAATTGATCTGGTGTTTCAACATTTCAACAGTTGGAATTGCACTTCTTTGCAATTATTTCATTGGACTTCTTTTCAAACTTCAATGTTTTAACATTTACACTGGGTGCTTAATTTAATCTTCCACAGTATATATTAATCCTATTTTACTAATCCATTCTCCTATGGTAGGGCTTTCTGAAATTAACCAGTATTTTGGGATTAAACTTTTTTCCGCATTTATCAGGTGGGATATCATTGTTTTTAATATATATATATATATATATATATATATATATAGGCCCCTCTCCCTGTCCCTTCTGAGGCTGCAGATGGGTATGGATCAGGCTGCACTTAATGCAATGGTGAGGCTGCATTTATGGCAATAATGAGGCTGCATTCATGGCAATAATCAGGCTGCATTCATGGCAATGGTGAGGCTGCATTCATGGCAATGGTGAGGCTGCATTCATGGCAATGACACGGCTGCATTCATGGCTATGGAAAGGCTGCATTCATGGAAATGGTGAGGCTGCAGATGGGCACTGATTAGGCTGCATTTATGGGCACTGACCCTTATTTTGCTTCACAGCTCTTTATTTTATTTTTTTTTCCTGAAACTTTGCTCTTAAAGTGAAGGTGCGTGTTTTACGCCAATAAATACAGTATATCCAAATAACAAGCCCAAGCTCATCTGCATTCCTGGCAATAGTGAGGCTGCATTCATAGAAATGGTAAGGCTGCATTAATGGTAATGATGAGGTTGCATTCATGGCAATGGTGAGGCTGCATTCATGGCAAGGCTGCATTCATGGCAATAGCGAGGCTGCATTCATGGCAATGGTAAGGCTGCATTCATGGCAATGGTGAGGCTGCATTCATGGCAATGATGAAGCTGAATTCATGGCAATGGTGAGGCTGCATTCATGGCAATGGTAAGGCTGCATTCATGGCAATTGTGAGGCTGCATTCATGGCAATGGTGAGGCTGCATTCATGGCAATGGTGAGGCTGCATTTATGGCAATTGTGAGGCTGCATTTATGGCAATTGTGAGGCTGCACTCATGGCAATGGTAAGGCTGCATTCATGGCAATGGTAAGGCTGCATTCAAGGCAATAGTGAGGCTGCATTGATGGCAATGGTAAGGCTGCATTGATGGCAATGGTGAGGCTGCATTTATGGCAATTGTGAGGCTGCATTCATGGCAATGATGAGGCTGAATTCATGGCAATGGTGAGGCTGCATTTAATGCAATGGTAAGGCTGCATTCATGGCAATGGTGAGGCTGCATTCATGGCAATGGTGAGGCTGCAGATGGGCACTGACCCCTTTTTTGCTTCACAGCTCTTTATTTTAAAAAAAATTCCCTGAAACTTCCCTCTTAAAGCGAAGGTGCGTGTTATATGCCCGAGCTCATCCTTAGTCTTGAGCGGTGCTCTGAGATTTGTTGGGGCCACAAAATATATATATATATATCCAACTAACACGCCCAAGCTCATCACTTCACCACACACAGCCACAAAGGTAAGAGAATTCTGGTTGGGCCGTGTATTAGCGCCCGGAGGAACACACATAGACCGAATATTAAGGGTTCAAAGAACGTCAGGCAAAACGACCGGCCCAAATCTGGCCCTCTTTGAAAAAAGTTTGGACACCCCTGGGCTAATACAAGAATGAGTATATGAGAATATTACACGATTGGTATAAATGACATTACTACAAAGCAGAGTGCGATCGGAGCCGGTGAATGATGACGACGTTAACCAGCTAAATGCTGCAAATGAAGGAGGTCACAAGCAAATTCCAGCACATGTGTGTGGTGGGGGGGAGGGGGGGTTAGATCTAGGACATCGGGGAGGTGACCCTAGATTGGTCGGTGAGATCTATAGCCTTCCATATCAGCTGTGGGAAAGAGCTTTAGGGCCCAATTAACATTTACCCCCCGGGGCCCCATCACAGGTAAAAATGCTTCATCGGCACAAAGGCACCTGTCACTACACCGGGGGGTGGGGGGGGGCGATACATTGTATAATGCTGAATAATAATGCACAGCACTGTATAAGACTCTATGATACTGCATAATATTGTAAATGATTGTATAAGACAATCTCCTGATTCTACAGTGAGAGATTCCCCCCCACACCCCCCCACACCACCCTTACTTACTCTATGAGGACAACTCCTACAATAACCTCATTAAATGCCCAATTAACTTCACCCCAAAAAATTGGGTGGTTTTTAATCACTGCTGTTTTTTTTGTGCGTGAAACAAATAAAATAAAATAAAAAGTCTTATAAAATTTTGCAAAAAAGTAATTTGTCTCCTTCACTGATGTGCGCTGATGAGGCTCTGATGGGCACTGATAGGCTGCACCGATGGGCACTGATAGGCTGCACTGATAGGTGGCACTGATGAGAAGGCACTGATATGAGGCACTGATGAGGCTGCACTGATGGGCGGGACTGATGAGGCTGCACTGATAGGCAGGACTGATGAGGCTGCACCAATGGGCACTGGTAGGCTGCACCAATGGGCACTGATAGGCTGCACTAATAGGTGGCACTGATGAGTAGGCACTGATATGCGGCACTGATGAGGATGCACTGATAGGCGGGACTGATGAGACTGCACCAATGGGCACTGATAGGCTGCACCGATGGGCACTGAGAAACTGTACTGATAGGTGGCACTGATGAGGAGGCACTGATGAGGCTGCACTGATACGCGGAACTGATGAGGAGGCACTGATGAGGCTGCACTGATATGCGGCACTGATAAGGCTGTACTGATAGGTGGCACTGATAGACGACACTGATAGGTGGGACTGATGTGGCTGCACTGATAGGCGGCACTGATAGGCGACACTGATAGGAGGCACTGATGAGACTGCACTGATGAGGCTGCACTGATAGGCAACACTGCTTGGCGGCACTGATGAGGCTGCACTAATAGGTGGCACTGATAAGCAGCACTAATGGGCACTGATAGACGGCACTGGTGGGCACTGATAGGCAGCAATGATAGAAGGCACTGATGGAGACTCATAGGCAGCAATAATTAGCACTGATATGCAGCACTAATGGACACTGATAGGTGGCACTGGTAGGCAGCAATGACAGAAGGCACTAATAGGCAGCAGTGATAGGCAGCACCGATGGGCACTGATATGCAGCACCAATGGGCACTGATAGCCAGCAATGATAGGAGGCACTTATAGGCGGCACTGATAGGCAGCAATGATAGGCAGCAATGATGGACACTGTTATGCAGCACTAATGGGCACTGATAGGTGGCACTCGTCGGCAGCAATGATAGAAGGCACTAATGGGCACTGATAGGTGGCACTTATAGCCGGCACTGATTGGTGGCACTGATGGACACTAAAGGAGCTGCACTGGTAATCTGGGAACTGATGATCAATGCCCTAATTCTCTGTGTACATGTCCCCGGTCAGGATTGCCGGTTACCGGTTCTCCTCTCCTTTGCGCTGCAACAAAATGTCCTGGTTCAGGGAGAACCTCCATTGACACCCTCCTGGAACAACAGAGCCGTGCTGTAGCCATCTTTCGGCTACAGCACGGTATAGAAGTGGTTAAAGAGGAGTTCCACCCTAAATTTTTACTTTTTTTTAATCCCCTCCCCCTTACATGCCACATTTGGCATGTCATTTTTTTTGGGGGGGGAGTGGGGGCTTCAGGAGGAGTGGGACTTCCTGTCCCACTTCCTGCTTCCGCCGAGGGGCTGGTAAGGCGATTAAGCCTTAATCGCCTACACCAGCCCCTCCCTGTAGGCGATCGCATGGGACACATGACAGGTCCCATCCGATCGCCTCTCCAATCAGCATGCGCAGTGGGTGCCCGGCCGTGAAGCCGAAGGCTGTCACGACTGGGTGCACACCGTCGGGATGGAGACGCCGGCTGGGGAGGGGGGGAGAGGAGCGGAGCCCCGAGCGGCGCGTCGCTGGAACGCAGGAGCAGGTAAGTGAGTGTTTATTAAAAGCCAGCAGCTACACTTTTTGTAGATGCTGACTTTTAATAAACACAATTTTGGGCTGGAACACCCCTTTAAAGTAGCGGAGTGCTGAATATCAATAAATGAAGGGAGTAAAACCTTTCGGAGGTCAAGTGGTTAACCAGTGGCTCCTTTGGGGGTAGCGCTACATATCTCTCTATCACATCTACACATTCTGAAGACCAACCCCAGATTGTCACCTCTATGAAGAATCTTCCACTCCCGGCTGTCACTATAAATTATTCTATTATACCGCCCCATATGGAAAACTTTATTTACTATCCACCCAACAGACAGTTCTGGGTCGGAGCCAGGATCTATACTTATTAACCACTTCAGCCCCGGAACATTTGGCCGCCCAACGACCTCGCCACTTTTTGCGATTCGGCACTGCGTCGCTTTCACTGACAATTGCGCGGTCGTGCGACGTGGCTCCCAAACAAAATTTACATCCTTTTTCCCTCCACAAATAGAGATTTCTTTTGGTGGTATTTGATCACCTCTGCGGTTTTTATTTGTTGCGCTATAAACAAAAATAGAGCGACAATTTGAAAAAAATATATATATATTATGTACTTTTTGCTATAATAAATATCCCCCAAAAACATATAAAAACATGTTTTCCTCAGTATTCTTCTACATATTTTTGGTAAAAAAAATTATAAAAAAAATCGCAATAAGCGTATATAGATTTGCGCAAAAGTTATGGCGTCTACAAAATAAGGGATAATTTTATGGCTTTTTTATTAATATTTTTTTTTTACAAGTAATGGCGGCGATCTGCGATTTTTTTCGTGACTGCGACATTATGGCTTTAAAATGATACGCTATTTTGGGACTATTCACATTTATACAGCGATCAGTGCTACAAAAATGCACCAATTACTGTAAAATTTACACTGGTGGTGAAGGAGTTAAAGGGGTTGTAAAGGATTTTTTTCCCCTAAATAGCTTCCTTTACCTTAGTGCAGTCCTCCTTCTCTTACCTCATCCTTTGGTTTTAAATGTCCTTATTTCTTCTGAGAAATCCTCACTTCCTGTTCTTCTGTGTCTGTAACTCCACACAGTAATGCAAGGCTTTCTCCCTGATGTGGAGTGTCGTGCTCGCCCCCTCCCTTGGACTGCAGGAGAGTCAGGACACCCACTAACACACAGCTCCTTTCTCTATCTCCAGCGTAGAGAGCGTCCTGACTCTCCTGTAGTCCAAGGGAGGGGGTGAGCACGACACTCCACACCAGGGAGAAAGCCTTGCATTACTGTGTGGAGTTACAGACAGAAGAACAGGAAGTGAGGATTTCTCAGAAGAAATAAGGACATTTAAAAGCAAAATGGAAGGATGAGGTAAGTGAAGGAGGACTGCACTAAGGCAAAGGAAGATATTTAATAAAAAAAAAATAGTACCTTTACAACCCCTTTTAGTGTGTCCTAGGGAGTGATTCTAACTGTGTGGGGGCGGGGCTTACTGTGACACGACACTGATCGATGCTCCCGATGAGAGGGAGCAGACGATCAGTGTCCTGTCACTAGGCAGAACAGGGAGATGCCTTGTTTACACTGGCCTCTCCCCGTGACACCGGCGGACATTGAGTCCACGGGTCCTGCGGTCACGGAGCCGGCCGCCATTCTGACAACGTAAATGTACATTGCACGGTTGGCAAGCTGTTAATGAGGGCCCTCGTATACTATTGTAGATGGTCAATTGTGTCTATTGTTTTCAAGTTTATACATTGACATCTGGGGCCAGATTCTCGTACATCTCCCATTTACGCTACGCCTCCGCACTTTTTACGGGCAAGTGCTGTATTCTCAAAGCACTTGCTCCATAATTTGCGGCGGCGTAGCGTAAATAGGCCGGCGTAAGGCCGCGTAATTCAAAGTAGGAAGGAGGTGGACGTGTTGTATTTGATTTAAGCGCGCCCCCGCGCCGAACGAACTGCGCATGCGCCGGCCGTAAACGTAGCCCACTGCGCATGCTCCATAATACGCCGAAAATACATTGATTTCGACGTCAACGTAATTAACGCAAAGCCCTATTCGTGACGAGTTACGTAAACGACGTAAAAACACAACGCTGTCCCGACGTCCATACTTACCATGGCGTACGCCGGACCTACGCAAACTACGTCAACTATGACGACGGCGCGCAAATACGTTCGGGAATCGGCGTATCAGGCTCATTTGCATATTCAACGCAGGAATCTGCGGGAACGCCACCTAGCGGCCAAGCGTAACATTGCAACTTAGATCCGACGGTGTAAGTGACTTACGCCAGTCGGATCTACGCCAAATCTATGCGTAACTGATTCTAAGAATCAGTCGCATAGATACCCAGGCGGAAAAACCGAGATGCAACGGCGTATATGGAGCTACGCCGTCGTATCTCTTACAAGAATCTGGCCCCTGATGTTTATATCTTACGTTTTTACAATGTATGCAAAATGTTTCTTTTTTTATTTTGTTGTTACAAATAAACATTTAATACAATGTGCACACCTGAGCGCTCCGGATTATCTACAGAGAGAGAGCACAGAAATACATGTGGGAAAAGCACCATAATAGGGGCGCTTTGGAGTTTATTGGCTTTTTTCTGAACGCCCAAAATTTGCGTTCAAAGTGCATTTTTTTGGCGGGCAAAAATGCAAAATGCTAATAAGTAGGGTTGTCCCGATACCGATACTAGTATCGGTATCGGGACCGATGCCGAGTATTTGCGGGAGTACTTGTATTCCCCCAAATACCCCCGATACCAAAATAGAATACTTCCCCCATACCGAGCAAGGGGGAGTGTCTATTCACGGATACGCGTATAGACATTCCCCCTTGCTCGGCATTGAACGGATCCCTCCAATCCCGAGTAGGGGAGTGTCTATACATGGCGGCGCGGCCCTTACAAAAGTATTCAGAAAGAAAGCTTGTAATGCCCGCTACGCTGTAATGCACGGGGATTAACGGCGGTATGCGGCGGCGGCATCATCACCTCTACAGGTATGGGGGACATACATGGCTGCAATATGGGGGGACATACATGGCTGCAATATGGGGGACATACATGGCTGCAATATGGGGGACCATACATGGCTGCAATATGGGGGACATACATGGCTGCAATATGTGGGGGACATACATGGCTGCAATATGTGGGGGACATACATGGCTGCAATATGGGGGACATACATGGCTGCAATATGGGGGACATACATGGCTGCAATATGTGGGGGACATACATGGCTGCAATATGTGGGGGACATACATGGCTGCAATATGTGGGGGACATACATGGCTGCAATATGTGGGGGACCATACATGGCTGCAATATGGGGGACCATACATGGCTGCAATATGTGGGGGACCATACATGGCTGCAATATGTGGGGGGACATGGCTGCATATGTGGGAGACATGGCTGCAATATGTAAGGGGACATGGCTGCATTTGGGGACACATGTAAAAAAAAGTATCGGTATTCGGTATCGGTGACTACTTGAAAAAAAGTATCGGTACTTGTACTCGGTCCTAAAAAAGTGGTATCGGGACAACCCTAATAATAATATGCGCTCAAACACTGGCCCCAGCTTTTTTTTTTAGCATTTTTTAATCCATTGGAAAAAAAAGAAGCTAAAAACGCTACACTGAAAAACGCTAATAAACGCTCGAAAACGATGGCGCCAGCTTTTTTTTTGTGTTTTTTATCCATTGAAAAAAAAAAGCTAATAAACGCTACACTGAAAAACGCTAATAAACGCTTGTAACGGAATGGCCCGTGATACCCAGAGACTTTTGAAGGATACGGAGTACTCCTGTGCCAGCTTCACCAATGACTCCTGTGTCTAGGGTCATCCTATGTCCACTAGGGGCATAGGATGACTGAGGAATGATATCACAAACTACATGAGGTCCAGAGGTACAAGGTGCTGGACCCCTTTACCGTCGC
This sequence comes from Rana kukunoris, assembly GCA_029574335.1. Classification (NCBI taxonomy): domain Eukaryota; kingdom Metazoa; phylum Chordata; class Amphibia; order Anura; family Ranidae; genus Rana; species Rana kukunoris. Next base: position 476,506,814 of record CM056053.1, read on the forward strand.
CCCACCCCCCCCCCCCCCCCAGTCCAGGCATGGTGGGGCCTCATGTCTAAGTTTTGCCTAAGCCCTCACAAAGCCTAGAGCCGCCTCTACTCAAAGGATTTCCTTATTTCAGGAACAGTCTAGTCGTCAGATTCTCTCCATCCTCCAGATTTTGTAGTCTGAGTGGTTCCCTCTCCATGAATCCCCGTGTAGTGTAGTCCTCTGTCCGATCGCACTGCGCCGATCGCTGGGATTCCCGGACGATGACGCTCCTGGGAGACACGAGATTTATGGTCCTCACCTTGTGCCGAATCAGCAATGAGGAGCCTTAGAGGGGATCCCACCCAGGGAATAAATCTCATACAATGTAACAACTTCACTGGGATTTCATAGAAGGAAGAAATGATCTTCATGTTGCAAAATAAATGTTCACTTATCTGAGGGCAGAAGATTTCTCTCCCAGGGCAGATTTCACATTGGAATGCCTCTCAGCGTCCATCCACTTCAATGGGTGAGCTTGGCACGCCGCACCACCGCACCGCCGCACCACCGCACCACCCCACCACCGCACCGCCGCTGTGCCACACCACCATGCCACACCAGCGCACCACCGCACCGCCGCACCACCCCACCACCGCACCGCCGCTGTGCCACACCACCGCACCGCCGCACCACCACACCACCGCACCGCCGCACCACCATGCCACACCATGGGGAATGTGCACAGAGCTGAGCAGCCATCATCCTCATTGGTAGGTGGGCGATTGGGTGGATCAACCCCCCTGTTTTTACCACCATGTGAAGGTGGGCAGTGGGTCACTGAGACAGTGATAAGAAATCTAAAAAAATGACTGTTGTCACCAGAAGAGGACAGGGGAAATCTTCCAGCGGGGACACCAGGACAACCGTCTAAGGCACATATGTCAAACACGGGGCCGGATCCGGATTATGTGGGCCTTGCACCCAGTTTTACAGTGTACCCCTAAACCCTGTACTCTGTACATAGCACATTGCACTCTGTACCCTGTACTCTGTACATTATACACATTGCACTCCTAAACCCTACATTCTGTATGTAGCACACCCCTAAACCCTGTACTCTGTACATAGCACACCCCTAAAACCTGCACTCTGTATGTAGCACACTACTAAACTCTGCATTTTGTGTATAGCAAACCCCTAAACTCTGCACTCTATCCATAGTACACCCCTAAACTCTGAACTCTGTACCTAGCGCGCCCCGAAACTCTGTACTCTGTATGTAGCGCACCCCTAGACCATGTACTCTGTACATAGCACACCCCTAAAACCTGCACTCTGTATGCAGCACACTCCTAAACTCTGCATTATGTGTATAGCACACCCCTAAACTCTGCACTCTAGCCATAGTACACCCCTAAACCCTGCACTCTGCACATAACGCACTCCTAAACACTGCATTCTGTGTGTAGTACACCCCTAAACTCTGAACTCTATACGTAGCCCACCCATAAACTTTGAACTCTATACATAGCACACCCCTAAATCCTGCGCTCTGTATGTAGCGCACTTTTAAACCCAGTACTCTGTACATAGTGCACCCCTAAACACTGCATTCTGCATGTAGCACACCCCTAAACTCTGAACTCAATACGTAGCCCAGCCATAAACGTTGAACTCTGTACATAGCACACCCCTAAATCCTGCGCTCTGTATGTAGCGAATTCCAAAACCCTGCACTCTGTGCATAGCACACCCCTAAACCCTGCACTCTATATGTAGCACACCCCTAAACTCTGCATTCTGTATATAGCACACCCATAAACTCTGCACTCTATCCATAGCACACCCTTAAACCCTGAACTCTGTGCACAGCACACCCCTAAACATTGCACTCTGTATGTAGTGCACTGTTAAACTCTGTACTCTGTACATAGCGCACCCCTAAACCCTGCATTCTGTATTTAACACACCCCCAAACACCGAACTCTGTATGTAGCACACCCCTAGACTCTGAACTCTATACGTAGCCCACCCCTAAACTTTGAGTGTAGCACACCATTAAATCCTTTGCTCTATATGTAGCGCACCCCTAAACCCTGCACTTTGTACATAGCACACCCCTAAGTCCTGCACTCTATATGTAGCGCACCCCTAAACTCTGCATTCTGTATGAAGCACGCCCTAAACCCTGCACTCTATACCTAGCACACCCCTAAACTCTGCATTCTGTATGTAGCACACCTCTAAACCCTGAATTCACCCTACACTGCATCTCCCTACACTGCATCACCCTACGCTACATCCCCTACACTGCATCACCCTACGCTGCATCCCCTACACTGCATCATCCTACGCTGCATCACCCTACACTGCATCACCCTACACTGCATCACCCTACGCTGCATCACCCTACACTGCATCACCCTACGCTGCATCCCCCTACACTGCATCATCCTACGCTGCATCCCCCTACACTGCATTCCCCTACACTGCATCACCCTACACTGCATCCCCCTACACTGCATCACCCTACACTGCATCACCCTACACTGCAACACCCTACACTGCATCACCCTACACTGCATCACCCTACACTGCATCCCCTACACTGCATCACCCTACGCTGCATCCCCTACACTGCATCATCCTACGCTGCATCACCCTACGCTGCATCACCCTACGCTGCATCCCCCTATACTGCATCACCCTACACTGCATTACCCTACACTGCATCACCCTACGCTGCATCCCCTACACTGCATCATCCTACGCTGCATCCCCTACACTGCATCACCCTACGCTGCATCCCCTACACTGCATCATCCTACGCTGCATCCCCCTACACTGCATCATCCTACGCTGCATCCCCCTACACTGCATCCCCCTACACTGCATCCCCCTACACTGCATCACCCTACACTGCATCATCCTACACTGCATCACCCTACACTGCATCACCCTACACTGCATCACCCTACGCTGCATCCCCTACACTGCATCACCCTACACTGCATCACCCTACACAGCATCCCCTACACTGCATCACCCTACACAGCATCCCCTACACTGTATTACCCTACACTGCATCACCCTACACTGTATTACCCTACACTGCATCTCCCTACACAGCATCCCCTACACTGTATTACCCTACACTGCATCACCCTACACTGTATTACCCTACACTGCATCCCCCTACACTGCATCACCCTACACTGCATTACCCTACACTGTATCACCCTACACTGCATTACCCTACACTGCATCCCCCTACACTGCATCCCCCTATGCTGCATCACCCTACGCTGCATCCCCCTACGCTGCATCCCCTACACTGCATCTCCCTACACTGCATAACCCTACACTGCATCCCCTTACACTGCATCACCCTACACAGCATCCCCTACACTGCATCCCCCTACACTGCATCACCCTACACTGCATCACCCTACACTGCATCACCCTACACTGCATCCCCCTACACTGCATCCCCCACACTGCATCACCCTACACTGCATCACCCAACGCTGCATCCCCTACACTGCATCACCCTACACTGCATCCCCTACACTGCTTCACCCTACACAGCATCCCCTACACTGCATCACCCTACACTGCATCCCCTACACTGCTTCACCCTACACAGCATCCCCTACACTGCATCATCCTACGCTGCATCACCCTACACTGCATCACCCAACGCTGCATCCCCTACACTGCTTCACCCTACACAGCATCCCCTACACTGCATCATCCTACACTGCATCCCCCTACACTGCATCACCCTACACAGCATCCCCTACACTGCATCACCCTACACAGCATCCCCTACACTGTATTACCCTACACTGCATCACCCTACACTGTATTACCCTACACTGCAACCCCCTACACTGCATCACCCTACACTGCATCACCCTACACTGCATCCCCCTACACTGCATCACCCTACACTGCATTACCCTACACTGCATTACCCTATGCTGCATCCCCCTACGCTGCATCCCCCTACGCTGCATCCCCCTACACTGCATCCCCTACACTGCATCCCCCTACACTGCATCCCCCTACACTGCATCCCCCTACACTGCATCACCCTACACTGCATCACCCTACACTGCATTCCCCTACACAGCATCCCCTACACTGCATCCCCCTACACTGTACACTGCATCACCCTACACTGCATCACCCTACACTGCATCACCCTACACTGCATCCCCCTACACTGCATCCCCCTACACTGCATCACCATACGCTGCATCCCCTACACTGCATCATCCTAGGCTGCATCACCCTACGCTGCATCCCCCTACGCTGCATCCCCCTACACTGCATCACCCTACGCTGCTTCCCCTACACTGCATCATCCTACGCTGCATCACCCTACGCTGCATCACCCTACACTGCATTACCCTACGCTGCATCCCCTACACTGCATCACCCTGCGCTGCATCCCCTACACTGCATCATCCTACGCTGCATCCCCCTACACTGCATCCCCCTACACTGCATCCCCCTACACTGCAACACCCTACACTGCATCACCCTACACTGCATCACCCAATGCTGCATCCCCTACACTGCATCACCCTACGCTGCATCCCCTACACTGCATCATCCTACGCTGCATCACCCTACGCTGCATCACCCTCCTCTGCATCACCCTACGCTGCATCCCCTACACTGCATCATCCTACACTGCATCCCCCTACACTGCATCACACTACACTGCATCACCCTACACAGTATCCCCTACACTGCATCACCCTACACAGCATCCCCTACACTGTATTACCCTACACTGCATCACCCTACACTGTATTACCCTACACTGCATCCCCCTACACTGCATCCCCTACACTGCATCCCCCTACACTGCATCCCCCTACACTGCATCCCCCTACACTGCATCCCCCTACACTGCATCACCCTACACTGCATCACCCTACACTGCATCACCCTACACTGCATCCCCCTACACTGCATCACCCTACATAGCATCCCCTACACTGCATCCCCCTACACTGCATCCCCCTACACTGCATCCACCTACACTGCATCCCCCTACACTGCATCCCCCTACACTGCATCACCCTACACTGCATCCCCCTACACTGCATTACCCTACACTGCATCACCCTACACTGCAGATCATAATGCTTTCAGAACCAGCTGTAGAGTGCAAGCTCCTAGGTCCAGAGGTGTGACGCTGACGCAGGTCTCTTCATTGGCTCCTGAGGTTTAACCCTTTCCTAGCTCTTCCCCGCCTGCTTAAAGAATCTCTCAGAGTCCTATGAGATTTAGCACATGGGGTAGAAAAGGAGAGACTCACAACCCTCACATCTCTCTGGCATCTTCCTCCCCAGTCTGCACAGAGGACATACCCCACTCCCTGTCCCAGGAGCTAGCAAACTGCACAGAGGACATACCCTACTCTCTGCCCCAAGAGCTAGCAATCTATACAGGGAATCTACCCCACTCCCTGTCCCAGGAGCCAGCAATCTATACAGGGGATCTATCCCACTCCCTGTCCCAGGAGCTAGCAATCTATACAGGGGATCTATCCCACTCCCTGTCCCAGGAGCTAGCAATCTATACAGGGGATCTATCCCACTCCCTGTCCCAGGAGCTAGCAATCTATACAGGGGAACTACCCCTATCCCTGTCCCAGGAGCTAGCAAACTATACAGGGAATCTACGCCACTCCCTGTCCCAGGAGCTAGCAATCTATACAGGGGATCTATCCCACTCCCTGTCCCAGGAGCTAGCAATCTATACAGGGAATCTACGCCACTCCCTGTCCCAGGAGCTAGCAATCTATACAGGGGATCTATCCCACTCCCTGTCCCAGGAGCTAGCAATCTATACAGGGGATCTATCCCACTCCCTGTCCCAGGAGCTAGCAAACTGCACAGAGGACATACCCTACTCTCTGCCCCAAAAGCTAGCAATCTGTACAGGGGATCTATCCCACTCCCTGTCCCAGGAGCCAGCAATCTATACAGGGGATCTATCCCACTCCCTGTCCCAGGATCTAGCAATCTATACAGGGGAACTACCCCTCTCCCTGTCCCAGGAGCTAGCAAACTGCACAGAGGACATACCCTACTCTCTGCCCCAAGAGCTAGCAATCTATACAGGGAATCTATCCCACTCCCTGTCCCAGGAGCTAGCAATCTATACAGGGGATCTATCCCACTCCCTGTCCCAGGAGCTAGCAATCTATACAGGGAATCTACCCCACTCCCTGTCCCAGGATCTAGCAATCTATACAGGGGAACTACCCCTCTCCCTGTCCCAGGAGCTAGCAAACTGCACAGAGGACATACCCTACTCTCTGCCCCAAGAGCTAGCAATCTATACAGGGAATCTATCCTACTCCCTGTCCCAGGAGCTAGCAATCTATACAGGGGATCTATCCCACTCCCTGTCCCAGGAGCTAGCAATTTTTACAGGGGATCTACTCCAGAAGATGTAATCTATACACAAAACCTACCCCTCTCTCCTTGCCCCAGGAGCTAACGATCTATGGGGACCAGCCTCACTACTTGCCCAAGAGCTTGCAGTCAATACATGAGACCTACCTCTCTCTCTGACCCAGGAGCTACCAATCTATACAGGGGAGCCACTTCTCTCCCTACCCTAGGAGCTAGAAATCTGTACAGGGGTACTATCCCACTCCCTGTCCCAGGATCTAGCAATCTGTACAGGGGATCTACCCCTCTCCCTGTCACGGGAACTAGCAATCCATACAGGGGTACTACCCCACTCCCTGTGCCAGGAGCTAGCAATCTGTACAGGGGATCTACCCCACTCCCTGTCCCAGGAGCTAGCAAACTGTACAGGGGATCTACCCCACTCCCTGTCCCAGGAGCTAGCAAACTGTACAGGGGATCTACCCCACTCCCTGTGCCAGGAGCTAGCAAACTGTACAGGGGATCTACCCCACTCCCTGTCCCAGGAGCTAGCAATCTGTACAGGGGATCTACCCCTCTCCCTGTCCCAGGAGCTAGCAAACTGTACAGGGGATCTACCCCACTCCCTGTGCCAGGAGCTAGCAATCTATACAAGAGATCTACCCCTCTCCCTGTCCCAGGAGCTAGCAATCTATACAGGGGATTTTCCCCTCTCCCTGTCCCAGGAGCTAGCAATCTGTACAGGGGATCTATCCCACTTTCTGTCCCAGGAGCCAGCAATCTATACAGGGGATCTATCCCACTTCCTGTCCCAGGAGCTAGCAATCTATACAGGGGATCTATCCCACTCCCTGTCCCAGGAGCTAGCAATCTATACAGGGAATCTACCCCACTTCCTGTCCCAGGATCTAGCAATCTATACAGGGGAACTACCCCTCTCCCTGTCCCAGGAGCTAGCAAACTGCACAGAGGACATACCCTACTCTCTGCCCCAAGAGCTAGCAATCTATACAGGGAATCTACCCCACTCCCTGTCCCAGGAGTTAGCAATCTATACAGGGGATCTATCCCACTCCCTGTCCCAGGAGCTAGCAATCTATACAGGGGATCTATCCCACTCCCTGTCCCAGGAGCTAGCAATTTTTACAGGGGACCTACCCCAGAAGATGTAATCTATACACAAAACCTACCCCTCTCCCTGCCCCAGAAGCTAGCAATCTATACACGGGATGGACCTCACTCCTTGCCCCAGGAGCTAACGATCTATGGGGACCAGTCTCACTACTTGCCCAAGAGCTTGCAGTCAATACATGAGACCTACCTCTCTCTCTGACCCAGGAGCTACCAATCTATACAGGGGAGCCACTTCTCTCCCTACCCCAGGAGCTAGAAATCTGTACAGGGGTACTATCCCACTCCCTGTCCCAGGATCTAGCAATCTGTACAGGGGATCTACCCCTCTCCCTGTCACAGGAGCTAGCAATCCATACAGGGGTACTACCCCACTCCCTGTGCCAGGAGCTAGCAATCTGTACAGGGGATCTACCCCTCTCCCTGTCCCAGGAGCTAGCAAACTGTACAGGGGATCTACCCATCTCCCTGTCCCAGGAGCTAGCAATCTATACAGGGGATTTTCCCCTCTCCCTGTCCCAGGAGCTAGCAATCTGTACAGGGGATCTTCCCCACTCCCTGTCCCAGGAGCTAGCAATCTGTACAGGGGATCTACCCCCACTCCTTGTCCCAGGAGCTAGCAATCTGTACAGGGGATCTACCCCACTCCTTGTCCCAGGAGCTAGCAATCTATACAGGGGAACTACCCCACTCCCTGTCCCAGGAGCTAGCAATCTGTACAGGGGATCTACTCCACTCCCTGCCCCAGAAGCTAGCAATCTATACAGGGGGTCTATCCCACTCCCTGTCCCAGGAGCTAGCAATCTATACAGGGGATCTATCCCACTTCCTGTCCCAGGAGCTAGCAATCTATACAGGGGATCTATCCCACTCCCTGTCCCAGGAGCCAGCAATCTGTACAGGGGATCTACCCAACTCCCTGTCCTAGGAGATAGCAATCTGTACAGGGGATCTACCCAACTCCCTGTCCTAGGAGATAGCAATCTATACAGGAGATCTACCCAATTCAATGTCCCAGGAGCTAGCAATCTGTACAGGGGATCTACCCAACTCCCTGTCCCAGGAGCTAGCAATCTGTACAGGGGATCTACCCCACTCCCTGTCCCAGGAGATAGCAATCTATACAGGGGATCTACTCCACTCCCTGCCCCAGGAGCTAGCAATCTATACAGGGGATCTACCCCACTCCCTGTCCCAGGAGCTAGCACTCTATACAGGGGATCTACCCCACTCCCTGTCCCAGGAGCTAGCAATCTATACAGGGGATCTTCCCCTCTTCCTGTCCCAGGAGCTACCAATCTATACAGGGGATCTACCCCACTCCCTGTCCCAGGAGATAGCAATCTTTACAGGGGTTCTACCCCACTCCTTGCCCCAGGAGCTAGCAATCTGAACAGGGGATCTACCCAACTCCCTGTCCCAGGAGCTAGCAATCTGTACAGGGGATCTACCTCTCTCCCTGTCCCAGGAGCTAGCAATCTGTACAGGGGATCTACTCCACTCCCTGTCCCAGGAGCTAGCAATCTGTACAGGGGATCTACCCCACTCCCTGTCCCAGGAGCTAGCAATCTGTACAGGGGATCTACCCCTCTCCCTGTCCCAGGAGCTAGCAAACTGTACAGGGGATCTACCCATCTCCCTGTCCCAGGAGCTAGCAATCTATACAGGGGATTTTCCCCTCTCCCTGTCCCAGGAGCTAGCAATCTGTACAGGAGATCTACCCCACTCCCTGTCCCAGGAGCTAGCAATCTGTACAGGGGATCTTCCCCACTCCCTGTCCCAGGAGCTAGCAATCTGTACAGGGGATCTACCCCCACTCCTTGTCCCAGGAGCTAGCAATCTTTACAGGGGATCTACCCCCACTCCTTGTCCCAGGAGCTAGCAATCTATACAGGGGAACTACCCCACTCCCTGTCCCAGGAGCTAGCAATCTGTACAGGGGATCTACTCCACTCCCTGCCCCAGAAGCTAGCAATCTATACAGGGGGTCTATCCCACTCCATGTCCCAGGAGCTAGCAATCTGTACAGGGGATCTACCCAACTCCCTGTCCTAGGAGATAGCAATCTGTACAGGGGATCTACCCAACTCCCTGTCCTAGGAGATAGCAATCTATACAGGAGATCTACCCAATTCAATGTCCCAGGAGCTAGCAATCTGTACAGGGGATCTACCCCACTCCCTGTCTCAGGAGCTAGCAATCTGTACAGGGGATCTACCCAACTCCCTGTCCCAGGAGCTAGCAATCTGTACAGGGGATCTACCCAACTCCCTGTCCCAGGAGCTAGCAATCTGTACAGGGGATCTACCCCACTCCCTGTCCCAGGAGCTAGCAATCTGTACAGGGGATCTACCCAACTCCCTGTCCCAGGAGCTAGCAATCTGTACAGGGGATCTACCCCACTCCCTGTCCCAGGAGATAGCAATCTATACAGGGGATCTACTCCACTCCCTGCCCCAGGAGCTAGCAATCTATACAGGGGATCTACCCCACTCCCTGTCCCATGAGCTAGCAATCTATACAGGGGATCTACCCCACTCCCTGTCCCAGGAGCTAGCAATCTATACAGGGGATCTACCCCACTCCCTGTCCCAGGAGCTAGCAATCTATACAGGGGATCTTCCCCTCTTCCTGTCCCAGGAGCTACCAATCTATACAGGGGATCTACCCCACTCCCTGTCCCAGGAGATAGCAATCTTTACAGGGGTTCTACCCCACTCCTTGCCCCAGGAGCTAGCAATCTGAACAGGGGATCTACCCAACTCCCTGTCCCAGGAGCTAGCAATCTGTACAGGGGATCTACCTCTCTCCCTGTCCCATGAGCTAGCAATCTGTACAGGGGATCTACTCCACTCCCTGTCCCAGGAGCTAGCAATCTGTACAGGGGATCTACCCCACTGCCTGTCCTAGGAGCTAGCAATCTGTACAGGGGATCTACCCCACTCCCTGTCCCAGGAGCTAGCAATCTATACAGGGGATCTTCCCCTCTTCCTGTCCCAGGAGCTACCAATCTATACAGGGGATCTACCCCACTCCCTGTCCCAGGAGATAGCAATCTTTACAGGGGTTCTACCCCACTCCTTGCCCCAGGAGCTAGCAATCTGAACAGGGGATCTACCCCACTCCCTGTCCCAGGAGCTAGCAATCTGTACAGGGGATCTACCTCTCTCCCTGTCCCAGGAGCTAGCAATCTGTACAGGGGATCTACTCCACTCCCTGTCCCAGGAGCTAGCAATCTATACAGAGGATCTACCCCACTCCCTGTCCCAGGAGCTAGCAATCTGTACAGGGGATCTACCCCACTCCCTGTCCCAGGAGCTAGCAATCTGTACAGGGGATCTACCCCACTCCCTGTCCCAGGAGCTAGCAATCTGTACAGGGGATCTACTCCACTCCCTGCCACAGAAGCTAGCAATCTATACAGGGGATCTACCCCACTCCCTGTCCCAGGAGCTAGCAATCTGTACAGGGGATCTACTCCACTCCCTGCCACAGAAGCTAGCAATCTATACAGGGGATCTACCCCACTCCCTGTCCCAGGAGCCAGCAATCTGTACAGAGGACATACCCTACTCCCTGTCCCAGGAGCTAATCTATGGGGACCAACCTCACTACATGCCCAAGAGCTTGCAATCAATACATGAGACCTAACCCTCTCCCTATCCCAGGAGCTGGCAATCTATAGAATGGAGCTGCCCCTCTCTCTGGCCTGTACCAACAGCTTGCAACCTGTACATGAGACCTTCCCCCTAGTCCTTGCCCCAGGAGCTCGCACTCCATAGGATTCCTGCATTGCTCGGATGTCACACCTGCGGGTCGGTCCCCGGAGTTCGGTGTGTTTGGGGCGCCCCTAGCGGCCGCTCATCGCCTGACTCCAGAGCATTCCGATTATTATTCAGCCCTCCCCCGGGCAGATCGGGGAGGGAACCGTCACCGCAGCCTTTATATCCCCCCTGAGAGAGGGGCTGAGGACTGTGCTGGGACTGAGAGCTCCACTAGGAGGACCAGGTGAGTGCAGCTGGAGGAGTGAGACTGCTCTGCCCACAATCACCAATGTGTTTACCTGTTCTACCCACCCTACCCAATGTGTGCCCTGTGCTTCCCACCCTACCCAATGTGTGCCCTGTGCTACCCACCCTTCCTAATGTGTGTGTGCCCTGTGCTACCCACCCTACCCAATGTGTGCCCTGTGCTACCCACCCTTCCTAATGTGTGTGTGCCCTGTGCTACCCACCCTACCCAATGTGTGCCCTGTGCTACCCACCCTTCCTAATGTGTGTGTGCCCTGTTCTACCCACCCTACCCAATGTGTGCCCTGTGCTTCCCACCCTACCCAATGTGTGCCCTGTGCTACCCACCCTTCCTAATGTGTGTGTGCCCTGTGCTACCCACCCTACCCAATGTGTGCCCTGTGCTACCCACCCTTCCTAATGTGTGTGTGCCCTGTGCTACCCACCCTACCCAATGTGTGCCCTGCGCTTCCCACCCTACCCAATGTGTGCCCTGCGCTTCCCACCCTTCCTAAAGTGTGTGTGCCCTGTGCTACCAACCCTACCCAATGTGTGTGTGTGCCTTATGCTACCCTCCTTACCTGCCCCAGGAGCTAACAATCTATATATCGGACCTAGCCCTCTCCCTGCCCCTAGAGCTAGCAATCTTTTCAGGGGACTTACTCCTCTCCGTGCCCTAGGAGCTTGCAATCTTTATATTCGATCTACCCGACTTCCTCCTCTAGGAGTTTCCAATCAATACAGGGGAGCGACCCTTCTCACAAGAGCTAGCAATCTACAATGTGAACCTACCCTTCTTCTCCCTGTCCTAAGAGCTTGCAATCTATACAGGAGACCTACCCCTTTTTCCTTGCCCCAGGAGCTCGCATTCATAGGATCTCTGCATTGCCCGGATCTCTTACCCTCTCTAATGTGCATGTCCTGTACTACCCACCCTACTACCCTCTCTAATGTGCGTGCCATGTACTAACCACCTACCACCCTCCAATGTGCATGCCCTGTACTAACCACCCTTCCACTCTAATGTGCATGCCATGTACTAACCATCCTGCCACCCTCTCTATAGCGCATGCCCTGTACTAACCATCCTGCTACCCTCTCTAATGTGCATATCCATCACTACCCACCCTACCCCCCCCCCTCTTCCCTTCATACAGTGTGTGCCCACTCCCCACCCTTCGTACAATTTGTGCCCACTCCCCACCCTTCGCACAGTGTGTACCCACTCCAAACTCTTTGTACAGTGTGTGCCCACTCCCCACCCTTTATACAGTGTGTGCCCGCTCCCCACCCTTTATACAGTGTGTGCCCGCTCCCCACCCTTAGTGCAGTGTGTGCCCACTCCCCACCCTTTGTGCAGTGTGTGCCCACTCCCGTCCTTTGTACAGTGTATGCCCACTCCCATCCTTCGTACAGTGTGTGCCCACTCCCCACCCTTTGCACAGTGTGTGCCCACTCCAAACTCTTTGTACAATGTGTGCCCACTTTCCCACCCTTCCTACAATGTGTGCCTGCCCCCCACCCTTTGTACGGTGTGTGCCCACTCCCCACCCTTTATACAGTGTGTGCCTACTCCCCACCCTTCTTACAGTGTGTCCCCACTCCCCACCCTTTGTGCAGTGTGTGCCCACTCCCCACCCTTTATACAGTGTGTGCCCACTCCCCACCCTTTATACAGTGTGTGCCCGCTCCCCACCCTTAGTGCAGTGTGTGCCCACTCCCCACCCTTTGTACAGTGTGTGCCCGCTCCCCACCCTTAGTGCAGTGTGTGCCCACTCCCCACCCTTTGTACAGTGTGTGCCCACTCCCCACCCTTTATACAGTGTGTGCCCGCTCCCCACCCATTGTACAGTGTGTGCCCACTCCCCACCCTTTATACAGTGTGTGCCCACTCCCCACCCATTGTACAGTGTGTGCCCACTCCCCACCCTTTATACAGTGTGTGCCCGCTCCCCACCCTTAGTGCAGTGTGTGCCGACTCCCCACCCTTTATACAGTGTGTGCCCGCTCCCCACCCATTGTACAGTGTGTGCCCACTCCCCACCCTTTATACAGTGTGTGCCCACTCCCCACCCATTGTACAGTGTGTGCCCACTCCCCACCCTTTATACAGTGTGCGCCCACTCCCCACCCTTAGTGCAGTGTGTGCCGACTCCCCACCCTTTGTGCAGTGTATGCCCACTCCCCACCCTTCATACAGTGTGTGCCCACTCCCCACCCTTCGTAAAATGTGTGTCCACTTCCCACCCTTCGTACAATGTGTGCCCACTCCAAACTCTTAGCACAGTGTGTGCCCACTCCAAACTCTTCGTACAATGTGTGCCCACTCCCCACCCTTTGCACAGTGTGAGCCCGCTCCCCAATAATACTCTTTTGCCCTGACCTCGTATTCTGACCTGTCACTATTAACCCCCCCCCCCCCATATGTCAGCTCCAGTTTGCCCTCCAGTGTGATTGTGCCCGCTCTACCCCTCCTGTGCCTGGAGGTATCTCCCTGTGTTCTCATTGCTTGGCGCGGTCGCCTCCAGGTCATTGTGTATTGTACACTATATTGTGCTGTTTGGTAAATATTGGTTTTGTTTTGTTGTGTAGATTGCGGTAGATGCAGAATAACTGTCACTGTCATCGGGATTACTTGACTTTTCTATGGAAGGATTTTCTCTATCACACCTCTGTGGCGAGGAGGGAGGGGCGGCGTTCACATCAGGGTCAAAGTTCAAAGAACTTGGCAGAGCTGAGGTGCCCTGTGTGTGCCCAGCTATCAGTCTGGCTGCACCAATCAGAGTGCGGCTTTGCCGTTATCAGCTTTTACTTTCATTTAACTCTTTATGGCCGGCCGTACATGCGTCCAATTTTTTTTTTTTTTTAGGTCCTCCATGAGGATACACAGATCCGCACTGCAGCCTATTGCCCCACGGTGCTGATCGAATGTCTGTGTATAGATAGGTATTTATTTATTTTTTCCTGCTTTTACTTGGTGCTGAACTTTTGGTTATATTTGAATAAAGCCCGCCCACACCCCTATCTCATCCCCGAGGTTAATAAATAGGCAGAGCAGAGGTTCTCCTACGCACTCCCATGATTCTTCTCAGCTGAATGCAGTGCTGCTCCTGTGCCGATCCATTGCATAGACATCTACGATCTGCCTGGCGGTTGGCGTTACAATGGAGCAGTGTTGCCAACCGTCCGTATTATTTCAGACAGTTCGTAAAAACTGGCACTTTTTTCCCCCGTTCGTAAATGTCCGTGGTTGCGGGAATGTGCCAGTAATAATAGCCGAGATCGGTTCGGCTTGGAACTGCACATGGAGATTGGAGGCAGGGGGTCATGGCGGCTGTGGTGGCACCACAGAGGGGGATGGAGGCAGGGGGCAATGGAGGCAGAGGGAGATTGTAGGCACCGCAGAGAGTGGAGACAGGGGTTGTTGGTGGCAGAGGGGAATGGAGGCAGGGGGCGATGGAGGCAGGAGGTGATTGGAGGCCAGGGTGGCCTGGGGGAGATTGGTGGCACCGCAGAGGGGGATGGTGGCACCCCAGAGGGTGGAGGATGGAGACAGAAGTTGTTGGTGGCACCGCAGAGGGGTATGGAGGCAGGGTAGGATGGAGGCAGGGGGTGATGGTGTCTGTGGTGGCACTGCATGGGGCAATAGAGGCAGGGGGAGATTGGAGGCAAGGGCTGTTAGTGGCAGGGGGTGATTGGAGGCACCGCAGAGGGGGGTGGTGGCACCGCAGAGAGTGGGGGATGGAGACGGGTTGTTGGTGGCACCGCAGAGGGGAATGGAGACAGATGGTGATTGGAGGCAGGGGGTGATGGTGGCGGCGGTGGCGCTGCAGGGGGAAATGGAGGCAGGGGCTGTTAGTGGCAGGGGGTGATTGGAGGCAGGGGGTGTTAGTGGCACCGCAGAGGAGGGTGGTGGCACCGCAGAGGGTGGGGGATGGAGACAGGGGTTGTTGGTGGCACCGCAGAGGGGGGTGGAGGCAGGGGGTGATTGGTGGCAGCGGGTGATGGTGGCTGCGGTGGCGCTGCAGGGGGAAATGGAGGCAGGGGCTGTTAGTGGCAGGGGGTGATTGGAGGCAGAGGAGGGTGGTGGCACCGCAGAGGGTGGGGGATGGAGACAGGGGTTGTTGGTGGCACCGCAGAGGGGGGTGGAGGCAGGGGGTGATTGGTGGCAGGGGGCCTGGGGAGATTGGAGGCAGAGGGAGATTGTGGCACCGCAGAGGGGGGGTGTTGGTGGCAGAGGGGGATGGAAGCAGGGGGTAATTTGCCCTTATTATATCGTAGATAACAAAAATATGTTTTTTTTACCCTAATATCTACCTTAAATCACATGGCTATTTGCCCGGCGTACTTGTTTGTAGCCTAAATACTGAAATTTGCACCTAAAAATGTAATTTAGTAACTTTTGTGAAATGCCGGTAAAAACGTGGCTGCGCCAGTAAATTTCAATCTGGTAGGTTGGTAACACTGCAGTGGAGGGAACAGGTTTTTGCTCTTCCGTATTTCATGTAACTACTAGAAAACACTCCGTTATTTGTAGCAGCATCGGGCTACACCATCATAAACAGATCCCCAGCAGGGTGACCGCGTGTCCCGGATTGCCCGGGACAGTCCAGCATTTTGTAGGTCTGTCCCGGGCACCTTCATTCCAGAACAATACAGTCAGGGCCGATCCTAGGCAGGGTGCATGGGGTGCACCGCACCCAGGCACCTTAGAGGTGGGGGCGCCGAAGCTCCAAAGTGTTCCCCTCCCTCCTCCTTGTCTGTGTCCAGAGGCGGAGCGCATGTAGCGGGTGCTGCGGTTCCCCATTCCGCTTGCTCTCTCCGCTGGTAACTGACAAGAGCGCATACTCGGAATCCGGGCTGGGTGCCACAGCGGAGCCTAGTACCAGGAACATGTTCCGGCACTAGGCTCCACTAATTCATTCTGTCCGGTGTGCATGGAGCAGTCTCCTGTTTGCCCCGCCCCCTCTGCGTGTGTCGGCTCTTCTCCCATAGGCGGTGTGATGAGGGGATTCTGGGTTGGCTGGAGCTGCTGCCAATCATCCCGTGCACTCCCAGAAATGCTCTCCGAATGCCACCCTTCTAGTAACCAAAGATGCCACGTATGCTCACCCCCCTTTAATGTGCTTCTGCTCCCAGCGCGCCCGAGCTACAGGGATCTATTGGACAAGTACTGATCTATGGGGACACCTGATGTGGGGGGCTCTGATGGGGGACACCTGCTGGGGGGCTCTGACGGGGGACACGTGCTGGGGGCTCTGTGGGGGACACCTGCTGGGGGGCTCTGCGGGGGACACCTGCTGGGGGGCTCTGACGGGGGACACCTGCTGGGGGGCTATGATGGGGGACACCTGCTGGGGGGGGCTATGATGGGGGACACCTGATTGTGGGGGGGCTCTGATGGGGACACCTGCTGGGGGGCTCTGATGGGGGACACTTGCTGGGGTGCTCTGACGGGGGACACCTGCTGGGGGGCTCTGATGGGGGACACGTGCTGGGGGGCTCTGATGGGGACACCTGCTGGGGGGCTCTGATGGGGGACACCTGCTGGGGGGCTCTGACGGGGGACACCTGCTGGGGGGCTATGATGGGGGACACCTGGTGGGGGGGCTATGATGGGGGACACCTGATGTGGGGGGGCTCTGATGGGGACACCTGCTGGGGGGCTCTGATGGGGGACACTTGATGTGGGGGGCTCTGACGGGGACACCTGCTGGGGGGCTCTGACGGGGACACCTGCTGGGGGGGCTCTGATGGGGGACACCTGCTGGGGGGGCTCTGACGGGGACACTTGATGTGGGGGGCTCTGATGGGGACACCTGCTGGGGGGGGGCTCTGATGGGGGACACCTGATGTGGGGGGCTCTGATGGGGGACACCTGCTGGGGGGCTCTGATGGGGGACACCTGCTGGGGGGCTCTGATGGGGACACCTGCTGGGGGGCTCTGATGGGGACACCTGCTGGGGGGGCTCTGATGGGGGACACCTGCTGGGGGGCTCTGATGGGGACACCTGCTCAACTTTTTTTGAGATGGGAATGAGGGACACCTATCAGCAAAAGTATGCATGCATAGGACACACCCCCTTGCCACGCCCCTTAAAGGAACATTGTACAAAAAACAAGATTGGTTACACCCCTTTTTTTTTTACTACTACTATTCCTATATATTGGCTTTTTGGAATTTACAAATGCAGCAATTTAGAAATCAGAGGAAAGGTTTAGCGCTGGAAAATACTTTTTGTTAAATAGTGCATTTTATATACATCTATCTATATAGATCAGACCAAACTGAGGGACAAATGAGGAGGAAGGAGGGACAGAGGGACTTTGTTCCAAATCAGGGACAGTCCCGCCAAATCCGGAACAGTCCCGCCAAATCCTGGACAGTCCTGCCAAATCCGGAACAGTCCCGCCAAATCTGGGACAGTCCCGCCAAATCCGGGACAGTTGGGAGGTATGCAATGGACAGCAACCACCTATTGTGTATATAAATCAAAGAGCAGGAAATACTTTGGCTTTATCAACCAATCAGATGCCTGCGTTTGTTTCTAATTTAATCTAGAGAAAAGAGAGCTGAAATCTGCCCGGTCAGTATAGGAAATGAGAACGCCGTTCTGTGATATCAACTGCACAACTTTCCACAGCGACCAATGAAAATCCAGGCTTTATCTCCCGAGGCTGAAGCTTGATTGGTTGCTCTGGGGGAAACTCCTACACTATGCAGTCATTATATACAGTGTCATCTCTTATGTAGAATTCTGTGTCCTCACCGCTTTGGCTCTCTATGTCCCTACTCGGCGCTCGCTGTAAATGCCGGGGGTTGCACAATGTTTGCAGAGGGATGGAGAAAATATTTTTGGTATTTTTCCATTTAGGTGAAAGTCTATTCACCGAAGAATGAATGTTACAAATGTGTCACTCCTCAGAGTTCATCACAGATCAGGGTGCAGAGGAACAACTGATATTTCACCTATTGGTGGAGCCTCCTGGGTGGAGTCATCGGTCATCTTCCAATGTTCTAGGTCTCCAGTGGTCTCCATACTCCTTTAGGTTTCACCCATCACTGATGTCCCCATCGCCCCTTAGAGTTCACTTGGGCGTTTCCGTACCCCCATAGAGTGTCCTTACCTACCCGAGTATCCCTTGGTACCTTCCCACTTACTTGTGTGTATCCCCACCTCCATGGAGTGTACTTACCTACCTGTGTGTGTCTCCACCCCCATGGAGTGTTCTCACCAACCTCTGTGTGCCCCTGCCCCAGTGGAGTGTTCCCATCCACCTGTGTGTTCCCACCAACATGGAATTTCCCTACCCATAGCAAAGTGTCTCCACCCCTATGGAGTTTTACCTCCCACCCATATATGCCCCTGCCCCAATAGAGTGTTCTCATCAACCTGCTGTCCCTGCCCTCACGGAGTGCTTCTGCCCACCTCTTTATGCCCCCACCCCAATAGAGTGTCCTCACCCACCTGTGGGTGTCTCCGCTCCCATAGAGCATTCCAAACTATTTGAGTGTGTCCCCCGCCTCCATGGAGTGTCCTTACCTACCTGTGTGTAACCCAACCTCAATGGAGTGTTTCCACCAACCTCTGTGTGCCCCTGCCCCAGTGGAGTGTTCCCACCCACCTGTGTGTTCCAGCCAACATGGAATGCCCCTACCCATAGCAAAGTGTCTCCACCCCTATGGAGTTTTACCTCCCACCCATATATGCCCCTGCCCCAATAGAGTGTTCTCATCAACCTGCTGTCCCTGCCCTCACGGAGTGCTTCTGCCCACCTCTTTATGCCCCCACCCCAATAGAGTGTCCTCACCCACCTGTGGGTGTCTCCGCTCCCATAGAGCATTCCAAACTATTTGAGTGTGTCCCCCGCCTCCATGGAGTGTCCTTACCTACCTGTGTGTAACCCAACCTCAATGGAGTGTTTCCACCAACCTCTGTGTGCCCCTGCCCCAGTGGAGTGTTCCCACCCACCTGTGTGTTCCAGCCAACATGGAATGCCCCTACCCATAGCAAAGTGTCTCCACCCCTATGGAGTGTTCTCACTCATCTGTGTGTATCACTTGGTACATGGAGTCTTCCCAAGTATTTGTGTGTATCCCCACCTCCATGGAGTGTACTTACCTACCTGTGTGTGTCCCCACCCGCATGGAGTGTTCCCACCAACCTCTGTGTGCCCCTGCCCCAGTGGAGTGTTCCCACCCGCCTGTGTGTTACCGCCAGCATGGAATGCCCCTACCCATAGCAAAGTGTCTCCGCCCCTATGGAGTTTTCCCTCCCACCCATATGTGCCACTGCCCTAATAAAGTGTTCTCATCAACCTGGTGTCCCTGCCCTCACGGAGTTCTCTTCACCCACCTTTGTGTGTCTCTGCCCCCATAGAGTATTTCAGCCTCTTTGTGTGTGTCCCCGCCCCCATGGAGTGTCCTTACCTACCTGTGTGTGTCACCACCCTCATGGAGTGTTTCCACCAACTTCCGTGTTCCTCCACCCCAGTGGAGTGTTCCCACTCATCTGTGTGTTCCCACCAACATGGGATGTCCCTACCCATCCCAAAGTGTCCCTGCCCCCATGGAGTGTTCCCTCCCACCTCTATGTGCTCCTGCCCAATAGAGTGTTCGCATCAGCCTGGTGTCCCCCAGCCTCACGGAGTGCTCCTCACCCACCTGTGTGTGTCTTCGCCCCCATAGAGTATTCCAGCCTCTTTGTGTGTGTCCCCGCCCCCATGGAGTGTCCTTACCTACCTATGTGTCACCACCCTCATGGAGTGTTCCCACCAACTTCTGTGTTCCTCTGCCCCAGTGGAGTGTTCCCACTCATCTGTGTGTTCCCACCAACATGGGATGTCCCTACCCATCCCAAAGTGTCCCTGCCCCTATGGAGTATTCCCTCCCACCTCTATGTGCCCCTGCCCCAATAGAGTGTTTGCATCAGCCTGGTGTTCTTGCCCTCATGGAGTGCTCCCACCCACCTCTGTATGCCCCCACCCCATTAGAGTGTCCTCATCCACCTATGTGTGTCTCTGCCCCCATAGGGCCAGATTCAGGTAGATGAGAGCATCTTTGCTCTGGAGTAACGCATCTCATTTACGTTACTCTGGCGAAATTTTAGGAGCAAGTGCTGTTATTCATGAAGCACTTGCTCCTAAAGTTGCGGCAGTGTATCGCAAATGAGCCGGCGGAATTCAAATTGGGCGGGTACGGGGCGCGTATTATTTAAACTAAGCGCGATCCCACGGCGAACGTACTGCGCATGCGTCGAGTGTCAATGCATCCCAGTGTGCATGCTCCAAATTCTGTCAGTGAACGTCAATGACGTCAAATCCCCATTCATGAAAGTTTTACGCAAGCGACGCAATTTTTTTTTTTTCCGACGCGATGACGACGCCTATACTTAACATAGGATACTCCACTAGGGGGCTGCTTTATCTTTACGCCGCGTATCGCTTCCGGAAACATCGGAAAGTCACTGCGTCGCGCCCGAATACGATCGTGAATTGCCGATTCCCGCTGATTAACATATTTTTTCCAGCGTAAATCAGCGGGAACGCCCCCGGCGCCATTTTTAAATTAAAGTTGCGATGCGATGGCGAAATTCAATTGCGCTGATCGCATCGGAACTCCAACCCGGCGTTTCTTGTTTTCTGGTTACAGAAAACAGAAACGCCGGCTTAAAGTGACAGTTAGGCTGGAGTATCACAGATACTCCAGCCTAACTCTACCTGAATCTGGCCCATAGAGTGTTCCCATCCCAAAGAAGTGTTCTTCTCTCTGCCCCCCTTTTTTTTTGAATGCTCAGACAAGCTGTATAAATTCTGCACTTTGAATTACCACAGTGAAGAGAGAGCTGCAGATAAACTGGTACAACTTATGTAGGATGATTTGGTTCTTCTCTGTGTATTACCTGAGGATAGTCGCTTCACTGGGTATAACATGAGGCCTATGTATAACACTGCACATACATGGAATTTCATTTTTTGGGGGTAACATACTGCGCACTTTAACCCCCCCCCCCTCCATCCTGTGTCACTGAAACAGAAAGTGACGGAATTAGGGTGACCCCATTTCCAAACTAGCATTCAGGGACACCCTCCCTTCCCAAAAATCAGCTTGTGGTGTAACGAATCACAGCACAGTGATTGGACACAAGAGGAGGGATTTATGATTTCTCCAATCACAAGCAGGGGGCGGGGATTGTGCTCCTCCAGGCAGGACAAGTACTGTCAGTGATTAAGGCGGTGATGTGGCGGGCTTTTTTGGGGGCATTAGATTAGCCCAGGGGGGTGGCTGTGTCAGTTTCATTCGGGGACACTGTATTGTCCTGGAATGAAGGTGCCCGGGACAGACCTGCAAAATGCGGCACTGTCCCGGGCAATCCGGGGACACGTGGTCACCCTAAACGGAATATCCCACATTTCCCAATGGGGACGCCTGTTCCAAATCTCCTTGACTTTGCCAGCTCTGGCTCCAGCTGCATAGGAACTACAAGTCCCAGCATGCCCTCCCAGCCCAGCAGTAGAGCTGCACAGAAGAAGGCTTCTAATGAGAGAGACAATAGGAGTGAGAGCTTGTCCCAGGAGCTGACAGTCCGATGTGAGGACATGAATAGCTGAGCAGGGAGGATCCATCCGTATGACATTGTTTCCATTGTACACATTCGCAGGGATTGTGCTCCTCTGTCAGTCAGTCGGCCTCGCCCCACGCCCTGCAGCGGATTCATTCCTCCTGACACATTGTACACAATGTATAAACATCAGCTGGGCCCGTATTTCAGGTTTGGCTGGAGGGCCCGGATCCCCCCACTGGGGTGTCGGTGTTGGTTGGGGACCCTGTACTCGGACCCGTCTCTCCTGTAATACCGGCTTTGTAATGTTGTCCAGAAAAGACCATACCCCCCCCCCCGGGCAAGACAAAACCTGGAGAATAAGAACTCGGCCCCTCCCAACTGTCACATCCAGTTTGGGCAGAAATCAGTGAAAGTGGAATTCCTGATAGAATAACAACAAGAGATCTGTTACCGTCCGTTCACACCATCAACACAGCGATCCTTCCTTCTCTCCTTGTACCATAGAGTGACAACAATGCTGCCCGCTCTGCAATGGAATGGCACAGCAGCGTTGTCACCTTGTGCATTGGATAGTCTTAGATGGACGTGTAGTTTAAATGCACTTTAGAGGGGTATTAAATCCAGAATTATTATATTGCAGCTTTCTAGTTCTTATGTGGTGGTGGCTGCTTTTGTCTTTTTTTTTTTAAGCTTTTTTTCATCAACTGTTTGTGAGGGACTTGTGTTCCACTGAGCACCAATGTAAGTGGGCCCTTCTCTACTGTCCTCCAGCGTAAGTGAAGACCATCTCTACTGACCATCAAACGTTGGGTGGACCTTCCTCTCTGACCACCAGTGTAAGGGTGGACATTCTCCACTGACCACCAATGTAAGGGTGGACCTTCTATACTGACCACCAATGTAAAGGTGGACCTTCTATACTGACCAGAAATGTAAAGGTGGACCTTCTATACTGACCACCAGTGTAAGGGTGGACCTTCTCCACTGACCAGAAATGTAAGGGTGGACCTTCTATACTGACCAGAAATGTAAGGGTGGACCTTCTACACTGACCAGAAATGTAAGGGTGGACCTTCTATATTGTCCACCAGTGTAAGCAAAGACCATCTCTACTGACCATCAAACGAAGGGTGGACCTTCACTAACCACCAATGTAAGGGTGGAGGGTGGACCTTCTTCACTGACCAGAAATATAAGAGTGGACCTTTTACACTGAACACCAGTGTAAGGGTGGTGGGTGGACCTTCTCCACTGACAAGAAATGTAAGGGTGGGCCTTCTACACTGACCAGCAATGTAAGGGGGGACCTTCTACACTGACCACCAGTGTAAGTGAAGATCATTTCTACTGACCATTAAACGAAGGGTGGACCTTCTCCACTGACCACCAGTGTAAGGGTGGAGGGTGGACCTTCTCCCCTGACCAGCAATTTAAGGGTGGACCTTCTACACTGACCACCAGTGTAAGGATGGACCCAGGGGCGGACTGACCATTGAGTAACTCGGGCACTGCCCGAGGGCCCCATGCCACTAGGGGGCCCCATTAGGGTTGCCAGGCTCAGTAAAACCAGGGACAGTATGTAAAAATCTGTGCGTTTTTTAACATCTGTCCCTGATATGTCCAAAACCGACATGCTTTTGATGTGAAAATCCTGAGATTTTAGCTGCCCCGCCTCTGCACTGCCTCTTGGCATGGTGGCCATCAGTAAGCCCAGGGGCCCCATAATCTTCTATTGCCCGGGGGCCCCATGAGTTGTCAGTCCGCCCCCGGGTGGACCTTCTACACTGACCACCAGTGTAAGGGTGGTGGGTGGACCTTTTTCACTGACCAGAAATGTAAGGGTGGGCCTTCTACCCTGACCACCAATGTAAGGGTGGACCTTCTACAATCTACACTGACCAGCAATGTAAGGGTGGACCTTCTTTACTGACCACAATGTAAGAAGGGACCTTCTACAGTGACCACCAATGTAAGGATTTCTTCTGCAATTACCACCAATGCAATGGACCCTTCAGCCTTAACCATTAATGTAACCACTGACCTCTAATGTAAGGGCCCTTTCTTCACAGAAAACCAATTCAAGGAACTCCTCTGCTTTGACCATCACTGTAATGAGCCCTTCTCCACTGATGATCACCAATGTAAGGGACCCTCCTGCCTTGAACGTCAATATAAAGGACCCTTATGTCTTGACCACCAGTGTATAGTGGACCTTCTCCACTGCCCACCAATGTGAGTGATCCTTTTGCCTTGACCACCAACGTAAAGGAACCCTTCTCCACTGATCACCAGTGAAAGGGACCCTTCTTCGCTAACCAATGATGTAAGGGACCCTTTTTCCTGGACCATCAATATAGGGGACCCTTCTGTCTTTACCACCAATATAAGGTGGACCTTCTACAGTGACCACTAATCTAAGGGGGCCCTTCTCCACTGACCACAAATGTGAAGAGAGATCTTCTCCACTGACCACCAGTGCAAAAGGAATCTTTGCTACTGTCAACTAATCTAAGGGGCCCTTGTCCACTGACCATTAATGTGAGGGGGAATTAATCTACTGACCTTTATGCATTGGCTATCAATATAGGAGACATTTCTGTCTTGACCACAAATATAAGGTGGACCTTCTCCACTGTCTACCAATATAAGGGGGGACCTTCTCCAGTCACTACCAATGTAAGACAGGATACTCTTCATTGATCACCAATGTAAGGGAGCATCTTCTCCACTGACTACCAATGTGAGGAGGAGGGATTGTCTCCACGGACCACCAACGAAAGGAGGGATCTTTTCCACCAATCACCAGTGTAACAGGGACCTTCTCCACTGACCACCAATGTATGGAGGGATCTTTTCCACCAATCACCAGTGTAACAGCGACCTTCTCCACTGACCACCAATGTATGGAGGGATCTTCTCCACTGACCACCAGTGCAACAGCGATCTTCGCTAATGACCACCAGTCTAAGGGGCCCTTGTCCGCTGACCATTACTGTAAGGGGGAATTCATCGACTGACCCTTCTTCCTTGACTTTCAATATAGGGCACCCTTCTGTCCTGACCACCAATGTAAGAAGGACCTTCTCCACTAACCACCAATGCAAGGAGGGATCTTTTAAACCGAACACTAGTGTAACAGGGACCTTCTCCACTGACCACTAATGTAAAGGACCCTTTTCCAGTAATAACCAACGTAAGGTGCCCTTCTCCGTTGACCACCAACGTAAGGAGGGATCTTTTTCCAGTGACCACCAGTGTAACAGGGACCTTCTCCACTGACCCCCAATGTACAGGGCCCCTCTTTACTGAACACCAATGTTAGGGGTCATTCTGCTTTGACCACCATTGTAAGGGGCATTCTCCACTGTTCACCAATATAAGCGACCCTTCTGTCTTGACCACCAGTTTAAGGTGGACCTTCTGCACTGACCACCAGTGTAAATGGGCCCGTCTCCACTGTCCACCAAGGGACCCCTCTGTCTTGACCAATAGTGTAAGGGGACACAGGGCCATCTTAATGCAAGGGCCCTCCTGGGCACTGCCCAGGGGCCCCTGGTACATGGGGGGCCCACAATAATCTTGTATTACATCATACTTGCCAACTGTCCCGGATTTTCTGGGACAGTCATGCTTTTTACTAAACTGTCCCGATAGGGTCATGTCCTGGGAAGTGTCTCAGAAGTTTTGAGGGTTCCTCCTAGGCGGCCCAGTGTCCATTATAAGGTGACCGGAGTCCTGCCGTACTGGAATGGGCTGTGTGGCTGCTTCGTCCTCTGGAATGTGGTCACCGGGTCTCCATGGCCCTCGTTCTTCCTCATTATCCCTCATTATCCCTTCATTATCCTTCATTATCCTGGCAACGTGTGCAGGGAGCCCTGCGGGAATCCACCGCAAACACCTCCCTGGATCTTCTATTTGTGTGCAAGACTCTTAGTAACCACAAAACAATCCAACCGACTTATGTGAGATTCCACTTCTGACACCGGCTCCGCCCGCAAGAGGATTTCTAATATAAGCAAAGACACGCGGGGAATGCCAAAGTAGAACTAAAGGCGTTTATTTATTTTTTTAGTTATAGATAGATTGGGGGGGGGGGGGGGGATTAGACCCCCTGTCCGTTTTTATGGCCGTCTGTGTCTTAAAGCTGCACGATTCTGGTCAAAATGAGAATCGCTATTTTTTTTTTGCTTAGATTCTCGCGGCGTAAAATCGTTCACATTATACAAAAAAAATTAAAATTGGGCTAACTTTACTGGTCAGTTTTTTTTATTTTTATTTATTCATTAAAGTTGTTTTTCCCCCCAAAAAATTGCAATTGAAAGGCCGCTGCGCAAATACAGTGCGACATAAAATATTGCAACAACCGCCATTTTATTCTCTAGGGTCTCTACTAAAAAGAATATATATAATGTTTGGGGGGTTCCAAGTAATTTTTTGGCAAAAATAAATAAATATTATTTTAACAACTTCAGAAAAAGGTTTAGCGTTTAAGTGGTTAACCCTTTCATGACTACGCCTATTTCTGAGATTTGGTGTTTACAAGTTAAAATCCGTATTTTTTTATAGAAAATTACTTAGAACCCCCCCCAAACATTATGGGCCAGATTCTCAAAAAATGGCGTATCTGGCGGCGTGGCGTATCGTATCGCATTTACGCTACACCTACGCAAATTACTGGAGCAAGTGCCGTATTCTCAAAGCACCTGCTCCGTAATTTTCGGCGGCGTAGCATAAATGCGGCGCCGTAAGGCCGCGTAATTCAAATAGTTAGGGAGGGGGCGTGCTGTATTTAAATTAAGCGCGCCCCCGCGTCAAATGAAGTGCGCATGCGCCGGCCGGGAGAAAAGCCCAGTGCGCATGCTCCAAGCTCACGTCGGAAAGCGTCGTTGAAACCGACGTCAAAACGACGTGATCGTCACTTACGCAATTCCCTATTCGCGAACGACTTAGTAAAACGACGTAACCGACGGAAAAAGACGACGCTGACCCGACGCCATACTTAACATGGCAACGACGGAACTTCGTAAGGTTACACTACGTCGCCGCATCGCAAAAACGTTCGGGAATCAGGGTATTAGGCTCATTTGCATAGGCAAATGAGAAAACAACGTAAAGGCCACCTAGCGGCCAGCGTTGTCATTACATCTAAGATCCGACGGTGTAATTGCTTTACACCTGTCAGATCTTTAGTGTATCTATGCGTAAGTGACTCTAAGAATCACACGCATAGATACCCATTGAAAAAAAACTGCGATACAACGGTGTATCTCAGCTGAGAATCTGGCCCAATATAAATATATATATATATATATAGCAGAGAATCTAGAAAACAAAATGCCGATTGTTGCAATATTTTATGTCACAAGGTATTTTTGCAGCAGCGTTTAAAACACAACTTTTTTTGGAAAAAATTGAATTTCATGAATTTAAAAAATATTAAAAACTTGTAAAGTTAGCCCAATTTTTTTGTATAATGTGAAAGACGATGTTACGCCGAGTAAATAGATACCTAACATGTCACGCTTTATAATTGCTCGAATGGCGACAAACTACGGTACCTAAAAATCTCCATAGGCGATACGTTAATTTTTTTTTTTTTTTTTACGGTTACCAGGTTAGAGTTACAGAGAAGGGCTACTGCTAGAAGTATTGCTCGCGCTCTGACGATCGTGGCGATACTTCAAATTGAGATGATTTTATTTTTTATTTATTTTTATACTATAAAATTGAGTTTTAAAAGAAATAAATACATTTTGATCACTTTTATTGCTGTCACAAGGAATGTAAACATCCCTTGTGACAGTAATAGGTGGTGACAGGTCCTCTCTATTGAGGGGTCTAAAAGACCCCCAATCCCTCCTTTGCACTTCAAAGTATTCAGATCGCTAAGATCTTTAATAGCTCCAGAGGTGGGGGTGGGATTGATCAGCGATCATGTGACCAATGTGATTATTATTAATTATCATTATTATTATTAATAATAATAATAATAATAATAATAATAGTTATTATTAATCACCACTTCCTGCCCAGCCTAGGCATCTCTTCAGTAGGGTCTGTACTCCAGAGGTGGGGGTGGGAAGGATCAGCGATCATATGACCAATGTGATTATTTTTATTAATAATCATTATTATTATTATTATAAATTATTAACAATAATCATAATAATAATAATAGTTATTTTTAATCGCCCCTTCCTGCCCAGTCTATGCATCTCTTTAATAGGGTCTGTATTCCAGGGAGGGGGTAAAAAGGATCAGTGACCACGTGAACGATGTGATTTTTATTATTAATTATTATTATTATTAATAACAATATTAGTTATTATTAATCACCTCTTCCTGCCCAGCCTAGGCATTATTTTAATAGGGTCTGTACACCAGAGGTGGGGAACAGGAAGCATCGACAATCATGTGACCAATGTGATTTGCCATCACAACGATCACATGATTGAGAGCCGGTCCCACCGGTCCCACCGGTTACCGATCGTTAATAATAATAATAATTATTATTATTATTATTACTATTATTAATAATAATAATCATAATCATCATTATTTATAATTATTAATAATAATAATAATAATAATAATAATCTTATATTAATTATTAATATAACAAAGGTAACCTCCAAGCCAGGACACACACAGGATTCGTTTCCCGGCTACCGATCGTTAGTGGGGACCCAGAAGCAGTCTATGATAGCTCAGTCTCTGTCCTGATAGGACGCAAATAAGCGCGCTCTCAGCACAGAAACATTGTCAGCCCAATGACGCATATTTACGACGTGTGAGCATTAAAGCTGACCCTTTTGCTTTGTACATGGGTGGCAATAGGTTATTCTTCTTCTTATTATTATTGTTATTAATTAATATTTTTAAAAATGTTTATTATTAATAATAATAATTATTATTATTATTACTATTAATAATCAATTCATAATAATAGTTATTATTATAAATTATTATTCTTATTATTAATATTAATCATTATTATTATTATTAATTATTATTATTATTATTATTAATAGTAAGAATAATAATAATTATTATTATTACTATTATTAATAATAATAATAATAATTATTATTTTTATTATTATTGTTATTATTATTATTATTATTATTATTAATATAACAAAGGTAACCTCCAAGCCAGGACACACACAGGATTCGTTTCCCCAGTGACTGTCCTCAGTGTCCTCCGCCCACAATTGTTCTCCGTTCAGCTCTTTCAGTTAATTGCTATTTTCCCGCCTCTGTATACATTGTGTTTGCGCTCCCAGCGCCTCTTCTGATTGGCCGCGGTAACGTTTCCCATTTGTATCATCCTCCGCACTTGCGATTCTCCTCCTGTGGTTTCTGGCACACTCTCGTTTTCGGGGCGGAGCAATTAATTATGAAGGAGGAAAAGAATGTAATTATTGTGTGTGATGAATTGTGACTCCTCTCCTGTACTAATCACTTTCCCACTTCAAAGTTTCCTGACAGGTCCGGGTTTCATCCTGTGCTCCGGCTCCATCCTGCGCTCCGGCTCCATCCTGCACTCCGGCTCCATCCTGCACTCCGGCTCCATCCTGCGCCATCCTGCGCTCCGGCTCCATCCTGTGCTCCGGCTCCATCCTGCGCTCCGGCTCCATCCTCCGCTCCGGCTCCATCCTGCGCTCCGGCTCCATCCTGCGCTCCGGCTCCATCCTGCGCTCCGCTCCGTGCCGCCTCACCGCCATCCACAGCAAGTCAGGTAAGGTCACCTCTATACTTATTTCTCATATATGAAATGTAAGATCTGAGAGTTCCTGAATTCCCGGGAGGAGATCCGGAATATTTTCCCTTCTTGTAGTGACAGGTATGGGAGGGGGGGGGGGGTTGAAATGCTCCAGGGGCTCCTCTGTGTGATTGGCTGATGATCAGGGAGGGGGAGGGGGGATCAGTGCGGGGAATGTTGGGGGGCAATTCAGCTTCCTGTGTCACCTCTTCACCTCCATCCTTCTAACGAGATAAAAGATTAACATGATGACTTCTGTCCCAATAATTGGGGGGGGGGGGCAGGAGGGGGGCGGCTGCCCAGGGCACTGTGGTAACATGTGAGTTGCAGGGTTCCACAAGGAGATTGGGGGAGGGACTTGTGTTGGGTGGGGGAATTTTGTAGGCAACGGGGTCAGAGATGGTTCTAGGAGAGGAAGTTGGGGGGGGGGGTGCCAGGAATGATTTGGGGAATTTGTGGTAGGGGGGCAGGAGGGACGGCTGCCCTGGGCACTGTGATAACATGTGAGTTGCAGGGGCAAAAAGAGGATTTATGCTGGTGGCGAATGGGGGGGGGGGGTTGGGGTGCTAGGAAGGGGTATTGTGTTAGGGGGGATTTTTATGCGAGGGGGGGGGTTGTGCTAGTAGGGATGATTGGAGGGGATTTGTCCTAGGGGGGATTTTTTTATGAGGGGGGCTGTGCTAGTAGGGATGGTTGGAGAGTATTTATGCGAACAGGGGATTTTTTTATGAGGGGGGGGGGGGGATTTATGCTAGTAGAGATAGTTGGAGTGCTAGGAGGGGAAATTTGGGGGCAGGGATTTGTTCTAGAAGAGGGAATGGGGGGGGATTTGTGCTGGGAGGGGGAATTAGAGTGGAGGGGATGTAAACTTGGAGGGGAAATTTGAGGAGTAAAAGATTTGTTCCAAGAGGAGTGACTTGGGGGGGGGGCTTGGGAAAAGAGATGATTTGAGTTTTTTTTTTTTGGGGGGGGGGGGGGGCTTGGGGAAAGAGAGGATTTGTGCTGGTAGGGGGGGGGGGAATTTGTGTTGGGAGGGGTATTTCAGCGGAGGGGGCAAAATTAGGAGGGGAATCTATGTTTAGGGGGTGCTCTTTTTTTGGGGGGGGGGGTGGCATGGATATGTGCTAGAAGGGAGAATGGGGGGATTTAGAGTGGGGGGGG
Source organism: Rana kukunoris (assembly GCA_029574335.1). Taxonomy (NCBI): domain Eukaryota; kingdom Metazoa; phylum Chordata; class Amphibia; order Anura; family Ranidae; genus Rana; species Rana kukunoris. The sequence continues at coordinate 476,537,825 of CM056053.1, forward strand.
TTTGCTAGAAGGGGGATTTTTTATGAGAGGGGGGGGGTTGCAAGTAGGGATGATTGGGGGGGTTTGCTAGGAGGGGGATTTTTTTATGAGGGGGTTTGTGCTAGTAGGGATGGTTGGAGAGTATTTGTGCGAAGAGGGGAATTTTTTATGAGGGGGGGGGGATTTATGCTAGTAGGGATGGTTGGAGTGCTAGGAGGGGAAATTTGGGGGGCAGGGATTTGTGCTAGAAGAGGGAAATGGGGGGGGGATGGGGGGGGGATTTGTGCTGGGGAGG